>CABFWO010000352.1:101543-145242 GCA_902155825.1 Timema genevievae | reverse complement strand
GGGGGGGGGGGGGGGGGGGGGGGGGGGTCCATGGGGTCCAGACATCCCCCAAAATTTAACGAAAGATAAAAAAAATATAGTATGATCTCTTGTTTGTAGCTTTTACACAGTCAGTGGCCTAACTAATAAATCTAATGGCTCAACAAAAACAATCGCCCACTACGGCATTGGCAAGCTAAGGCAGACTAAAAGGGACATAACGCTCCCCACGATTCTATTGAAGAGTACTATTTCAGATCCATCTTCCTGCCTTGTGTAGATGGATTTACTATCAATCTTCAGCAACTATTTCGTCGTTTGAATGTTCTATTTTTTATTTTTTTTCGCGGAGGGATTATTTGCAAGCTACTTATATTTTGATAAAAAGTTTGGTAAGGTATTTTAAGATTACTTTATTTTTATAACTGCCCATTCATTACCTATCCATACAAGTGGTCAAGTGGTTATAGAAGCTGATATAGCTGTCTACAAAATCGTAGTTAAGGTTCAGGAACCCTCCAAATTAATACAATATATTACACTTTCTAAAGATCGCGTTGGCTTTGACTAGTTAGAATATTTACACAAACATTAGTGTTTTATTTTATTTTTCATATCAAGAAGAAATATTGTGATCGTGAAAAACAAATTATTCTCAAAATTATGATGAAATATATATTTTAAATAAATGTTTTCTGAGCTATAAGCAAATATGTAATATTTGCGACCCTCTATACTCTCTTTATCCACGTCAAATGTCTGCCCGCAGAACTAAGCTACTTCCCTGCCGGAAGTTTCTAGATCGAAGTGAGAGAGCCGGAGCAGTAGGGAGAGTCTTAAATCGTCGAAGCGGAAATGCGTCATCGCTTTGCCTGCACAATCTCACCTTTCCCTTCGAGCCCCCTCGGTCCAAAAACATGGTTGCAAGAATCTTTACTAGCATTTTCTTCTACTCCGAGAAACGACCTCAGGTATAATAAAAGATAAATAAAAATAAGGACAAAGCAAAATAGTCGACGGTTGTTTCAAATATAAATAAAAGTATTTGAAATAATGTCAAGAATGAGTGGGGGAAAAGGCTGTGAGATGAACAGAAGAAATCATAGTTTTTAAAAAATTAGGAAATTAAAAACAAAAATGTCGTAGAGAGATCTACAAAAATCTCAACAAACAAATAACAAGGAATCAAAGGTGAAATAAAACAATGGCATTTTTTGTGAAAATGTAGTACAGGATGTTTCACTCGGGACTGAACACTTATTTTGTATAATATAAACTATGTAGAATATAATAATTATTATGAGCATGAAACACGAACGGGATGGTTCTTTATCTCATGACAAAGTAGTCGACATGCATTACTTGGAAAAACATGTCTCCCCGCTGGCCAGCTGGGCGCCACAATAACGCGCCATCTCTCTAGACATTAGTGGGGAAACGTGTCTAATCACACAGTGTGAGTCAGTAGAAGAAAGATGATGTACTCAATTGAAGAGCGTGTGTTTATTGTGCGTCAGTACTGGGTGACCGATTCCTTCAAACAATGTCAGAGGGGGTATCTGAATAAATTTGGTGGGCGTACACCACCCTCCAGAGCCACCATTTCGAACTTGGCAAAGAAGCTGGTGAGAATGGGAAACTTGGTGGATCCACATACGGGCGAACGGCCCAAGATGACGGAGGACAACGTACAGGATGTGAAGCAGCGGTTATTGGCATCCCCAAGAAAATCTCTTCGGAGGTTATCGCAAGAGACCTGACAATCGTATTCGACCTGTCAAAGAGCAGCCAACAGGCAAAAATTAAGCCGTACCGTATCACGGCTGAGCACGAGCTAGCGCCACCTGATTTGGCAAAGCGACTGGCTTATTGTCAATGGTTTTCCCAATTTTTCATTGAAATACCCCACCCTGTTGGACATAGCATGGTTTACTGATGAAGCATGGTTCCATTTGTCCGGTTATGTAAACTCGCAAAATACACGGGTGTGGGCCACTGATAATCCCCACGCCATCCATGAATAGCCATTGCATCCAGCGAAAATGTGTGTCTGGCGTGCGGTGTATCGTCACCGTATCATTGGGCCAATCTTTTTTTGAAGACACGGTGAATAGTGACCGATATTTGGAAATCTTTAATCCATTTGTGAACCAGTTTGCTGATCAGGAACTTGCAGATGGCTACTTCCAACAGGAAGGTGAAACTTGCCACACCTCCAACAAGCGCATGGCAGAAATCAGCAATTTTTTCCAATACATGATTATCTCCAAAAATCTGTGACCACCTAGATCTCCCAACCTGACTTCCAGATGTATTTTTATGAGGACTTTTAAGAGGCAACGTTTATGCCAACAAGCCAAGGTCAATTTAGGAATCGAAAGACATCAGACGTGAAATTTCTGCCATCAACGTTGCTACGCTACATCGCACATTCGTTGAAATGGAGCATCGGGTGAATATGTGTCTGGACGCTGGAGGTGGGTAATTCCAGCATCTTCTATGAAACATTCTTATTTATCATGAGACAGGGTATGTTTCAAAATGCACACTATTCAAATGTGACATTCCAACTATGAGTTGATTACAAAAATAAGTGTTCAGTCACGAGTGAATAATCGTGTAGAATCAAATCCTCAACAAAAGAAGCAGCTATGGAATAAACTAATAGTTACGAAAATAAAATAAACTGGCGAATATAGTGCACGGAACAAAATAATAAAATTACAACTAGTAAATAAAAATATAATTAAATGTAAAGTGTAAACGATAACAGAGGAATATGATTCTCAATAATTGAAATGAATATAGTAAACTACTAAATAATGGGTGTAAAATGGGGAGATGCAATGTAAAGTAAATATTTAGAAGATGGAAGGAAAAACAAATTTTTTGGGGTAAATATTGATGGTATTTTAATATGTTATTAGTATTATTTTAGGTTCAATCCTCGGTCCTGGCACAGATTTATCTGATTGCCAAACCCTTCCTTCACCTCTGACAAGACGTGTATTAATCACAACTTGTGAATGTGAGGAATGCCAGGCCTCCACCGTGGTTCGGATTCCACGTTAAACTGTAGGTCCTCCATTTCATCTCACAATCACCCTACCATTTCACATTAGCGTAAGTGCGTATAACCCGAACGGGTAGTAAGACGTGGTGCTAATAATAATAATAATAATAGTATTATTTTATGGGAAGTGATAATATAAATCTAAATTAACAGTGGAAGATCACATGACTTGACATAGGAATGAATACATAATAATCGATTATATAGCTTGTCTGCCAGATAAGGTTCTTCCAATGAATATTGGACTGGTTGTTAACGTTACGAAAGCAAATGTACACAAATTTGAATTATTGAATCTACTAATGCGTCTAATTTACCTCTCCAGACAATACATATATTTATCAAAACTGATGGGATAGGGGAAGTTAGAGTTTTGAGGAAATGTACTAATAATTGCACGAAAGAAGAGTTAGGAACAATTTAGGAAAAACCAATCTCAGTCTATCCAGTCGAGATTAAAATTCCGATCTCCCTTTCTAAATAAAATCTAACTAGACGCGCTTTAACTTTAGTCCGCATATCCAACTACACTTACTAATAATGGTTAAAAAAATAGAATCCAAACAAAACACTGATTTTAAAATAAAATGATTATTTGAAAAGTGGCTTAAATCAATTTCTTTAATGTTCTAGAAATAAGGTGGGTAACAAAGCAATAAAATTAGTTCTTGGAAATTAAAATTGGAAGAAAAGTAATATGAAATAAATGGTACGGAACTTCACACGAATTTTCTCGCTCTATTTTTTTAGAAATGAAGATATTTACTCAAAGTTCGTAATTTAATATACACTAGCAAACCCGAGAATAAATTGCGCTAGACATAGGTAAAACTTTTTTATTCATGGTTTTAAATTTAATAATTTTATTTTAAAAGAATTAACGTCTACATTTGTTTATTTGGATTAATACAAAATATCGATATTGGGTTCCCAAGGGTCAATACTACGTATTAAAATTTTGACTTTCTTATAGTTGCAATGCTATTAAATTTATTTTTTATAAATTTTGACCAATTAAATAGGTAAATATTGACTATTGAGTTTAAAATGAGAGAGAATCGTTACAGCCGATTTTGAGAAAATTGATTTTTTTTTCTTTTCACTCTTTACTAAACTACTCTTATTTTTGGGGTTAAAAAGACACACAAACAGGCGGCATTGTAAAGACCACTTTTTAGGGTTTGGGGGGTCATGAGACGTCGAGATTCTTCAACATTTCAGGTTTTTTTTTTACGGTCGCAGTACTTTACCTTTAGTATTCTAAAAGTTAAAAAATATAAATATTTGCGTATAGCTTGAAAGTTATTAGTTTTATAAAAATTTGTTGCTAATAATATATTTGTATTAAAAATAGATCTAGATATTTACAATGATAAGTAATTTCATATCTCAAATAGTTTCGGAGATATGATAAAAAGTGAGAATTTACGCATCAGAAGGGAGTCCTCAAATACATTTTGACGAAATATTGGGAGTATCCATTTTGTTTAGAATATTTATAAATGTTTTGAAATGAAATTTAATCAAAATATTTAGAGCCGATTTTGAGAAAATGGACTTTTCTCTTTTTGCCCTTCAGTAAATTTTAGGGTTGGCTATCTAATTCCAAAAATCCCTCAGGGCAACCCTATGAAAGCCCTAGATACCAAGTTTTAGCCCGATCAGTAAAATAATTTAGGCTCTAGTCGGAGGTAAAGACAGACAGACTTTTTTGGATTCGGGGGCGTCATGAAACGTCGAGATTCATCAAAATCTCGAGTTCATTTTTTTTGACGATCACAATACTTTCTCTACCTTTAAGATAGAGAGGAAGTAAATATAAATGTAGTAAAAAAGGAAAGTCCTAGGCCTAAAGCGAAAGACCAACTAAATACGAAAGGGAAGTAACTATATATACAAGAATTGGGCGAAGAAATGATGTCATCAGTCTAGAAAAACATAAGATAAATAAATGATGTTTAAAGACTGACAATACAGCACAGCTTAGGGGGGTGGGGTGTAGAGAGGTTGACTAAGGAGTTGGGGAGGAGGTGGGGAGTGTGGAGAAGAGGAAGGGACAACATCAAAATGAACTCAAACACAAGTTTCAGCAAAGTCACGCTCTAGATAACTGACGAAGAATTAGGATTACTTCTGGCGACATGGAATGGAGAAGTGGGCGGGGCACAAAACTCGCCAAAGATATTACTTTGAGTTCCTTTTCCTTTTTTTATTAAAAATTTGTTTCTATATTATCCACAGAAAAAGAGTAAATGATATACTCTTTTGAAACAAATCAACATTAATGTTTGGGAACCGAACTACATTTTAAAATTGTGACCCAGATAGAGCAAATATTTTGCAACAAATAAAAAAATCATTAAAAAACTCGAAAAAAATATTAATTCCATCCTTTTACATAGTCTTTTTTCTGAAAATTGAAAAATGACACCTGGTCATGGGAATCAATTCCCATGTCCAGGTGTCATTTTTCAATTTTCAGGATATGATATCTAGATGGTGAATTCCTCTCTAAAATTAATAATAGCTTCGGCTATTTGATAGTCTTTTTTACAAACCTTACAACCCGTTCTGGTTATATGTATATGCACTCATTACGCTAGTGTGTGAGGAATGAGTAAGATTCAATTTAGAGGAAGTATACCCGAAGTAAAGGGAGAGGGGAAAACCATTTAGAAAAAAAACAAAAAAAACACATTCAGTACACCCGACCGGGATTCGAACCCTGATCTCCCCGTTACCGGCATTACGGTCTATTGCGAGAATGACGTATATTTATCACTTGAGCTGCAAAGTGGGTTTTAACATGGTTGAAACAACTTTTTTTACTATTATTTTTTATATATTTTCAGTGTCGAAAGTACTCTAAACGTTAATTTTTATTTTTCATTTTTAGCGTGTGCCACCAGGGTTTGCCAGCTAGGCATTCCTAGTCTTCTACTGGCAATGGTGGATATGTAACCATCTTCTGAAGTTGGTCCATCATGTAGGTGCGGTTACTAACTTAAGCCTAATCAAGCGGACCATGGCAACCATAGGAACAATCCCCCTTAGGAAAAAATGCCTAAGGTGCCACCGGGAATCTAACCCGGGATCTCTAGATTAGTAGCCAGGAACTTTGACCACTAGACCAAGAAACCGGCCACAAAAAGAAAGGTTTTATTATTATTGGCTTTCATAAAATAAAATAAATCATAATCTAATTGAAAATTTACTACTTCTACTAAAGAGGCAAAATTATTAACAAATAGTTTTAAAGATGTATACAATACAAAAGTTGTATCCAGTTAAAGATACATTAAAAAAATTATTCTCAATTGATTTTTATCAAACTTACTATGAAGTTCTCTATAAGGAAATGGTTCACACTACAGTTATAAGGGAGGACCTGGCTTGTTTTTAAGTTGGTTTAGCAAGTCATGGCACTAACAATTTATATAAAACATATATATACAATCTCGAATCCTTAACAGTTTATGCATATTTGCACATATTTATTTACTTTGTTTTTCCCGACCTGGCGATATAGATCTGATTTTTTAGCATCAAATATCACCACTTCTTTTTGTAACGTGAGCGGAAGAAGATTATTGTGCTGGAGTTTGGATCGCCTATCGATCGGCCATATTGGTTCTGAGTGGTAAAGTCGTGTAACTTGAACTATCCATTAAGCGCTTTACATCACAGGGCATGCTTTTAAAACCATTACCATAACAAAACAAAGACCAAGGGTAGGAAGAAGCATTTGAATATTCCATTAGAAACCTCTATATCAAGTCGTCAATCATAATGCTGATGCTAGAGTGTTGTTTTTTAGTTCAAAGGGGAAAGTATATCATCTATTGTTTCGTAAATAAACACTCTAGATGAAAGTATCTAATTCTAGACGATAATAATAATAATACTTTGCACCACGTCTTACTAACCGTTCGGGTTATAAGCTTAAGTACTAATTACCCTAATTGGTTAGAAATTGGGAAGGTTGAATACAAAGAAAGTGAACCCGCATTTGCTTGGAGTAAGAGTGGAAAACAATTTAGGAAACCCCCCTCCCCCAGTTCATCCGAGAGAGATTTGAACTTCGATCTCCCCGTCCTCGGCAGTCTAGCTCAACACGAAACAAACGCGTTAGCTAACTATACCAGATAGGTGGGTCTCTAGACGATTATTATCCTTTAAAATTATTATATTATATTATTATTGTAGAAAAATGTATTCGTTGTTTGTTAAAACAAATGTCTCTAATGTATTTAACCATACAAGATGCCCTCCATTAGCCCTTATATAAAATCTATAGTGTGTGTTTGTCCTTCCAGGGCTATTTCTCTAATTTTTTTTGATCCTGACCCTGAATATAATATATTCCTGCCCTAACGACCTAAAGAGACTTTACATACAGTTTCAAATTGCATTTCGGTTTAATATTAGTGTTTCTTAAATTCATTTAATTTAATTAATTTAAATAACAAAAACCGAATTATTTCAATAAATTTATAGAAAATTTTTTTTTTAGTTAAAATGTGATTTTGCTACAATGCACGATAAGGGACCAATAAATACCACTTAGTGGCAGGGGGAAAAGAAGGAAAGTCCAATTTTATCTCAAATTGAGCTAATGCTGCTATCTGTTAGTAAATCATGAGATGTTTATAATGCACTTTATATTACGGGTTTAAAGAGGTCTTTGTCATATTCAAATTAAAAAAAAATTGCTGGGATATTTATGGGTTTTGATACAATATAAACGTCATAATCCTGGAAAATGTGTATTATATGACTTTCCCCCCCATGTTCCCTGTACCCTTAATATACCTCAAATCACATACATCGGTGATCACACTCGCAAAATGTAAAGCTCGTTCCTTCAGGTTTGACGGTTACGAGGTGGTTGAGGTTTGACTCCAATTCAAGTGTACCTAAACTTTATTTTCTTAAATAGTTCCCCATTCCTATTCCCTTGCCAATTCTTACGCGAGTAATTAAATAGGTATTGCCCCGGTAGAGGCTACGTACAAAAAGTGAACAGACCAAATTTGTATACCTTGTCTGGAGTATACCAGAAGCGCACAAGGTAGGTGCATCAAAAGTAAACCATTGGCTATAGTTTATGAGCCCCAATTGGCAACATCGCCAGAAATGTAAATTTATCAGAAGTTACAAGTACTGTGGGTTTAGTGAATTAGCCATATATCAACCTAACCTAGCCTAGCCCCAATTGTAAATAGTAACGGGTCTGTCACCTCTAGTTTTATTATTTTATTGTATTTTTTTGTGAAGAATAAGGGATTTGCTTACAATATATGTTTATCATGTTACCACGTTATTCAGGGGGTTTTATCGCTGTGAGATTTGATCCAAGATTTAGGCGCACTTTTGTTTCATATCTTCGTGTGTTTTTGATATGAGGTTAAATAATACGACGTGGTGCAAAATGTAAACATATCTGTAGTAATATAAAATCATGTTCCTAAATTTTGAATCACTCACGCAATATTTTTGTAAGCTTTGTATTTATTATCACATGTGTTGGTTAACCATTTGATTTAGTTAAATTTTCAGGTCTATTTACATATTTACATTTCAAGTATATCTAGAAATTCAAATTTTACTTGAAGTTTTTAAATGTTAAAAAAAAAGGATTATAGCTTTTCCTTTCAAAATTTAAGTAACAAAATTTAAAAACTTTTTAAAACTAAAATTTACATAACTATACAATAAAAAAAACATTTTCAACATATCTCACTTGAAGGATCACTCAAGTGTGATTTTTTTTATCATCCCTATGCAGAAGAAATAGAATTATTACAAATGGAAGATAAAATGAGAAAATTAAAATTGAATTTGGCCAGGACGTGAAAGAATGACAACGAATCCCGGGAAAGGTTGAAAATGTGATTGCTTAAAACGGAAGAGAAGAAGAATGAAAAAAAGAAAGATATATTAGGAAACAAAAGAATTCTTGAAGAGAGAAAAGGATTGGAAGGCTCTAAGGCATAAAAAAAACCCTGGAAATCTAATTACAGAGAAAGTATTTCTACTAGAAACACAAAGATTGAAAAAGTTTTTAAAAAAATTGTAGTACTAAACAATTTTTTTTTAAATTGGTGACTCAAAAGTATAAATTTCCCCCTCAAATTAAATTTCAACACATGTCAAATAGTGGTTACAGTCGTAAGTTCCAAAATCAATTCTCGTTCCTTAACTTAAAGAGTTTCATTAAATTAAACAATTTTATAGGGATTACATTCAGTGGACTTGATCTATAAAGGTAATTTTTTAAATTAAATATGTTTATACCGAAACTTTAAATGGTTGTGTATGTAAGTGTAGATAATATTGGTGAGTTTATTCTTAAATAAAATTGTTGTTGGAATTATTTTAATAACATTGTGTTCGTGTAGCGAAAACCTTAATGTCTGTTCACACTTGAGAATTATTAACACGCAAGCCTGGATACACAGTTTCAAATGTTTTAGCAGATGTTTTTACTCCGCAGTACGTGTAAGTAGGCCTGGATACAGAATCTTATGTGTGTACGCAGACTTTTCTATTTAATTCGCACCACAGTATGTGTAACAATTTGCCATAAAATTAATGTTAATGGAAAGATGGATACATTTATCAAATCTACTCTCATATACCCATTCACCAAGGCCATTCTGCAAGACCATATGTTGAGCTGCTATTCCTTTTGATATCCATAACTTTCACAACAAACAATTTGTTTTTAAATATTATTTTGATTTTAGTGTTTTAACATTATTGAAACACGAAATTATGTAAATAATAGTTTGGATATACTTTATATATATATATATATATAAATATTTTTTGCGTCTGTGGCGTCTATAGCTCACTTAAAAATCTTTTAGAAACGAGAGATTCTACAAAGGCTGAGTTCTCTTCATAAGTTAAGATGTCTAACCAGACTAGATGAAGGTGGTTGACTAAGTCATACCAACCGTGCTTGGTTGTGCTCATGAGCATGTGTTCAAAAAAATTAAAAGTAAATAAAACTTTAATTTGGTGGTGACTACAATAATTGTGAATACAATACTTTTAATTTACGTTTTCATTCCCTAATATATCTCGTTGTCACAGCCTTTTAATTAACAATATAATAGTTGTTTTGATTTTTTTGTGCTTTCAATTAGTAACGAGAAACAATTATAGATTAAATGTTAGATAATTATTACTAGGAGCATTTATAAACAATTTATATTGCTAATATATATGTACATATATATTAATAAAAAATAATATTTATTTACATAGAGGTTTACATTAGTGAATTTCAACCAATATTTGCGATAGAAAGATATTCGGCTAGCTGACATATACACATACCTACACTTCTATTGTAGATTGGGTATAGGTCTAACTAAACAACTCGTAGTGTATGACTAATCTAAGTGTGTATTTGGGTCCCCACTCTGCTCCCTTCATTATTATAATTGATACAAATCTACCTGAAAAGTGAAATGTGAGGAATTCCTTGCAAGTTGATGAATTCCCATCGCGTCCCATTCATTAATTATGTTAACTAAACGCTGAGGTGTGTTAACACTTTGTCAACTAAAATAAGAAGAGAGGGAACAATTAGTGGGAACCAATGTTTGAGAAACAAAGACGGAGGGAGTCACAGTCAAATGTTGAAGAGGAAAACGTTAGCACCACAATTGTTTCCCCCCCTTGAAAACTAGTGGAAGATAAACTTCACTGTTTACTTAGCTTAAAATGTATGTCTTGTTTGAAAGTTTCTCACAGTTTTAGCTAAAATATACAAAACATCAAGTTTCAATATGTTTTCAAACAAAAAACCTAAAAAAGCTTTTGTTAAAAAAACATTTTAGGAACACAACTAGGGAAATTTACTACTGATCCCAAATGTCTAAAAACTTACGTGATAGCGATATTGATACAAAAACCTAAAAAAGATATCATAGCTTGACAAACTTTTCTTCACCAATAAAAACCTTTGTGTTTTGTTACTAATTAATATCATAAACGTGGGATGGAAGGGGACGCGTTAAAAAGCCAGTGCTTTTGCAGTTTTTATGGCAAAACCTTTTTTGTTCAAAAATAAATAAAATATTGCTCCAGTGCAAACATAGAATTTAATTCTCTTCACGTGGTGACCTCAAAATTTCTTTAATATCTGTCAAGGGGGTTCTGGAATTTAATGATAACTGTTTATATTAATTTAAAAAGTTTTTAGATAATGCCACCATGCTCATTACAGATACTAGCTGTTGATATTAACAGGTGAAGAAAATTAAATTATGTTTCTACTGGAGCAATATTTTATTTTATTTTGGCCAAAATAAGTTTTACCTTAAAAACTGCAAAAACGATTAACTTTTGTCGCGTACTCTTCTAAACCAACTCTAACGGGGGATGGAAGGCTACGCTAGTTATTTACTTAGCACACGCAACCAGAGTTTGTCGATTAGACATTCTCGATCTTATACTGGCAGTGGCAGGTATATAACCATCTCCTGAAGTTGGACGAATACGTAGGTGCGGTTATTTCAGCTCGGTGGGATGAAGTGGTGATAATTATGATAGTCAAATGGTGCCATTAGAAGTCTTAAACCTAGATTAAGCCTAATCACCCTTACCATGACAACCATATGAACAATTCACCATCGGAAAAAATATCTACGGTATCATCGGGAATTGAGCTCTGGACCTCTATATCAGTATCCAGGAATACTGACCATTAGACCCTGGAGCCAGCCGGTACGCTAGTTAATGTCCATATTTTAGAGTTTTTATGCAAAAAAAAACTAGTTTTGGTTAAAATAAATCAAATATTGCTTCAGTAGATATATTCTGTTAAATTGTGTGTACATATTCTTATCCTAGCAGTTATTGAATATTTTTAATAAACATAATGACATTAATTGATCAAAAACTATTTAAATGAAGATAAAACATCATGGTCAAACTAATGGAAGCCCATGACTGATATCCAAAAACTTGTTTGTTTGCCATGTAGAGAAAATTAAACTAAATATAACTACTCGATCAATATTTGAATTATTTTGGCAAATTTTTTTTGTCATTTTGTCATGAAAACTGAACAAATACACACCTTTGCATTCTCTTCCATACCAATTAAAAAACTTTATTTGGTAAATGTTCCTCAATGATATTCTTTCAAAAAAAATGGGTATTCCTTCAATGTAAAAAATAAATGATCCAACAAAACAGGTCAGGCATAAACCACGAGCCTTATTAATCATTTAACCAATCTAATACCACGTAATGCTCGTCCCTACAGCTATGAATGAAGGCTTCCATTCATCATGTGACGCGCGTAGTGACGTTACAAGGATTACACAGTCCAAAGTTGAACGGATACAGTTCGTTCAATCAACTTTATTTTACAATGATACAGCGAGTAATATTTTTTTTTATCTTAGTTGATTTTACAAAACTCACATCCTACTTCAATATTTATAGTGGCATAGAGGGATAAATTAAAAAATATTTGTTTTAACGCTGCATTTTATTTCCTAATCGTGTTATATGCATATGTACTGATTGAGACCAAGGTGAAATTTATAGGATATGTATAAGCATTTGCGGGGAGAGAGAGTGGAAAATCCTTTAAGAAAAACTACCCCATTACATCTTACAGGGATTCTAACCTTGATCTCGCCGTTATTTATAGTCCAGTCTATTTCAAGAGTGACGCCTTTGACCATTCGACAAGCGGGTTAAACAGGTTTTTAGACTCACTCTTAAATAACATTATTTAATTAACCTGTGATAGTTAATATTTTAAACACAGCACGCCTGGGTTAGTGACACCTGAGATTTACTGAACCAAGCTGATCATAAATCACCCGTGCTCAAAAATACCCAAAAGAATTCCATGTCCTGGGCTGTGCCAATATTTTTTTCGATACTGTTATAAGGGATAGCAGCTTGATTACCTTTATATTGTGCACCAAATATTAAAACCCGTTCGGACTATTCATATATTTAACTGATAGATGAGCATAAGAAAATAATTTAAAATAAATGTGAAGAGAGAATTGGAAACATTTTTTAAGCCTCTGAGTATACACTACAGGTATTTGAACCCCAATATTCCCGTTATTAGCAATCAAGTATATTGCGAGAGTGACGCCTTAGTTCGTATGACCACCAGATTAGGTTAGAGCTTAGGGAGGGAAGGTAGGTTTTGAGAGCTAAGAGCAATACTTTTGAAGTTTTACTAGCAAAACATGTTTTTCAGTAAAATAAATCGAATATTGCTCCAGAAGAAACGTAGAGTTTAAATTTCTAAACATAGTAATCTCAACCGTTCTTGAATATTTGTAATGGATGGCCTGGAATTTGATGATAACTTTTTCCCTTCATTCAAAAGAGTCTCATCTAATTCCGCTATGCTCATTACAGATATTCCACAACTGTTGACATCACCACGTGAAGAAAATTAAGCTCTTTATGTTTCTACTGGAGCATTATTTTATTTATTTTGGCAAAAATAAAAATGTTTTACTATAAAAACTGCAAAAATACTGTCGCGTTCACTACACTCCAACCTTAATACTAGTGCCGTGCATCTCTCAATCCTAAATAGGATTAATTTTCGATGTTGAAAATTCAAAAGTGATTTTATTTATTTTAAAACATAAAATATTCCCTTTTTTTTCATTATTAACACTAGAAATCTTTTTAAGTTCATAATCTAAGCCAACTGATGTAATCGGCGCACGAGTTAACGATTATGCCCATGTCTCAAGCTAATAACTCCATAAAAATTTATTTCACTAACTTATTTAAAAAGTTATTACTAGCCAACCCTTTGATCATTTCCTAAACCATTGTGAACGGATGTATTTAAAACTTTGTTCCCATTTCTCATGAGATAAAAAAAGGTAACATGGTCAGTCTGGGGGCGTAAAATAAAAGCTTTAATTTGAAGTAAATAGGAGGGATTAGACCGAGATCACAAACACAGCCATAAAACATAATAATATCCCCGTGTAGGGAAAATGGTGAAGGGAGGAATAAGAGAGGGGAGGGGGGTTTAGAGAGTACAATGAGCAAACCTTTTTAGAGTTTAGTTCATTTATTTCCGCTGGGCGGTCTATCTAGGAAACGATTACAAATATGATGGCTGTCTCCATCCCTAAATCCAAAATGGAGACCAGAGTGGTTTTTTTTGTAAGGATGACAGAGTGAGAAGGGAGTGGAAGGGAAAGGTGGAAGTAAAGGGCTGGATGTAAAGAGTGGCAATGAAGTTGCCAGACCACTAGATTAGATTTTTTTTTTATGTTTTTAAAATTATTTAAAGGTAGAAAATGTAAGTTTTTACGCGATGGAGTTTTTTTTTAAATAGGAGTGGAAACAAATGTTCATTGGATTTACATCCAGTGAAAATTGTTTTACGAGGAAACATTTTTTTAAATGGGCATTTCTCATGTTCTACGTGTAAGTTTTTTTATAAACATTTTCTAAATGTAGTAAAGTTGTTCCTTAAAACTCCGTGTTTTATATTTAAATACAGTTTAACAAGTATATCTTATTATATTATATAAAGAGTTATTTGGTTTAGGAAATATCAAAACACTTCCTCGTTCTAGTTAAACATGCATTAAGGTAGATATATTTTTACATGTGTAAATTTATTTATATTTTCAAACGCAACACATCATCACTCCCCTTAGCTCTATCAGTAGCAAATACACCCGATGTTCTCAAGGTCATGGGCCAACCTCCAAAAATTTATAACTTGGGAAAAAAAAATATTTTCTCTCTCACTGAATGCCTAGTTGATGGTCTTGTCTTTGTTTGGTGTGTATTTATCAGAGTTATATCTCGAGACTGGCTTAGTAAATTTCCAGCACACCCATAAAGAGCATACAAAAATTAGTCTTACTCAATGAATTAAATAGCTCGATAAATTAACAGAAACTTTCTAATTTTGAATTTTTGCTCATAATTAAATTATTGTTGATATGACCAAAATTAATTATGATTAAATATAAGCCTACGATTCCTATAAAACATAACCAAAATTCTAGTTATAATGTATCTGAAGAAGATTATCCATACATTTCTTTTTTATCTCTACCAAATTTTATTTCACGTTGAGGCTACAGGCATTTTCACTAAGCTATGGGTCTACGGATGAGTAGGGTAAAATTCAGAGGGAATGCACACGAACTAGCATGGAGAGAGAGTACCATGCTCTATTGGTAAAAAAAAAAACCTCACTACACCTCACCTGAATTAGAGCCCAACAACCGTATCCACGGTAAACTTGTCTTGATGTGCGTGATGTTTAGTACGTTTGCCCACCCATACAAGTATTGAGACAGTTACACGCATCATTGATCACATGGTCTTACTCATTACTTTTTTTTTTAGCACCGCGCCTTACTACCCGTTCGAGTTATACGCTTAAGTACTAATTACACTAATAGATTAGGAATTGGGAAGGTCGAATTTTAGAGGAAGTGAACCAGCATTTCCGTGGAGGGAGTGGAAAACCATTTAGGAAAAACCACCCCCAGTTCACCCGACCGAGATTCGAACCTCGATCTCCCCGTCCTTGGCGGTCTAGCTCATCACGAAGCTAGCGCGTTAGCTAACTACGCCACCGAGGCGGGTCACTCATTACTATCTTGTTGGACTGGACGGCCGATAACGGTAGGATTGGAGTTCAAACTCCAGTTGGATGTAATGAGAGTATTTTTCCTGAAAAAAAAAATCCCATTCTCCCTTAACAAAAATAAAGAAAAATTACTTCTAAATACCCACCTCGGTGGCGTAGTTAGCTAACGTGCTAGCTTCGTGATGAGCTAGACTGCCGAGAACGGGGCGATCAAGGTTCGAATCTCGGTCGGGTGAACTGGGGGTGGTTTTTCCTAAATGGTTTTCCACTCTTCCTCCACGCCAATGTGAATTCATTTCCTTTAAATTCTACCTTCCCAATTCCTAACCTATTAGTGTAATTAGTATTTAAGCATACAATCCAAACGGGTAGTAAGACGTGGTACTAAATAAAATAAATGCCTCTAAATTTTACCTTTTCCATCCTTACTATATTAACTGAACTAACGCATACTTACTGACCGAATGGATACTAAAACACGATAAAAAATAAACAATAGGTATATAACGACAGTTGTAATCTATATAAGCCTCGTATCTTGTGATTAACTAAGGGACTGCATTTTTCTCGTGAGTGTACAAGGAGGATATGTGCACTAGAAGCGAGTCACAAGGGAATGAGGAAATTTCCAGACCTTGGAAATTCTTGAGGGAATCCTGTGGGAAACCGCAGACACTTTGAGATGAGGATAATCATTACACTCTATCCCTATCTTGAGCTAAATCTATCCAGTCCACCTCATTACACCCTATCAATATCTTGAGCTAGTTCTATCCAGTCCACCTCATTACACTCTATCCCTATCTTGAGCTAGTTCTAGCCAGTCCACCTCATTACACTCTATTCCTATCTTGAGCTAGTTCTATCCAGGCCACCTCATTAAACCAAATATAATCAGCTTGTTTCCTGACATCCAAAATTATTTTCATCATATAAGGTAAGAGAGCATGTGTCACAAATATAGAGAACAACCGGTGAAATTAATGTTTTGTATATTCTGAGTTCTACATTCCTTGACAGCAGGAGAGATGTTAACGACTTACTGACCGAGTAGTAGAATTAATTTCCTTACTGTATTCCTTTCTTAATTTACACTCCAATATCGTTATTGCTATTTAAAATTGTTCCTAAATATTTATGCTTATTACACATATCAAAGATCTTTTTTAGATTTAATTATTTGAAAGTATAGAATGAAAATCCCACAAAATTTACTAACATACAGTATATTTTATAACATTATTTTTTGGTAAATATTAAATTAATAAAACCTATTGATAATCAATATATATATATATATAATTTTTTCCCCCTACCCACCTATTTCCTCCATAGAAATCGATCAAACGGGGTAAAGAGTGATCCATTAGCACATAGTTCGATTCTATCTAATCCTGCCTTAAAACAGTAGCCGCCTCCATAAACCCGTTCAATAATTTACACGGCTTTTGTTAGGTATTCCTACAATACAGGCAGCCTTCCTGGTTTCAAAGGCTTGCACTTTACTAGTCAGACAATAGCTTCCCCGAGTTGCTATGCAACAAGGCTTTCATCCATGTATAGGTAGGGTAAGTGTGTTTGTGTGTGCTTGTAGTGGGGTGCGGTGGTGTTTGTAGAGAGTATGTATGGTGGTGTTAAGAGGAGTAGAAATGTAATTTTCAGCCAGTAAAAATCAGTTACCATTAATCTAGTGATTCGGATATAGATAGATGAAAGAGTGGGATCCTGTTACCCATCAAAAATGGGTTTAATCTGGTTTTGGCAGTACACATACCATATGTAGACTTATCACTTGATAGGATTAAGCCATTTGTTTTGAAATCCGTTCTACTGGGTGTTAAAGTAAATATTTTTTTGTCACTTCTCTACCCACTGAAAAAAAATATTCGTCGAAAAATATAGATGCATAGGAATATTAATTGTGTAGCCTTATTTATCTCTCACTTCTTTTTTTTTTAATGATTCGTTTTATCACCATCCCATTGTCTAAAACATTGAACGCATAGTTTTTCGTAATTAAAATGAATCAGATGAACAATTCTATTTTTTTCCCGCCTCTACATATATTTTCGTTGGGCTTAGCGTGGGAATATGTAGAAAATTACTTACCTGGTTAATCATTGTGAGGTGTTTTTACACATTAAACTCTATAATGCGAAATTATTTAGTAATTTTTCTTGTAAGTTAAGGTAATATATTATATCGGCTGTTTGAAAATGTTATTTTTTTAAATTCCATGGATCACCAAAGTTTTAGAGGAAATTGGCACACAAGTTTGTATTCAAGTTTAACTACCCTAAACACGTCAATAAGCTTAATTGAGTGGAACTGTGGATTGTATATTGTATACTATTACATTTTAAGATGATTTCATCTAAAATATATAATAGGTAGATTTTTGCTTTCTTATGTTTGTTTAGTTTTATATTCTACTAACTTAAAATTTGTTTAGATAATACAGGATATCCCAAGTAAAAGTATCCCGGCTCCAAATGTAGGCGTATTGAAGTGTCCAAATTGCAGTACCTGTATCTGAACATGTTGAACTGCGCACAAAGATGTATAGTATAGATTGTCAAGGCGATCATTTTAAGCATATTCTATAATCAGTTAGTACTAACACATCAGTATTTCCCATGCTCCTTTGCACGTTTCTATCACATGTATGTGGAATACTTTTATGTGGAACACCCTGTATAAGAAATATTAGCTTGAGTAGATGAGTACAAGAGTTTGTAAAATTTAATGGTTTTTTAAAATGTTATCAATATCACACACACCTTTAATAATATTCGATCCTATTATCAACACTCAGTTTTATAATATAACACCTTTTATAAAAGCATTCCAATTTTTATAATTTAAAGATTAATAACTAGGCTTAATGAAAAGCATCAGAAATCATTCCATTCTCAAATTATGGGCAAACGTATCTTAAGAAATCTATATAACATGACCGAAACATGTTCGGTACATAGTAGCTAAGAGAATAAATAAGAATATAACAATAGTAAATATGGTCTAAATATTTAAATTAATTTTTTATTTTATTTAGACTCACTTTTATCCAAACATATTCCGAAATTGATCTTAAACTGTGATATTTATTTTTATATTTTGGTTAGTGGCGTTAATATATTTTAAGTGTTTTTATTTTGGTACAAATATGTATATTTTAATTTTAGAATCTACCTTTTGACATAAATTTTACTATTATTTTTTTATATTGTTTGATATATTTGGTATGATAAATAATGGCTGCAGAACTAAGGCTATAAATGGTAGAAATTGACTTAAAGTGTTTTATGTTTGTCCCAAATTTTGTTTAAATTTAAAGTAGGGATGAATAAAAAATCCTGATCCATTTTTAAAGTTGTTTAACAATTTGGGATATTTATTTTTTTAAATAAATCACACACACACACATTTGTTTAGCAATATATAATTGTAACTTGAGATATTATTTTTATATCTGAAAAATTGGAAAACAATATTTCTCCACTAGCACATAATAAATTTTAAAATGTTACAAGAAACATTTAATTTTTTTTTATTTTTCACTACATTAAAATACTTGGCGTGTTTAGGAAATCGTTATCTTTTCAATTATTTGTTATGCTAAATTATTCCATTTTACAGTAGTGTTCTCTAAACTTATACAATAGCCTATGTGCATGTGTGCTTATGGAGGGAGCTACTGAAAAGAAGTAATTTAAGCAAGAGTGTACTTGAAGTGACCCAACTTTACAAAATGGCCCATTTAGACCTTGTTCCCGAACCATCAAGCGATATTAATCTCAGTCTAGTTTCATATCGGTGCAATTCAGCACACCTGGTTCATCTTTCCAAAGGGCAAGGTTGCCCGCCTTTCCTCCTCCCTTCTTCTTGCCCTTATACTCATATTCTGGCACCTTAAAACCCCCCTCCACCTTTTCCACTGAAGACTTCAACACTAAACCTAAAATCCCAACAGCCACACGGGAAACACCATTTAAATTTCGCTAGTTTCACCCTCCACCCCTTCAAAGCCCACTCATTCACCAAACTCGCTCTCGAGTGAAAAAGAACTGTACACTTCACGGAACCGATTCAAAACACTTGCTTGGCCTATACAATTTGTGATCTGAGAGACAGGGGAAATAGGGTGGGGTGTGAGGGATCTAATAAAAACATCAAAAAATTATCATAGAATTTCATAAAATGATATTAAATTAATGAGTCCATCTAGTTCCTCGAGCAAAAATCACAGTTCGATGTATTAATATCTATATATATAATAAAATCCGTGATATGTTTGTTTGTTTGTTTGTTTGTTTGTCTGTCCAGAGTTTTTCTCAAAATTCCCGATAAGGTATAAAACTTAACTCTGCACACTGGTTATACCAGGACTCAGATTTTAATGATATTTTAAATTTTGCTCGTCATATATCATGCTCATAAGTACAAACATTGTCCACGGTCTCCTTGTTGTAGAAACGTATATTTTAAAGCTCATTTTTGTCATTGTGGGATTTAAGGTAATATGTCCCTTGATTGCTTCATTTATGAGCCATTTTTAGGCCTTTCATGTGAATAAGTGTAATTTTAAATACGCTTGATATTTGATAAATGTATAGGTTTTTCACACCCATTTGTCGAAATGGGAAGATGATGTGTGAAATGAGCTTTTTATCCTATTTTTTTTTGGTTATAGAAGACATATCCCTTGTGATGGACTTTAATTAGTTTGGAGTGGGTTGCATTGGGAGGGGGTCGCTATTACTTCTGAAGCAGATATTAATTTATAAATCAATGTCATATTTATCAAAATGGAGTAAGTTGTTAAAATCTTTTCATTGGATTCTAAATTTATAAAGTGCGTTGTTTGATTTAGCCATACATATTTACTAGGTGATTTTTTTGAAAATTATAACTATAATTTTTTAACTTTAGATTAATTATATAGGCATTATTTTTTATTAATTTTAAGTAATAAAGATCCGGGTCTGTTGATTAATTTAGTGTTGTGCATTTATTACGAGCATTTGTTCATATTTTGAGGTATTTTTTGAAAACAAGAATACTTTTTTGGAAATTTTTAGGTCATTTTATAGCTAATGTGTTTATTCATTTTATGTACCTAATCAAAATCCGAGTATTGTTGTCGGATTTAGTCTTGTGCATTTATAAGAGTTTTTGATCATATTTTTAGGTCTTTTTTGAAAATTAAAAGTATTTTTTTTATATTTTTGGGCCACTAATCCAGGTCCGTTGATTAATTTAGTCTTGTGTAGCGAATTTATTTTTGCAGAGTGGTTGCCCCAGATGGAGTTCAGCCTCCAGCGATCACGTTCCTGGAGCCATAATTATAGTTTTAGTCTATGAAGTGAGCCATATTTATGAAAAAAGTCCTATATTTTAAAACATATAAATTCCGATGGCCTTGGAGAGCCATGGACACAAATCAAGCTACCACCTGTATTGAAAATTTGTTAAAAATATTTAAAAACAACAGGGAAAAACCTTCGTGCAAACTCCGACACTGGGATTGCCAAAAATAGGCCTAAACCCATATATATATATATAAAATAGCTTGGATACATTTTATATCAGATGAAAGTGTGAAAACTTATTGAGGTAGCAGTTCCGGGTTCAATTCACCGCATCGATGGAAAATGTATTATTGGTCATATTTGATCTTCACTAATAAATTAAATTTCGGGGGACAGAGTGATGTTTATATTTGATGATTAAGTCAGTTTTAAGGTCATATGTTTATACAATGATATTGTTCAGAAATTTAACGTTAACTACCTAAACATAAAATTACTTTTGTATGTATACGAGTTTTAAGGCAATATAAACTTTTTAAACTCAAAATTATATATTTTGATTTAAAAAAAACGTGCATTTTATTCATATTTATTAATAATATTTATCACATATCAGTTAATAATGAATATAAATGAACCAAAATAAAAATTACTAAAGTTTTTCCGAAAAAAAAACATTAAAAAAATCTATTTGTTCAAAAACTATCTTGATTTTGATTAGATTTAACCCTTTTATAAAGGTCACTTTGACAAAAAGTGGATCGTAAATAACATGCCCCTAAATAATAATATGACGCTTTACTGATTAATTTTTCATTTCATAAAACACCAACTAATCCAGTACATTTTCGGTATTTATATTTATTTTAAATTACAATTTTTTTAAATATTCATTCCATATTCAAGCAAAATTTTAATAATAACACATATATAAAATTAAAGAATCTTTACCCAAATCAACAAAAACATAATAATACTAACTATCATAAAATAAATTAGTCGATTTTATTTCAATTCCAATTAATTAGAGATCAATATAATAGCATTGAACGGAAATACTTATTCATGTAGACATACAATTGCAAAGTAAAAGCTTTTTTTTTTAAAAAAAACCTCAAAAGAGTTTGGCTTGTCCTGTATAGTTAAATAACTGAGCCTGCTCCTGTAAACAAGTCACAACCACGCAATCAACTTTTTTTTCCCCTCCAGACCGTCTTTACGTGGTTTCATGTTAAATACAAACGTGTAGCCCCTTTCAATTATACACCTCCATCCCGCCAAACCCAGGGGGCACAGCTTTTATACATACTCATTTCTAATTGCTTGCTTGGACATGAGTGTTGGCGGAAAAAAAAAGGATGAAAATACGTCCAGGGCCAGGAGGGGCAAGGGATCGATGTATAGAGCGGCGTTTAAAAAAAAAATATTAATACACTCAAAGTTAGAGTTGTTAACGGCTTAAGGTGGGGATATAGAGAGCGGCGAGTTAAGGGCAGTGTAATTGTAATTTTTAAAGCAAAACTTTTTTTGGACAAAATAAATAAAGTAGACCTATTGATCCAGTAGAAATATAATGATTCATTTTCTTCACATGGTTTTATCAACAACTGTTGAATATTTTTCATGAGCATAGCGGCATCAGATGAGAAACTTTTTAAACGAAGAGAAATCTTGTCACTTATTACAGGGCACCTTTGAAAGATATACAACAACCTTTGATATCACCATGGGAAGAAAATGAAACTCTATGTTTGTACCGAAGCAATATTTTAGTTATTTTGGGCAAAAAAAGTTTTCTTACCAAAAACTTCAAAAACTAACTCGCGTTCCTTACATCCCCACCTCAATCTAAGGGGTAGTGTTTGTATTATGGCGTTCAACAGTTCTAAAGAGGATTGATTGAGAGGGTATCTGATAGGATATGCACCCTCATCGGCTTGCAAAGAGGCTGGGAAAATTACAATGGAAGATTTGATCCAAACAAAACTCGAATCTAGAGCTACCAGTCACAGAGAATCAAAACGTAACTACGAGACTGACGCCTTAGAGCAAATAACCAGACGATGAGTGTATAAGTAGTTAGGAGGAGGAAAAAACTTTGGATGGGTTGCGTCATATTAACTTGGAGAGAGGAAGGGTGAAAACCTGTCCACTCCCTCTACCCCTTAAACCAACTGAGACACCTTGCCATGATTCGAACCCCAAACTTCCTGGCAACAGTGGCTTTGTGAAATCTAAATCTAGCTGCTCAAACACCTTAATCACTGGTATGTGTATCTTAAGTAAATGTTTTAACAAAAAATCAAATAATAGTGTGAATTGCTTCAAATGAGAGAGAGACCAGTGGTTGATTCCTGAGTGGGTGCAGTGAGGAAATTTGTTTCCTAATATGTGTTCTAATTTTATATTCAGACTAATTCTAAGATACTCCCTTAAATTTTACCTTTTTCAATTAAAAAACTAAATGTTCTTAATCATTAATAACCTACACAATATCACAAAACGCACCAAAGATATGTATTTTTTAAAATAGAAAAACTGTTTTAAAAACAAAGACAGAACGAGTGGAGGCTGATATTTGAGACAAGACATAAAAAGTGATATGGGGAGAAGACACTTTTAAAATTACAAACAGAAAGAACAAATAAGAAGAGTACAAAATTAATGGATCATCTGTTTAAGGACCGGACAAAATAAAAGATATAAGAAATGAAAGAAGGTCAAAATATGTCGTAGAAAAATAAAAACTTGAGAGAGAGAGGGTAAAAATAAACTAAATAGATTGGTAGAGAAATGAAATAAAGGACGTATGTAATGAAACGAGGGTTTACACAAATTATCTATCGAAGGAAGGTTTTCCTAGAGGCTAGGCGCATATTCAAAAAACTGTTTACGGACTCAGACTCCAGATGTTTTTATTTTAAACAATATACTGATAGTTTCGAACTATTCTCTAATCAAACCCAATAGCTCCCCTAACCAACACTTATAATAATTCAGAACACTTTTCTACGTCTCTTCCTCTAATATAAATTAAAACACGGTTTTATTCGTCAGCATGCGACCATTATTTTCTAATGTCCTTTTTAAATATTGAAAAAAATCTATAATCGACAAAGGTCATAACAATTTATTCACATTAAACCCGGATTTATATTTCTTTTCTGTTATCGAACAAAATAGATTTTTGCTCGGTTCAACACCTGCCCCTTTGTTTATTTAATGGGGACAGGGGGGTATTGGCTTATGTGTGTCGGGATAAAAGGACGTCAATTATTTTCTAAAGCAAACACGCAGCTATGAAAGTGATACCAAAATAAACAGCGTCAGTACGAATTTGAAATAACCATCCAAACACATCGATATTGATGAATCGTATGGAACTACGTGATGGAGATGAGAACACTTTATTTAATAATAGCGATGTCATAATGGCGGACATATTGTTTCACTAAGCTAATTTTATGCATAACTGGCCCCTTAGTATAGTGGTCACCATTCATGGCTTAAGTCCTTATCTAGCTATTCTTTTCAGGTATCATCGGTAATTTCCCGAAAGAGGAATTATCCCTAAGGTCACCAGGGTCGGGTTGGTTAGGCTTAAGTTAGGTTTGAGAGTTTCTACAGTTTCCTCATCTTCATATTCATCATCACCATCCCCTCATCTCATCGGGACATGGAAAGAGCCTCCACGGGAAGAATGTACCAACAGTTTATTTGGGCGTCTTTTGGGCAACTATCCATTAATCATTAGTATATATTATAAACAATAATCTATTTTTTTAAATCTTCGTATTATACTACCTGTTCACACATATATGATAAAAAAATCTAATGTGGCAGCGATGAAGAAGGACGAATTTTAGAGGTAGTATACACGCATTTTCGTGGAAGGAGAGGGAAAAACCATTTAGCAAAAACTACCCTCAATACACCTGACCAGAATTATAGTCTCAATCTCCCCATCATCGATAATGCAGTTTATTGTGATAGTGACGCATTGTACCATACAGCTACCGAAGTGGATTTAAGTAATATAGATTGATGTAAGAAACCTTTTAAATTATTAATTCTACACGAGTATTACTAAAGTACTAATATTACTTTATTTTAACTTTATCTCAACCCCTTGAAAAGATAAGTATTTTGATCGTTAAAAAAATCGAAATCAAGATATTGATAAATATCGACTTTTCGTGACTCCCTGAAATTGAAATCTGGTTTTCGCAATGTCGTCCGTCTCTTTGTCTTTTTATGTGTCGCCCTAGAGCCAAAACAGTTTTACCAATCGGGCTAAGCCATCGTATCTAGATTTTCATGAGTTTCCCCCGAATAGTTTTTTGAATTAGATATCTAACCCTGAAATGAAGGGTAGTTTACTAAAAGGAAAAAAGAGAAAAAATCGATTTTCTCAAAATCCGCTCTAACAATTTTGATTAAATTTTTTATCTAGACATTGATCAACTTTAAAAAAAATAAAGGGCATATCTCATTTTTCCATGAAAATGAATTTGAATACATCGCATAAATTTCCAATTTTTGTCATAATTTCGCAAATATTTGAGATACGATGGATCTTATCATATTAAAGATGTAGTGCTATTAAATATAAAACTCTTTTGTTTGAAATATATTCTTATACAACCAATAGTGTCTAAGCTATGAGTGAAAATAATTTTTTATGGAGTAGTTTGAAATATGAAACTGATTGTTATGCTCTTTGGTGGACAAAGATGCTCTTCTTAACTCAATGTTCCTGTAACATTGTATATTATTTAGTGTATGCTCTTTGGTGGAGTGTTTCTGCTGTAACGGTTTAGAAGCCTTTAAACCCTTCACATTTATCCACTGTTCCTAAATATATTTCCTATAAACCATTAAAACACCAACACCAACAATATGTTTCAACTTACCATGATCTCAGCTTATGTGAACTACATTTTTTGGTTACATGCTCCAATTTACGAAAACTCTTGAGCTAATGGCGTGTTCAAGTGGCCAATTAAATAGGGCCTACACCTTCAAGTTTGGTGTAGGCTGAAAGAGTGAGAAAGCAGGTCTCACGCAAGCGCCTAGAGCTCCCTACCACAGTCGACCACTCCAGCCACGAGATGTAAACGTCATGGGATCGACTCCCTCCTATCTATTAAATTGTAACGACGCAAGGGGATTTCCCCTTCCTCTCCTCTACTTCTTCCTCAATTGTGATCTTATATATTTGGATGTTCAACCCACAAAATTTGTACTTGTTATTCACTCAAGAACGGAATAAGTCACGTTGCTACGTTAGACAATAGTCACCTGCCACCCAAAGATTGACGGATTGTCCGTGAGTGTGGTATAGATCGTCTCGCCAAAAAGGTGAAGAATATCCGTATGGAAGTTATAAATCTCCTTCAGAGAATATTATGATAGCTTCACGTCTGCTCAATCTTATTAAAATAATTATGTTTTAAATTTTGTTCTTTTGACTGGAAAGCTCTCTGCCTGTCTATTTAGTTGTATTAATATAATATTTTAACTATGCTATTTGTTTAGGAATAGCTTCATCACTCAGGATATTGCGTCATGTTGCGTCTATGTGAATTATATTTGTGTAGGAAACTCAACTTAATTATTTGCATAAGGACGTCTATAAATGTTAATTCAAAGTAATCACAGCCTGGTGTCCTTAAGAGCCAGTAAGTATGTTTATCTAGCATCTTAATTTATAGATATTAGTGCTCTGATGCATTATCTTATTCTCAGTGGCTGTTCAGGTCTATATAAAATGGTTTCATTACAAAATGGTTCTACAATTATTGATACAAACTATGTTTGACCATCATGCTGATAGCAGGGTCTTTCATTCTATTGTTTCGCGCCCTCAGTGCTGAGACTATGTTTACGGGGATTTGTCCACCCTGTATTTTCTTGGCCTTTCAACATTCGAATGTGCTAGTAGGGGCATTTATTGGTCTTTGGTAATATGCATGGCTAAGGCATTCTTAATTGGGGCTATGCTACTCAATTGTCTTTTTATTTATTTATTTATTTACACTATTTATCCCGATTCCTAGCATGTAGCTCGGGAACTAGATCTACATCTTGAATTAACATTACCTCTTTTAGCTACGTTCTTTTTTTTTTAAATACAATAATAAATTTAGAATATACACTTAAGTCTCGTATATCATGGCTGGGTTTAGACAAAGTTATCGTTAATTTAGATTACAATTTGATCTAGTGAAGTTAATTTAGGAAAGTTATAATTATAATATTCTTTAATTTGAAAAATAACACCTGGACACGGGAATATAATCTGGATGTCTAGGTATTAGTTTTCAGCTTAAATAATATTATATTTAAATGCAGCTATAACCGTAACTAACAAATATGATAACTTGGCTATTTAATCCATTAAGTTACATAAGATACAGTTGTTCTAGGTTAAGTTACATTATTGTCAGGCATCTTATCTTAATTGGTATCGTGTCTGACTAATGAGCTGAGGTTCCCGGATTCAATTTCTGTAATAGCCGTAAAATATATAGTTTGTGAAATATGGGCTTCTCTTTTTATGGTGATGAATTAAATGCTGGCGGATGAATGTTGCTTTTGTCCTGGATTTAAATTAGTGTATAGGTCGAGGGCTGATATATTTAGTAGGTTCAGAAAGTTCAAGTTATATACATCAAATAAAATAGATTATATCATACTAAGCTAAGCTAAAAATTAGCTAATTAATTACAATTCTAATCCACGATAAATTATATCAGACTTGAATAAGTAATCAGGAAAAATGTTGAGATGCATTAACTTTTTTAGTAAGCAAACATAACAGTATTAAGAAGAAAAATAATTTAGTGGTTGGGTCTTGTGTTCAGAGGATAGGTTATTTACAGAAGAGATAAACCTAGGAAGACCAGAGGGAAGAAGACCACTGGGAGAACGAAGATCAGGTGAAGTAGTGGAGTAAGGAGTGATCTAAGAGCAGTGGGTGTAGATGAGACTACCGCTGTTGACAAGAAAACGTGGAAGGGGCTAAAGAGCGAGGCTACAAACCGACTGTGGCTCAAATGGAAAACTAGGTGAGGTAAGATTAAGTAAGTAGCTTAGGTTGGACTTAGTTAAGTCAATGTATGTTTAAGTTAAATAAATTTAAACCACATCAGCTATAATAGTTTAAGTTAATTAGTTATATATTAGATTAATAATGTCCACTATGCATGAATTCGTAGAGTTGTAAGGAAATAAAGTCAAGAGAATTTTTTTTATAAAGCTACCACACGAAAGTAGGTAGAGAAAGGAATGATGGAATTTTTCTTGATTTGCATGTTCTAGTGTTACTACTAGCTATGCAATCTAAAAAACAGGGCTCAAAGGAAAGATAATTAGAAACTGTGGCAACATTTAATCAAAGAGAGGATGGAAAAATCAAAATGTGGAAAAAATAATAGCCTGTCCATAATTATTTCCAACCCCCTAGAACCAGAGTAGCCTTCCTACGCATTAAGACGATATTGTCGGTAAAAGGGAAAAAAAGGCGATAAGTAAAGAGAAACCAAAACGAGGTAAATTGGCAGATTAGAGGGAAAAGAAAGGTTGAAAGACTAGAAGTAAAATGCGGGTGGGGAGAGAGAACATGAAAGAAAGAGACAGACTAAGGGTGAAAAAAGATAAAAGGATAGGATTTAAAAGAAAAAAAAAGTGAGGAAAAAAGTTTAGAGAAAGAAGACAGTTAAGTAGGTAGGTGAAGAAAGGAGTTGAAATAAAAGAGGTGGAGGAAAAATAAAAGACAGGTGGAGAGATCAAAAGGGATGCGTGGTAGGCATCACTCGTCCCAGTCCCTGCAGCAGCGAGGGAATTTACTGAAGGGAGGGAATGACAAGTGTCATGTTCCCGAGGGACCCAGGCAAGATTCCACTGACCTGGGGGCAATCAATAATCTTCTCTTTGAGTGCAACAACGGATCAAACCACAAGAGGACGGACTGACCGGTGCCCATCCGCCAAAAACCCGTGACAAGAGCGTCACTCTCATTTGGTTCACTTTTGGGTACAAGGTCGGAGTATCGATACTAGGCTAGTTGTTTTGGATCCCTCCTTCTCATTAAGGGATTCTAATAACCTAGCTCTGTTAGTAGTGTGTCTAACTACAAAGCTTAGGGTCCAGGGTTTTGTTCCCAGCTTGGTAGAAAAATGTATAATTGGTGAAATGTGTGACTTCCACTTTCACAGTGTTGAATTAATGACCGGGGGTCTGGGCGTTATGTCTATATCGAATTTAGTTGTATGTCATGTGACCATAAAATTAGTCTATTCAAAAAGTACCCGTTAAATGCCTCAAATAACCAAACTTTCCTAAATCATTTCCCAAACTCTCCTGTAAATCCCACCTTCCTTATTTTATCTTATTAATACAAATACGCTTTTAGCCCGGACGGGTAGTAAGATGCTTATATTTTTTAAAAGATGGATACCTTGATGTACCTAATTTATTTTTTAACTGCGCTTTTAGAACAAGGATTCCCTACTTTTATTTAGTGTATAAAGCGAACGGGTAGTAAGACGCGGTGCTAAATAATTTTTTTTTTAAATCGATTGAGCCCTTGCACAAAAAAATACATGCTGGAGCCCTTAAACACCTCTAAACAAATATTACTAACATTTAATACCTACAGTTAAATTTTACAAGTATAAAACAAACTGAAAATATCACAAGTTTCGACTGTTCCTTTATTCAGACTTGAAAAAATTGTAAATCCTAATTATTTATGATATTTTATAATGTGAAAAACAAATAAATAATATTCTAAAGTTGCCTCACTGAGATTGAAATAACAATGGCCAAGCCAATTTCGAAAATCCTTGGTTTAAAATACTACATATAATTAGCTCAATGTGAAACTAAAGGCTGTGAGTTAAACTTAAAAAAATATGAATTGAGAGTTAGTGAAATGCTTACAATGTATTGCTACCAAAAAATCACACATTTTAATTTAATTAATTGAGTTATTTAACGCGCACTTTCTGAATCAACTAAATATATCAGAACACGGCCCCATAAACTGATTTAAATCTATAAAAGACACAACATCCAGCCTCCGGCCATTAATTCTTAATCTTGAAAGGGGAAAACCACATTTCACCAATGATACATTTTTCAGCCATGCCAGAAGTCGAACCAGGGACTTTTATATCAGTAGACAGACACGCTCTCGACTGAGATAATGTGTCAGACGGCAAACATTTTAATGTTAATTTTAGGAATTTATAGGGCCCACCTTGATTTCGTTAATATTTAAGATTTGGAGCACATTTTAGAAACCAAAAACATATTTTTTTTGCGGTCAACATTGATTACATTATACTATAATAATAGTTTTACTTTATAGGCACTAATAAAATCTATCAAACGCTACCACAGTGGATCACATGACCTACGAACATGTGAAAATAGATTTAGTAAAATTTTTTAACGGCCAGACATGTCAATTTATAGAAAATTGGGGTATAGTTAAACTAGAACTATCTATACCTCCAAAATCGTAAAACCAGTTTTTAAAAAGTCTTGGAAAGCGATTTAAATAATAGGCCCCATATAAAATTTTAGATGTTCTAGCTATCTATTTAAACAAATAATCCAATAATATTTATTCAAGATCTATTTATGAAGAATATGAAATTTCGCGTGGCTATATGGCTAAAGGGTTTGATTACAAATACATGGAACCACAGATTGGCCAAAGGGGGTACTAACGAAGAGGTTTACTGTTTAGGCCACCCCCACACTAGCAGCCAAGTCGCGGTGGCCATGGCCGTGGAGTAAGTAAATGCCATATGGTACCTACTCAACAAGCTAGAAGGCCTGTAGATCCAACGAGTGACTGAAATGATTGTACTGGCCGCTAGATCCAACGAGTGACTTGAGAGGATTGTTCTGGCTGCTGGCCTGTTGGTGAGCGTCCAAACATTCATTGTATTCTGTGTAAACAACCGGTAGCGCGGTTTGCTGTCCGCATGTGCATCGCTCGTATTCTCGGCGGCCACCGCGGCCAAGTTAGCGTCGTGCCATAAGACTCGATTCACTCTGTTGGTTGTGGCCTTGCCTTAGTGTTCATTTTGTTAAGTTTCTTTCTACACATCATTTTTTCCTCGCTATAGTTATACTACATATATATATAAAACGCTAACATGGTAGAAATGAGTAAGAATGAATTGAGGGGGAATGTACCCTCATCTGTGTGAAGGCAGGGTGGAAAACCATTTAGGAAAAATAACCCTCATTACTTCCAAAAGTCATCGGAACTCAAATCTTTAGATCCCCGTACTCCATTGTAGTGCGAGAGCGACGTGTCAGGCCAGTGATTTTTAAACTTTTTCAGGGTGTGACACCAATTTACGTCTTTTGAGAGAATCGCGACCCCTTTTTATAACAGACAACCATTCAAATCCTAAGTTTTTAAATAATTTACCTGAATATTATCACCCATCCAGCCTATCCGCATTTTATGACATTTGTGGGGTGGATAAATTTATAGAAAAATTAACTTTATTTGCGTGGAAGGAGGTGGGGAAAACAGTTTTAGGAACCTCCTCCCCCCCCCCACCTCAGTACACCTGGCCGTAATTGGAATCCCAACCCCATCACCGATAACCAAGGCGGGCGTGACGTTAAGACCCCGTGCCTAATTTAATTATTATAAATTGCTTATATAATGTCCATACAAAAGCGACTAGGATGTTGCAAAAGAGAATAAACGAGAATAGGGGGTATTTGGTATGCTATGCTAGCAGATAACGCCCCCTAGCGGAAACATGAGACTGCTACAGCAAACTAGGTCAGCAAGCAACTGTCAGAGTTGAGTAATCAAAAGGAACCTAAGCAGTAAGTAACTTGACAGTTTTTATTATTTTAACCACTCTCATTTCTAATTGAATTTTTCACCTTCTGATAGTCGTTATAATCACTTTAAAAAGTAAGCATAGAGCAATAACTTCAACAAACATTGAGACCCCACCAGAAACATGTAAGCGTGACTCGGATCCCACGTTAAACTGTAGGTCCTCCATTTCATCTCACAATCACAATGCTTATTAAACATTAGTGTAAGTGCGTATAGCCCGAACGGGTAATTATTATTAGCACCGCGTCTTACTACGCGTTCGGGTTATACGCACTTACGCTAATGTGCAATGGTAGGGTGATTGTGAGATGAAATGGAGGACCTACAGTTTAACGTGGAATCCGAACCACGGTGGAGGTCTGGCATTCCTCACATTCACAAGTTGTGATTAATACACATCTTGTCAGAGGTGAAGGAAGGGTTTGGCATTCAAATAAATCTGTGCCAGGACCAAGAATTGAACCCCGGACCCTCAGCACAGAAGTCTGACACCTTACCCCTAGACCACCAGGTCAACCGAACGGGTAATAAGACGCGGTGCTAATTGTAAAAATAAATAACATCAAGACGCATTTCTATGTCTCGTGAGCCGTAACCTTTATTCATCACCATTCTTACGAAACAACGACGTAAGGGGAAGATAGCGACCCTTATCTATAATGTATTTATTATTTTCTCATTTAGCCTAGAGAAAGTATTAAATAGAGAAAATTTTCAACCCCTAGATTATGATGGATCTTGACGTATTATGGACATCGGAACTAAATAAAATAAATGGAACGGTACACCGCACAGACCTTCTCCTGCTTTTATCTTAAAATAAACCGGCCCCGTGGTGTAGGGGTCAGTGAAACTTGCTACGAGCTTAGGGGTCTTGGGTTCGATTCCCGGCTGATACCTTGGGTCCTTTTTCCTTTAGGGGAATAATTCCAATGGTCACCAGGGTTTGGTTAACTAGGCTTAAGCTAGGTTAAGAAACAAGGCCTATCTACAGACTCCGTAACAGTAAGGCGCTTAGTACTCCGTAAGAGATCGACTCCACACTAATAGATTACACTATCTACAGAGTCTATATCCTTAATTCCTTAGTCCTTACCACTCCATAGAAGTTGACTCAACATTAACTTTCTAAGGACTAGTCGATACGGACTGCTAAGGACTACCAATCACACCAAAATAAACGTGCATGCGCATCGAAATAAAAGCACCAATGGTAGCCAAAGGATCCATTGCTGTGAAAACAAATATAAAATTATAAAATAATTTTACGGATTGAGCTATTTCAGAAATATCCTGAACGTTTTATAAAATTATGTTGAGTAGTTACTTATGTTATAATATTATTCTGCTGGGATATCGTCAACTTCACAGATGACTTCTGCTTGCACCTAGCTCAAGAAAATCTTCTTTCAAAGCGTTTTATTAGACGTTGTTACCAACTTTCTCATTGGTTGGAACGATCACGTGATTACGGATACGGATAGTGTAGGCGCGGTTTCCATTTCTAAGGACCATTAAGGACTATAAACATGCGGAGCTTACGGAGTCTGTGTTAGGGCCTCCACAACTTCATAATAACCATCATCACATCCTCTCATTGCGGGTACGACGTGTAGACAATCTCCTATGGTGTACCCTGTGCAACGCTCTGTGTCACAAGAGTGGCTAATAGTCTACACATAAGGCGACTGAACCTAGACGTCAAAGTCCCTCCGGGTCAAATTTGCCATACAAAACAAAAATCTTAAAATAGACATTTACTAAAAACTCCTAAGATTTGTGAATTGAAATAGTAGGACTATACATTGTTATAGGAAGACTATACCATTGATCACAAATGAAATAATATCGTATCTCAAATAGTTGAGGAGAAATGATGAAAATTGGAAAATTTCCCCCACGTAAAGTTCCCTCAAAATAATTTTAATGATAAAATAAGAATTTTCATATTAATAATAATGATAAACAGTGTCTAGATATAAAATGTAATCAAAATCGTTAGAGTGAATTTCGAGAAAATCGATTTTTTCTCTTTTTGTCCTTCAGTAAACTATCATTAAATTTAAGGTTAGATGTTTAATTCCAAAAACTCTTCGAGTGGAACCTTATGAAAATATAAGAGATACAAAGTTTTAACCCAATAGTTAAATAGTTTCGGCTTTATCTTAAGGTACAGACAGACAGACAGACAGACATACTGTATTGCGAAAATCACTTTTTATGTTTCGGAGGGTCATGACTCCAATAGTTATTTATTTCGATTATTATTTTATTTTGATAACCACGTCTCACTATCTATCTGTACATATGTCCAAGCTAAGTTTAAGTGCTATGGATAGGGCATGTTGAATTTAGGTGAAGTGTACCTGCAATTGCGTTGAGGAAGACTGTAAAACAATTTAGGAAAAACACTCACAATCTCACAATACACCCGATCAGGATCCGAACCCCAAACTCCCCATCATCGGCAGTCCTGTCTATTGCAAGAATGACCTCATAGTCCATTTGACCTCTGAAGCGGGTTTTGTGAAATGTTGTTGGCCCGTTGTCGTATTCGTCCAGTGATCGCGAATCCAGGAACTCGTTTAGTCCTTGCTTCTGCGACCTCCTATTTCCTCATATTTCCCCATCTATTCCTTTTACCCGGGCATCCCTCCCTACCTAACGCTCCCATCCGTTTGACTTGAAGAACTAGCCACTAGTTATCGTCTCATTTCCGCTGACCAGAGGTCAGATTGGAACCAATCATTTCAAGAGTAGGGGAAAGGGCAGCTGAAAAAATATATTCTGTTTGACCAATGAACTGGAAGACAGATCAATAAGGTTAAACCAGACCAGTATTGAGGAGGTCTAAACTGACAACTAGAGAACATTTTCTTTTATAAGTTGGTGGTTCCGTTTAGGAACAAATTCACACAAATATATATGTAAGCAATAAAATAGCCCTCCACTTCGATGATCGCATGGTCTAAGTCATCACTATTTCAATAGGCTGTATTGCCAAAGACCAGTAGGCCTAGATCAGGATTCGAATCCAGGTTATACAATGGTGATTTTTCCTAAATGGTTCCGCACTCTCTTTCCCTTCAAATGCTGGTAAATTTTATCTTAGTTCTACCTTACTGATCTCTACCACATCAGCGGAATTAACAGATATGCGTACAACCCAAACTGGTAGTGAGACACGAAAAAAAATGTCTACCTATCGGAGCATTGAGACGCGTTGCATACGTTCAGTCAAGCCTTGTTATGTAAGAAATGGTTTATTATTTCAAAACATGTATCCTATTAAAATTGAGAAAAAAATGTTATGTATGATTAAAATAGACCCTGATATTTTTAGTAATCTTTTTTAATTATTAAAGTTGAAATTAGCTCTTTTTTACTGTATTTAATACGAAATATCGTTCTGAGATCATAGTAGATATTTAGAAACATAAGACCAGACTTCCTACGATACAAATAAATCATTAACCAAAGTTCCAATAGATAAATTTAAAATAATTTGACACGCTTCAGTGACCAAACGGTCTAATGCTTCACTCTCCTGTTAGACTGAGTGGCTGTGACGGGGATATCGTGGTTCGAATCCTGGCCCCATCTATTGAGGGTGGTTTTCCCTAAATTTATTACCCCTATACTTCCACGCAAATGCAGTTAGATTACCTTTAAAATGCTTCCATCCTCATTCTTACCTCATTATAGAAATTAATACATAAGCGTATAAACTGAACATGTAGTAAGACGTAGAGGTAAAAAAAGTACTTTTTTTAAAACTTGTTTAAGCTTCAGAACTGACATCTCCATAAGTGTGAAAATATTTAAAGTAGTTCGTGGCCTCAAGGTTATTTTGAATTGCTTTAATATGGTATTTTATTTAAAAAGGGCAACAACTTTAAAACTTTGTGGAGTGATTTAAAAATATTCTACATTTATTTGGGGCCTACAAAATATTATGAACTTAGTAATTGATATGGAGTTGATTTTATTACATTAGGAACGTCTTAGTAACTTACGTTTACATTTAACTTACCGTTTGCTAAGTAATGTATTCTGAAGGTGTTATTTTTTTCTTTTTGAGAGAGTCTATCAAATTGTAGGTTAGCCAACATCGACAAAATCTTACTACATTTAACTAAAATATTTACATTTATTTCTTATGTTTTCTTAAAACTTATTTCTATTGCTATGGAACAAAACTACAGTATTACTAACTAAATTTAATAACTACTTGTTTTTAATTCCACCATATCGTGTGAGGGATTAAATAAATAAAGCTTAATAGGGTTAAACTGTAATATTAAATTTACTTATATTAGTTAAATATGTTTAGTGTTCTTAGGAAGATATTTGGTCAAAAAATGGATGAAGATAGTGGGGCGTGGAGGAGGCTGCATAATGACGAGCTTTATACCCTGTACTCATCACCAGACGTTGTTGGGGTTAATAAAATCTAGCAGGTTACGGTGGGAAGTTTAAGCAGCGTGAATGGGAGTTTGTAGCACAGCGTTCAAGTTATTGAATGGCAAAGCCAGTGGGGAAAGACCACTGGGAAGACCCAGACGCAGATGGGAGGACAACATTTGGATAGACCTTAGAGAGATAGGGTTTAATGAGCTAGACTGGATAGAATTACATTGCTCAAAATAGGGATAGGTGGCGTACTTTTGTGTGCAGTAATGAACTTTTGTATTCCTAAAGCCAGAGAATAATTAAGTGGTTATGTGCTAAAGCGCATTTTGTTCCAAAGAGAAAACTTATCCACGAAATTAAAAAAAAATTTTTTTTTTAGAAATTTAGATATAGATTATTAAAAATAAAAATATTTATTTTTCTTAAAAACATTTCCAAATACTCTGTGTAACTTTTTTTTTTAACTTAACTTAATATATTATTAAATGAAAGATGTAAATGGACAAAGCCATATTATCTCAAATTATTTATAATCAGGACACAGACTCAGTATTACAAAGTATTATGAAAAATTTTAAAAATAATTTTGCAAATTAAAGTCTTTATAAGATGATATTGTTACTTTCTCTCTATCTTACAGGTAGATAAAGTATGGTGATCGTCAAAAAAATCGAACTCGAGATTTTGATGAATCTTGACGTTTTTTGACTCCCTGAATCCGAAAAAGTGGTTTTTGAATTTCCGTCTGTCTGTTTGTCTGTCTGTCTGTCTGTACCTCCAACTAGAGCCTAAACTATTTTACCGATTGAGCTGAAACTTGATATCTAGGGTTTTCATAGGGTTGCCCCGAGGGGTTTTTGGAATTGGATATCTACCCCTAAAATTAAGGGTAGTTTACTGAAGGGAAAAAAGAGAAAAAGTCGATTTTCTCAAAATCGGCTCTAACGATTTTGATTAAATTTCATTTATGAACATTAATAAATATTCCAAACAAAATGGCTACTCTCAATATTTCGGCAAAATGGCTTTAAGGGCTCCGGTCTGATGCGTAAATTAACATTTTTTATAATAGCTCCGAAACTATTTGAGATATGAAATTACTTAGCATTACAAATATGTATATATATTTATAATACAGATATTTTATCCGAAACATATTTTTATAAAATCAATAACTTTCAATCTATACGCAATTATATGAATTTTTTTAACTTTTTGGACATTAAAGTTTAAGTATTGCGACCGTAAAAAAAACTAACCTGAAATGTTGATGGATGTCGACGTCTCATGACCCCCCGAACCCTAAAAAATAGTCTTTGCAATGCCGTCTGTCTGTGTGTCTATAAAAACTTAAAATTAAGGGTAGTTTACTGAAGGGCGAAAAGAGAAAAATTTGGTTTTCTCAAAATCTGCTCAAACGATTTTGATTAAAATTCGTATCTAGGCGTTGATTAAGATTATAAATAAACTGGCTATTTTCATTTTCCTATGAAAATGATTTTTAGGGTACTTTACAGAAGCGTTAATTTCCGTATCTCCACAACTATTTGAGAAACTAAACAACTTATCATTGCAAAATTGTAGGACTATTAGAAATAAAAAACTTTTATTTGACATATATTTTTATAAAAGCAACAGTTTCTGAGATATTTGCAAATATATTAATACAATTTTGTGAGCTTTAGTTGTAAACATATACTACTTAAGTCTTAACGCAATAATTCTCCAATGCCATAGAGTAATTAAATATAAGTAAGTATCTAAAAAAAGTATGTTATTTTTCCTTAAAGCTCTTAGGAGAAATGTTTGCATAGCAATGATCTATCTCCATTTTAGACTCAATAGTCAATATTTACATTTTTTATTGGTCAAAATGTATAAATGAATAATTAAATATCAATGCGATGACTTGAAGATCTGCAACACCTTATAAAATGTTAAAATTTTAACCAGAAATCGAAATTTTATTACGAAGTGTTGACCCTTGTGGAAGACATTAAACTGTTTGAAATGCTCTTAGGTGGACAAAGATGCGCCTCTTTTCTCATTGATTCTATATCATTGTATATTATTTTATGCGTGTTCTTATGTGGAGTGGTGAAGATACAATGTACATTATTCCGTTCAGAAATCTTACGAGTTTATAGAAAGAGAGAGAAAGTCTGTGCGGTGCGCCGTACAATTTATTTAAAATAAGTAATGCATTTTTCTTGAATATTTAGGTTTTTTTTAAAAAAGAACAGACTAGAATAAATTTGTTATTTTTAAAACGTACCGTTTCACAAAGTTGTATTTTATGCTTCTTGTATTGATAACGTCGGAAAGAGTTTTAACTTTTTTTTTTTCGATTCTATATGTAACTTTATACAGTGCTCTGAATAAAATAAAAGCCAACAAGAACATGTTATATAATATTGAAGAAACCCAGCGAGCTGTAAAATACGTGCCCAGAAAGTTTCTATAAATTCCGGGAAAAAACAAATCACGTTTAACTCACAATAAAGGCTGTTCAATTTGTTTTGCTTTTTAGTTTTGAAACTATTATTCTTTAACACTTTTCTTTGGGGTAAGTTTTATAAAAAAATTTTTTGAAAAAACTAACTTTTAATTTCTTCTTCAGCATTTTAAATGGGTTTGAATTATTATTATTATTATTATTATTATTATTATTATTATGTGTTCTGTCGTAAGACACGTCCATTCCCTAATTTGTCAGTGAACTTGGACCGCCCATGAGTCCTCCTTTGCTTCCTCCTTTAGCTCCCAGAATTTTCTTCTTCTTTCCTTCAAGTCATCCAATATTAACCTTCCTTCTTCCTAAGCTCCTCTTTCTCTTAACCCTTCCTTTTATGACGCCGTGCAGAAGACAGTTCTTTTTAAGTTACAGTTACAGAGACATCGGAGTCTCCGATACGGTTTGCTCTGTACTGAAGAATCACATCTAACATGGCTCTTTTCTCACCCACTCGCCTTAGGTCTTCATTTGTCACTCTGACTGTCCACCTGATCTTCTAACATTATCACCAGCATCGCATTTCAAAGTTCTCCAAGAATTTATTTTCCGTCTTCATAAGAGTTTAAATTTCTGTTCCATTCAGTACGATGCTCCAAATGTTGCATTTAGACAGTTTTTTCCTCAATGTTTGACTCTGCTTAACATTAATTTAACTACGAGGAGTACTTTTCAAATAAATTCTTTGATGTTTCATCAACAAAAAATACTGTCGCTACTTATTTTATTTATCAGTAAATTTATAAAGAAAGGAGAATTAAATTTAGATGCTTTAATTTATACTTATTAAATAGCTTACTTTATATTTACGAAATATTTAAAAAAGTAAAAATCAACATTTAAACCATTGGGCACGTGAAAATAGGCGTCATTCTTGTCTGGTTTTATTATAGCGGTAAGGTCGGGTATAAAGTTCCAGATTAATATTCTGAGGTAGTTTTTTCGGAATATTTTTCTGCTTTCCTCCAACTAAAATTTGGTTACATGTGCCTATAAGTTCTACAATGATTTCACCTCCCCCTTTGTTGTATGCTGTTATTCCTTAATAATAATAATAATAATAATAATAATAATAATAATAATAATAATAATAATAAACAGTGCACTATTATTACTATTAGCACTGTTTCTTACTACCCGTTCAGGTTGTACACACTTAAGCTAATGTGTAGGGTGATTGTTGGATGAAATGGAGGACCTACAGTTTAACATGGAATCCTAACCATGGTGGAGGCCTAGCATGCCACAAAATCTGTGTCGGGACCTAGGATTGAACCCCGAACCTCCAACACAGAAGTCTGACACCTTACCCCTAGACCACCAGGTCACTAAAACGGTGCATTATTTTTTCTTAACTTTTTAATGTTATTTCATATTAATTTTTGTTACTAATGCAAACATAGCCTGTTGTAAGTTATAAAATAAGTCCTACGACAAAATCGGATATAATTTTATTTTTTATACTTGAGCTAGTAGCCAAATTTTCAAAACCTACCATTCTGTATGAAACCATTAAATGGGTGTTCTTCAGAAAAAACAAATATATTATTTTGTTTCTCATATTAAATTCTCTCTAGGCATAAATTTCAAACAAAACTTTTGAAGAGTTTTTTAATATCAAATAATATAATTAATTTGTAGCCACCCTAGATGATTAATTACTTTTTAAAGAATTCATCAAATAAAACACTTCACATATATATATTTCAAACAAAATTGTTCAAGCCCCTTTTAAAAATATTTCCAATTTTAAAAATGCGTCATAAATAAATTATTCTTAATTTTAAAAATCTAATTCAAATAGTATGACCATAAACCATCGGTATAAATATAAAGATTGAATAAAATCCATCAAACTGTTTCGGCTAGTGTGTCAAGAACAGAATTGTAAGATTCAATTAGTGGTTATATAAAACGTCAAGATCTGTCATAATCTTAGGGTCAAACAATTTAATGATCATTATATAATCTTTACACGAGAAGGTAAAAGTTGCACACAGTGATTTGCCTTTTGTTTTCAAACAATATTTGAAAATCACTTATTCTAGAGGAACTAATATTTATAATTACAAAGATTGCTATGAATTAGTTGAGAGAAGAAGTATAAAACCAAATTAATTTAGTTGAAAACACTTTTTTTTTCTCTTCACATTAATGATAAGTACTCGGATGTATACGTTTCCTTAACACCTCGTGTGTTTTTTTTATTAATATAAAAATATAGCCTCGGGATGTAATAAATCTAAAAAGAAAGTGCCCCCAACGTCCACGTGCGAGGGTGTGTGTGTCCTGTCCCCGCTGCACAAACCACAACCAGATGAAACTTTTAAAGTCCCCTGGGTTAGTGGGTGGGGGGAAGGGGGTGAGGTCTGGCAAGAAGTGGCCCAGTTAACTCCCCCTCACGAGTCGCGAAATAGTTGTCCGCTAGGTAGCTATGATTAATGTTCAAGACTCTCCTTTGGTGGGTTGAGAAGGTGCTGGTGAAGGTTGACTGGAAGGGGAGGGTTGGCTTAAAGGGGGTGGAGAAAAAAAGAGGGGTGGAAAGGGATACACGTGGGAGCGATTGAAACTTTGATGTATTTCTCAACCTTACGACCTCTCCCCTTCTCCCAAATAAAAAAACCAAACAAGGAGACCTACTCGCGCGCAATCGAGGATAAATATTTTATCAGGTCGGACGCTTTCGCTATAAGTTATATATTATGTACCCTGATGTACATATATCTTTATTTTAATTTTATTCTGAACCGTAGGCTGTATTGAGGACTTGTTTAAAACCTTTTGCCGTGTAGTTTGTTAGTTAACTTCGATTGCGGTGGCCTAAGCTTGGACTAATAAAAATTCAAGACAGAAAAAAATCGGGATTTATCTATAATCAGAATGTCATGGAATGAGAAATTTGGAGCATAAAAAATTATTCTGTAAATGTCCGTGAACTAATTGATCGAGCACAGCGAATTTTCTCTTTCATCCTGGACCATTTGGCCTTTCGTCTTACCGGATGTTTGCTCCGTGATAGTTGTCAAATGCTTTAATCAATATTAATGAAATTTTTTAAGGACATTCATTGCACCTAGGCCGAACGATAAATCTACATAATTTTCCTATTAGATTATCAATTTTTAATATCGCAGTTGTTCAAAGGATTTTCGTTTGATAGCCTATCTCAAGTGATTTGAATTTGTTATTTTAAGCATTCAAATGAGAGGGTAATATTTTTAATTTTGACCAATTTTATTGCAAGATTGACTTCTTAATTTTCACTAGTATAATGTATATAGTACTAATTTGTTTTCTGTTTAACTTGCTCACCAAGAGAAATTCAAGACTGACAAAAATAAGTCCATCAGCGACAAGCACTTCAACTCAGGGAGAAGGATTTTCACTAGTCTATTTACTTTAAAGCAAATGGATGTAATGTAACTTCTAACCACCCATTATTATTATTATTATTATTATTTATTATTATACCTTTTATTATTTATTTTAATTTATACCTTTTTACTTTAAGCATTAATCATATTTTATTATAACTATCATCAAATATTATTAAGAAGCACGCTCTCCTTTAATATAAAATGTTTGTCATGTCAATTTATCTCTTACCATCATTTCATTTTTCCGCAAGTGTCATATCATAAATTTGTATGAATATTAGAGATTCAGACGGTAGGAAGACCACGGTCTGGTAACTATTTAGTTCCAGTAATCTGTTGGCAGTAGGATGACGTACTAGGTTGGTTTATGTGTGTCTGATTCGTGTTCATCTGAGTAATTTTATGTGTTATATGCTTTTTAAAGAGTGTTCTTAAGTAATATCAACTCCAGTAATATTTTCTTACTAGTATTATTATTTTTGACTTCAGAGATGTGTGTTATTTTCAACTAATTTCATAGAGAAAAAATGTATATAGAGTTTTGGGAGACAGGTCGACCATTGCCAAAAATAGGAACTTGACTTCTCGAGGGAATAAACAGAGTTAATTAAATCTAAGAGCTTATATATTTAGGGAATAATAACAGTTACTTAATTGTAGGTTGTAAAACTCTTACAATTAATTAACTGTTGTTATTCCCTTGAGAGTATGAACTTACACCTATTCATGTTTAATTATAGATATGAGTTCAATATATAGAGGATTTTTGGAAACTCAAAGTCTAAACTCCACATATAGTTTGTTTGAATCCAAAATAATACAAAATCCCGATACATTTACATCCGGAAAACTATTCTAATACCATTAAATTGTTTTCAAAATTTCGACGTACAGCGCCGGGAGATCAAAGCTGTGCAAGCATTTTTGTACAACATGTTGCATATCAATTAGGTGTACGGTATTGCACATGTAATAATGCCAGGCCCTTACTGTGATGTAGGATCGTTGATTATTACCTATAGAACGTATTCTCATTTCTAGATGTACTGGTGTGTTGTTTACTATTAATTGTGATATGTTCTGCCGTGATCCAAGGTGTTGAAGTGTGCAGTGCCACATACCTAGCTCTTATGCAACCTGTTGTACACGTATTCTTACACAGCTTTGCTCTCCTGGTGCAGTGAACCGAAACTTTGAACACAATTTAACGATATTAGCATAGTTTGCCGGATGTAAGTGTACAGAGATGTTGTGTTATTTTTAGTTCATACAAACAATGTGTGCAGTTTGGGCTATGAGTTTCCGAACATCTTTTATATTATATAGAATATGTTATTTTACTTGTAGTTTGTTTATTATACTACAGTATATGCTTTTGCCGTATTATAAAAGTATTGTGTATACAGGTTTTGAAATGAACAATTTTGGTAGTATTTATATATATATATATATATATATATATATATATATATATATATATATATATATATATATATATATATATATAT
>CABFWO010000352.1:90814-101341 GCA_902155825.1 Timema genevievae | reverse complement strand
TACATATATATATATATATATATTGTAGCTATTTAATTTTCATTAACATAAGATATTATACTTTTCATGATTTGTTGTTATTAATTAGTTTACTTGTAAAGTAGCTCATGAATGATATTAAATCAAAACAGCAACTTTGCTTTTATTTGATATATTATATTTGCTAATAATTGCGTAATTTTGTGTGTGTGTTGTACTGGGTTGGTTATTAAAATTGGCTTTGAAATATAAATAGCAAGGTGCTTATGATTACTTTTTGAAATCAATTCTTTTATATTTATGAAATTCTTCACATAAATTTGATATAAAAAAAATAATTTTGGTCAATTTTTTTTATAAATTGAAGTTTTTTGTTATATTTTTTGCGAAGGTCCCTATGAAGTCAGAATTTTTAGTTAGTGTTGTTTGGGGCGGTAAATATTACGAATGTACTTGTCAAACCTTTTTATATGTCTAACTTTTGTAGGGGGGGCTGATATCTATCTCAAATCCAAGGAGAAATATTTAGACTTTAGTAACAATAAGAACATTACATAATTCTTAACATGATGTGTTGGCATTACTTAGCATATTCCCAATGCAGGAAGCAAGGACTACTGATCACACACGGTTTGATGATCAGCTGATGCAAGCCGTTACTTTCGTGTTGAATTGTTTTGCTGATGACGAAGATTTTGGGGTTCTAATCCCAGTCGGGTGTACTGAATGTATTGTTTCCTAAATATTTTTACATCCTCCCTTCACGCAAATTTGGGTACACCCCACCTAAATTCAATACTCTTTATTCCTAACACAATATCTGTATTATTATTGTTATTATTATTATTATTATTATTATTATTATTATTATTTTTTAGCACCACGTCTTACTATTCATTCGGGTTATACACTTACGTACTAATTACGCTAATGGGTTAGGAATTGGAGGAAGTGAACCTGCATTTGGGTGGAGGGATGGTGGAAAACCATTTAGGAAAACCACCCCCAGCTCACCCGACTGAGATTCGAACCTTGATCTCCCCGTCCTCACCAGTCTAGCTCAACTCGAAAACAAGCGCGTTAGCTAACTACGCCACCGAGGCGGGTCCTTATTAAATACGCGTATAGCCTGAACAGGTAGTAAAACGCAGAGCTTAAAAATATTATGGCGCGTAACGTGATAAAAAAACAATATTTTTACAAAACCTTTTTTTTATAAACTTGATCGTTTGACCAAACTATACATTCTCCCTTTAACTTTCAGATAGATTGAACACGATTAAATGCTTTTAAGGATGAAATAGTGTCCCATCACCCTAGTGGGGGACATTGCAAGTGACCGATATCCTCTCCCTTTTCCCCTTCTCTACACAAGTGAATCAACAATGACTGTAGCAAGAACTACCGTCCGTGAGATAAAAACCACTGGCCATCGAACACCTATAAATTCTCGTTAAATGGTCTGTAGAGGTACCGCGTTTTAACTCCGCACATAAAACGATGCCGAGATGTGTGTTTGAACAAGGCGCTGCGGGGGGGTAGCTAAATTTTATCCCCGAATAGTATTTTTATGACGTTCTGATCACTCACATAGTGTAGGTATCAGCTTCGTGTCTTGACTGGTTACAAATACAGTAGGTCTTAGAATTGGGCGTTTAATTTTTTCCTCGGATAATGACTAGAGACAGTTTATTTTTGGCATGCGTCTTCATTTAATGTATATATAAAAACTTTGATAAAAATGAGACTTTATCCTATCGAGTAGTTACATAAATATAAAACAAACAAAATGGCAATAACACTTATCAGTTTTGAATCAGTTTACTAGAAATCCTAATGTTTTAAGTGGCGGAACCATGTATCTACGAATCCCCGTATAAGTCTGGGTAATTAATTCCCTTACTTGAAGGGAGCACTAGTTATATGTTCAAGGATGGAATAATAGGGATACGATTTACTACCCGCTCTGGATAGCAACATTTATTTACGCCAATCGGGTTAATGATGAGGAAGGTAGAGTTTAGAGAAAATATGCCCACATTTTATGGGAATAAAAGTGAGAAACAATTTATTTAAATAAAACCCTAGTACATTCATCTAGGATCTAAACACTGATCTTATGGTCACCGGAAAATCAGATTAGATGAGCCTAACTTTAGTCCGCGTACTAACCTATGTGGGTGACATGGGAGTCAGATGCAGTTAGCACGTAGCACGTACTCTTTCGACGGATCTAACGGAATGAAATGAAAGCATGCTAATGATGGTTAATCATAAAGGTACGCTAACATATTGGATCTCATCAAACACATTTTAAGTCGGGAACGCAAGTAAGAGCAGTGATTTTTAGATTGTTTGTAGCAAAACAATTATTTTGGGGCAAAAATATACAAAATATTTCTTCAATAGAAATATAGAGTTTAATTTTCTTCTCGTGGAAACCTCAACATTTGAATGTATGTTAAGGGTTTGGTGGAATTTAATGACAACTTTTTCTCTTCATTTAAAAAGTTTCTCATCCAATTCTGAAATGTTCATGACATATATTATATTCAACAAATGGTGAAATTTCAATGTTAAGAAAACAAAATTCCTATATTTATATTAGAGTAATATTTGATTTATCATCATCAGGTGTAGTTCTGCCTCTTGGCAGGTCCAGTCATGATACTCCTCTAAGTTTCTCTATCCAGGGCCAGTCTCTTGGTGTTCTCGTATCGTCCTCCAACCTTGATTGAATCCAGCATCTGTTATCGTCTTATTCTTCTTTTTCTTCCCCTTCCTCATTTCCCATTCATCATTCCTTCAATTGCAGTCTTCAGCAGGCATTCCTTTCTCATCCAATGTCCTAACCAATTCATCTTTCTTTCCTTGGTGTTTTCTATCATTTGTCTCTTTACTTCAATTCTCCTCGAAACTTCTTCGTCTCTAATTCTTTCTTCCCGGCTTACTCTTTCCATTCTCGTCCAAATACACACTTCCAGAAATTCTTTCCTTCTTTCATCATCTCTGCACCATGCAACAACAAACTCCATAGCCTTTTGCTATTTTTTTTCCTCTATTCTTTATTCAGCGGCCCACATTGTAAGTTACTCTTCTTATTAAATCATTTTTTCGTCATATCTATTATCGCTATTATTTCCATTTAACAGTGCATTAGTTTTAATTTGTCCAAAACAATGTTTTAACATAAAAAATGAAAAAAAAAACATAGCCGTCTACTCTCATTCCCTACCCTCCCACTTTAAACGCACCGATGACCTTAAAATATACCAATTCATCTCTTTACACGGCCTGTATGTTTTTGAAAGGGGGCATGAACTCTCACCACTATACGAAAACATGTTTTAACTGTACCAATAAATATTCCTTTAGCCCCTCTACACCCAAGGATCCTTAACCCGAAATACCACAGAATGCTAGACTTCTTGTAATTAAAATGTTCTCGTATTTTGTTTTGTTTTTAACTCTTGTTCCGTCGTTTTTCAAGCCATGAAAGAGGGGCGGTGGTTTTGTTTTAAGTTATTTGCTTCCGACGAGCCAACTGCGGTCGATAGAGGGAAAAAACAAAACGATGCGCAAGGTATATATATTGTCACATTATCTCGAGGGGGATGAATACCGCGTGTAAGGTTTTTGTTGTTAAATAGCAAGAGAAAAAAACCTTTACCTTACCTCTATTGGAAATTATGGTGTTAGCTGTTTAATTAAACGCAAACTTAGATGTGTGAATTGAGATTTGTTATTCATTTGATACTTAATATGATTATACTGTAGTTGGTTCATGATAGCTTTGGTTTTTTTATGATATTTAAAAAAGTTACTTTTAAAATAACAAAAGGGTTTCCGTTTTTTTCGAAATATCAATTCTTAAATTCTAACCTTATTTTTTTCGATTTTCGATTCCGTTTACTTAACACACAGATTTCCATTCCTTTACCGGGTATCCACTGTCAAATTAAGAATATTACTTATTTACATTGAATAATAAATCGTAATGTGCTTTAAATAAACAACTAGAAAAAGATAGAACAAAAGAAACTTTAAACTAAACAACTATGTTTAATTTGCGGAATATAACAAGAACACAGACGTCATGGTGATTAGTTATCACTTATCAGGTGACTTAACTATCTAGCTTCATATATCCCTGATGATTAGGCCTAGTGAAATAAAGTGTACTAAAATATTAAGTTGATAACTGTAATATAATTTGCTTGGGAAGAGCATACAGACACACTATAATTTAGATACAATCTCAGTAATGCCAGTGCCAACTTCGGTGGTAGAATGGCCTGAGGCAGAGGTCAGCAATTAATATATCATAAACAACCGGTCGAGTTCACAGCAATTTTAAGTCGATTGCGTAAGAAAACAATATCGTCATTAAAAGTCGATCTTAGGGTCATTTAAACTCACAAATATACCAAGTTCAAATAATATTTAAGTGTGACCCAAAACGATCTCGATCGGTCATAATCGGTAATGTTATAAGAAAGTTAAAAATTTTGATTTGAAAACTAAGATTAAATTTATTTTATAAAGGTGGTGACAAAAGGATATGAGGAAAGATTGACTAAATATATCATGAATAGATAAAAAAAAAGTAGACTGGATAAACTATGTGTGAACGCAGGTCCTATGATAAGTTTACAAGTAGGCACTACACCAAGTCGTATGAAATTTAATGTTGCCAAACCCTGGTTTAGGGCATCACTTTCACTGTGGGCTTGATTGCCGATGACTAGAAGCTCGGGGTTCTAGTCTTTTCTAGGTGTAACGAGAAGAGATTTTTTATTTGGTGTTTTACCACTTTCTCTTTAAGTAAATTCGTGTACATTCCCTCTGAAGTCTACCATCCGCTTACCTACCTCATTTATGTAAATAGGCACCTTAAACAAATAGACAGTAGGAAAAGGTATACACAAAAAATAGTTAAATAACAGTTATTTTTAGCATCACTCTTACTAGCCGTTCAGGTTATACGCCTCTTTACTAATTACTAATTACGCTATTGTGTTAGGGATGAGTACGGTTGAATTTGTATGACGTGTACTTAAATTGGCATGGAGGGAGAGGGAATAAAATATAGGAAAAAGAAACCCTCAATACTCCTGACTAGGATTCGAGCTCCAATATCCCCGTCATTGGCAGTCCATGTCTATTGCGAAAGTGACGTTTAAGACAAATAGACCATCAAAGAAGGTACTAAACAATAGTTATGGTGTACTGGACCTAAGTTTTGTAGACTAAAAGTTTAACCAATTTTGCTGGTTCTATAGTAACTTACGCTTCGTCTAACTTTAAGGAAACAATTTCTCCATTTTGTAGACCAAAAATCTAACCAGTGTTGCTGGTTCTATAGTTACTTACCCTTCGTCTAACTTTAAGAAAACAATTTCTCCATCTTAAGGAGGGAGATGGATGTTTTAACAAACAAACTAGTGAAATGTCTAAACTTTCATACTATTGGGCTTTGTATATGAAAACAATTAAGTAAACCGTATGCTATCGTAATGTAAAGAAATGTCAAATTCTCTACTAAGTAAAAATAGTTCATTCAGTATTGTATATGTAGTCCATGTTTTAGAGAAACCTTGATTTAAAAATTCATGTCATACAAAAATAGCATTTCATAAAAAGCGTAGACATGAACTCATTGCAGGTAGGAAAACATACACACTCAAATTAACAGATTTAATTTTAACTATGTATCGCCAAGTTAAACTCGTAGATCTAAAATAAAAAATAAAAATTGGAAACGAGAAAAAAGATTGTGTTATACCAGTAAACATTATTAATTCAAAGCTTTTGATATTTTAGATATTAATTAGTACTACTAGACTGTAAAAATATATATCTCTTATATGTATGAATTTATTTGAATAATAGATACTTAATCTAATAATTATAGTGTTAATTAAAGTGTGTTAATGTGAGCAAGACCTGCAGTGAAAATGGAATATTCTAGAACCATGCTCAAGTTATTAACTAGCAGATCCAATAGGAAGAGACCATTGGGGAGAACTAGGTACAAATGGGAGGTTAATATTAGAATGGACCTTAAAGTGATAAGGTAGGCCTATAATGATGTGGACAGGATAAACCAGCGCAAAATAGGGATAAGTGGCGTACTTTAAGTGCAGCAGTGAGCTTTCGAGTTCCTAATGCCATATAGTGAATAAGTAAGTAATGTTTAACAAGTGTACGAGAGAAAAATTATTGTTATAGATTTTGATAAAGTATATTTAATGTAATTTTGATTTTGAAAATTATACATGGAACTTAAAAAAGTGATATTTATAAAAGTTGGGTGTGTATTTTATATTACCGTAATAGTTGTTTCATGCAAGTTTTCTAAATATTAATTATATATATTTATTACAGGTATACTCTTAACAAAAAATATATTAGTTAATTAATCAAAGGTAATCAAGTCGATGAAATTTATAAAAGATTTATATATATATGGACCTCGATGGTCTTAGCGTAAAGTGCTCGCCTCACGACCCGATATTCGTGGGTTCAAACCCAGCCGAAGTCGACGGATTTCTCTTGGACGATAAAAATCCATAGCACAACTTTCTTCGGAGGTTAAGTAAAGCCATCTGTCCCGTGTCAAATTTGGCATGTAAAATAACCCTGGAAGCTATGTGAAAATACCTTTCCAGATGAAAATGGTAGGCACTTTCGATCTCACTCATAGAAATTACCGTTCGATGATACAATCATTCTGTTCAGAAAGTGCACGTTAAATAACTTAAACAAATAAATATATAAATGAAAACTTTACAAAATATTAAGACCATAGCTCGTAAGGATGCTAAAACTCGTTTTGGCCAGCTTTTCTAATTTTTCCCATTATTACCATAATAAACTCATCACAATATTTTCTATCCTTATTTTGCCATGGTTACAAAAATTCATTAGTGTTAAGATATTCATAACTTACGTTTTATATTGAAGATTGTAATGTCTGGCTGACATAAACAAATAAAAATAACGTTGAAACTACTGTACCTTAAAATATGATATTTAATTATATATACTATTTAAATTTAACATAAAATATTAATCCACAAATCAAAAATATCCTGTTTTCATTGGGCTGGCATTTTATAAAAGACACGCCCCTTACCCCTCACCCGAAAAAAAATTGATAACATTTTACCATTTTATTGGTATTGATTAGGATTCAATATATCAAAAGTGGTGGCTGTAGATAATATGACTTTGTGTATTAATACGTTAAAGTAGTTTTAGTAACTATTCTAACTGCCGGAAAAGGTCTTTCCTACGAAAATTGTACTGTACTAAGATATTAATAAAATTCACGTGTCTAGGTTGTTAGAATAACATAAATGTGGGAGGAGGGGGGCCTAAGTTGATTCCAGAGGGTGCTGAAAAAGTTAATCACGATCTGTATACGGGTTTGTGGTCTGGTTATTTTGAATTAATCGTACCATCCAAGGTTAATTTAGTTTGTAGGTCATCTGATGATATAATATGGGTGTTTATAAAAACCACCTTAGATAACCAAATTATTACTTACCATTAACTATGAATAATATGATTTAATTTATGGAAATAATGAATTTGAAAGATTAATTTTAATCAGTGTATATTAATTATTTTGTATGCCTATGTTTTATTTTTTATATTACTGAAATAACTGGTCTATCTCGTCTTTCCGCAGCCTAAATTAACGAGAAAAATAAATTTGGAAGAATATAAGGCTAGGAAACAATCCCAATATATAAGGTTACCCACATTGCACCCAGCCAAGATTCGAATTCCGATCTCCCTTTCAACGGCAACCTAACTTAATATAAATCTCCGCGTTTCATGTCAAAGGTAATTACACAAATTGCACCATTGGCGGTAAAGGGAAAACGGCATTTATGGGCATGTCTATTTTGATACAACCCCAAACATAGCTGTTTCCATTTTTATAAAACTGAATATTCTTCCACCCATTACCCCTCATCTTTCTTCCTAAAAAAAAAGAGAGAGAGAGAGAGTGATGAACTTTTTTTACTCCTCACCCTCCAACCCCCACCTTTTTCACTCTCCAATATGTTTCCACGTTGTAACACCTACAAACTTTCCAATGCGAAGAATACCATCTATGGAACCATATCTGTTCGGTAAAGCCCAAACGCCTCCTGGGGGGATTCCCAGGTGTTTCTGAAAAAGGCTTCAGGTCTTAGCCCCTCCCCCTCACCCCTGTACCTATAAAGCCTTTCCCAAACCCTTTTAGATATTACCATTCAATTCCGAAAAAAAAAAAGTGCGGTGGAAGGGTGGTGGTGGTGGTGGGATATCGATACCGGTTGCGTCTTTTCCTGTGCTACATATCGATATTGCTTTGTGTTTAGGAAAGGTTTTACGGCTGATCCACGGAAAGCAGGTTTTTCACAGGGTTGGACGTGAAGAGGTTTCATCTTTTTTCTTTCTTCTTCTTCTTCTAGTTGGCGGAATTGTGCTAAGGATAGTGAGAGTTTCCGCGGATTAATATTTTGTTGAACACGGTGCATCTTTTTCAATTTTAACTCTTACATTATGTTTCTTCCTCGTTCCGCTATCTTTACACACACTTTCAAGCAAGTTGCTTTACAAACATAATATGATATAATCTTTTCAGGACTCGTGGTATCATAATGATACCACAAGGTCATTTATATTTGTTAAAACGGTACAATTGTTTTAAGATCACATAAAGAGGTACATAATTTGTTACAAACCCGTCTCAGTGGCTGCATAGTCCAAGTCGTCACTCTCGCAATAGATTGGACTATCAGTGACAGGGAGATCAGGGTTCGATTCCCAGTACTGAGGGTGATTTTTCCTCAATTTTCTTCCATTCTTCCTCTACATAAGTGCGGGTATCCCACTTTAAATTCAACCCTCCTATTCCCTAACACATCAACGAAATTAGTACATGAGTGTATAACCCGATTTGTAGTAAAACACTGTGGTAATTTTAAAAAAAAAATGGCTGGTTTTCTACTCACACCATTAAATTCAATATGCAGTTTAAAAATTATTTAAATTCAAAATTTTTGGATGTAAATTAATCTAGATTACAAATAAGATGCAATTTTTAAGCACTCATTGTCTTTCCATTAGAACCAACATTTTATTAATTTTAAACTTGGCCTATCGTGTAATAAAAATTATTTCCAAGCTGATATCAATAATTTATATACTAAAAAGGATATAGTCTCAAAAATAGTTTCTGGTCAGATCATTACTTGAATATTATTAAAGTGAAAAAAATTTGTGTGATTTATATACAATAAAAGAACACTAAAATATGACAAATAAAGCTACTTTTATTAGAATTAAATGTGTATCTAATATAAAGTAAAAAATATAAAAACTATTTTATTTTATTTTGAGAATATATAAAATATGTATGTAATTAAAAACTAAATAGTACAACATTTTCACACACACTGAATGTTTTTGCTTGATTAACTATTCACTTTTATTTCACCATTTGGTAGTACATATTAGAATGTGGACAGTAGCATAAAATAGGAATAAACAAACCATTTAAAAATAAATTATCAATATATGTATCATTATTATAGAATTAAATGATTGATTACGAGAGGATAGTGGTGTATTTAATAAGTAGGTCTACATTACAAAACCTATTTAGAATAGTTTTCTTAACAAATATGTTTTTTGAAGATGTATTATGTTAAAAGTATTAAAACAAATATTTATAATATGTTAGTTTCATTTTCAAGAGTTCTTTGAATATATGGATTTATAATTTAAAATAATTTTAAAAGATCTTTAAATATAAATATTTGGGTGGTAGCATATTTAAGGACAAAGCTATTCCTTCACTTGATGTATCAACGCAAAAAACTACGTTCAAATAAGCTTACCCTCATAATTTAAAAAGAACAATATCTTGTTTGTTTTTATCAAGTAAATTCAAATTGGTGTTCAGCAACTTTTCTACTATAATATACACCAGATGTTTATTTTCCACAAAAATAATAGCCATTCAGTTTTTAATTTTAAATATGATTTTGTAGTAAAATTTTCCCACAACCCCGGCAGCAGACACATTTTTTTCATTAATCTTTTTTCTGATGGATTTCAACAGCATTTTTTCTGTAAGTTAACATATGATTCATGATTTTTAATTTGACTTTATCTTAATAACTACGTGATAGTTATATTTCATTAATTATTGAAACTATGTTTGAAAACGTATGTTAACAAAACCTATTGGGTTAATTGAGCATTGGCAATATTGTTAGTCTAGCATGATGCGATTCACTTGATCAACATTAGTTTCACATTAAAAATAAATTTTAAATAGATTTTAAAATCTGCCATTGTATAAAAGTACATTTAATAGTGTTTATTAAATGATGTTATATATTCAAACAGATTATGAAATAATAAGTTATTAAATACACCAATAAAATAAAGACATATAATTCAATTCTTAGTACAGTATTACTTTATATATATATATATATATATATATATATATATATATATATATATATATAGTTTTTT
>CABFWO010000352.1:53519-90789 GCA_902155825.1 Timema genevievae | reverse complement strand
TATATATATATATATATATAGTGTTTTACACTTTAGCCAACACTTTACCGTAGTCAATTATTTTGTACTTAATTTTCAATAAAATATTACTTAAAGGGATATTAATAATATACATATAAGTTGAAAATAGACCATTTGGAGTCTAGAGTGCCAAAGACAGTTTGTTATTTTTTAAACATTCCATTTTTTTTATAGTTTTCTCACAAAATATACAATTGATTTGCTTTATTTGTTACACCTCTCACTTCTTGAATTTGAATTAACAGACCTTTATAAACACTAATTTAAATACAGTGGTTAAGAAGAATGAATTTAAGGAAATGAACCAGGACACATATGAATAAAGAATTAGATGTTTCCATTATCAAAGGTTTTTACATCGAGAGTGCATCACATCGAGTTTTTGTGTTAAATAAATTAAGGTTGATTTGCATCAAATATCTCCCACCGGCCAGTTTCTATCGGAATGTCACCTCGTCCTCTTAATTGAAAACCCTTACACCAACTCTACAAACGTATGAGTATATTGATAAAATGTGTTAACATTCGCTTGACTTAAAGAGCTTATAAATAATTTAATACACACTTATAAACCTACTGTATTTCATAAGATATCATAACCAGTAGGGTTTACTGTACGGCTGATAGAACAGCAATAACCCAGTAAGGCTGTGTTTCAGATCTCGAGTGCTTGCAACGAACTTATTTATTTCACATACCGAATTTTAAGTCTTACTGTGGGACAACTTCTGGTGCAATTAATAATACTCTTCCTACTCTCCTTTATATTGAGTTGTTGTGTTAAAATTGTTAAAACAAGCTATTAAAAACCGATTGCATAGTTAACAGCTTACTGAAACACATGTAGGATACATTTTATTTGGGAATTTTTCTAAAAGCATACATTTTAAAAAGGTTTTCTCTAACGACCCATCAAATTAAAGATGTCAAGTTATCTAAATATTAAATAAATAATAGCAATTTTCATTTCTTAAATTTACATGCCCTTAAAATATCTCAAAGCAAAAACTCTAGGCGTGTATCATCAACCATACAACATTTCTTAAAAATTTTGAAGGAAAGTAGAATTTTGTCTTTCCTCTGGACATCCTGATGTTTTTAATATTCATCTCAGTAAGTTGACTCCTAAGAAATAACTAGTTAAGTTTCTGGCCTGGGCCAAGCACGCTAGTTGACCTAATTATTAATGTGTTTACTAATCAAAACAAATAACAATCGATAAGTCTAGAGAAAGGGATTTTTTATAAACTACAAGCATATTTTTGGGAGGCTCACTTTGATAAAATTTTAATTAGATTATTAATGTAATTTTATGTGTATGGATAATATTTATTATTTAGCAAAAGTTATAGCTGCAGATCATTTGACTTGTATTATTAAGTTACTGTAGATCTAGTAACTTTTCTAGCTGTCTGATAAGGTCCTTCCTATGAATTTGGACTGTACGGTCCTTCCCCCAGTTGTTAGAGCTGTGGCAGCAACATATAACCTAGGTGCTCATTGATTATTCACGAAATACTATCAATCTACCGGTTGTATTGCAATTTATTTGTTGACAGGCTACACCCGAACGAAACCCACATGAATATTATTTGAGTAAGGAGAAACAAACGATGTTAAAATTATACATGACAGCTAGACACACTCATCAGGATAATGCATTTAAAATATAGTGTGAGAGTTAGTTGACTAATTTACATAGTAGTCATCATTTATTAGAATAAATATAGTTTAATACGGTCTGGCTAGATAACCATGAAAATATTTCAACTATAAAAATTTATATTTCATAGATAGAAGGATTTTAGTGTAAATAACAGTATATAAAAGTTACTTAAGTTATTAAAATCACTCGACTATATTCATACGTTAGGTTTGTATTTTGTAACTGTCACGTTTTATAAATTAAACTAAAAATCAGTAAAATAACCATAATACAGCAAAAGGTTGGCAAGGTAGACCGAAAGAAAATTTGTATTATGTAATCCAAACAGTTCTTTCTACTGGTTTTCTTATATATATATATTGATTTCTATCAACATCTGCAAAATAATATTACATCACTAAATTATTTAAGTTTCAATAAATTGGCTTAAACATGTAACAGATCAAATTAAAAGATAACCATTTAATCCCTTCTATTATATTCATTTATTTCATACAGTTAAAAAAATAGCATTATTTTTATAGTTTTTTTATCTGAGAACTTCAACGTAAGACACAAATCCAATATTACTCAATAATTTACGGACAAAGCTTTCGTAGCCATATAAACATTATATTTAGCTATTAGTAAAAGTAAATACTGGATTAAAATACAAACTTAATTTATAATCCCTTATTCTGATTCACCCAAAAACTGGTGATGTCCCCTTTGAGTGGGGATCAACAATGCTCATACATTCTTCAACTCTTGGAGGGAGGTTATTGTACGCTTGAGTTTAACAATGCATAAAGTCATATTGTAACGCTTCTTCTAGTAAATTAATATGGATTAAGTTAAATGTAGTATGGATTCGAAAAATAATGTTTAAGTAGTACACATAAGCCACACTACTTTAACTTGGAACTTCTATAGTAACGACATAACCAGTTTACTAATAGATTATTGTTATAATATACCGGCTTAAGCCATAAATGATTAAAACATTAATCAAAAATAGCTATTCACTGGTCAACATTTAGGCTAGTTTTGGGATTAAAAAGTTAAAAAATAGCATCTGGGAAGAGGAATCAAACCTCACAAATTATATATAACTAAGCTGTCCTTGTTTCGTTCCGTGCTCAATGTAAATCTTTACTCTTAATTTAAGCAGAATCTGTGAAGGACGTTTGGACTTAATTTAGTGAAAATAAAATATCATGTGTCAATAAATTATTATTCGCAAAATTAAAAATAAACAACGTAAATTATTATTTACAATTTAAAAATACACACCAACACTACCTATATATATTTTCAGCAATGTTATGTGATCTAATTTACTTGTTTAATCTTTGCTAATTTACTCAATAATCAAACTTTTGTCATCTTGTTTATCGCTAATAGAAGCTGTGTAATGGTAAGTCAAGAATCTGAAAAGCTTCTAATAATGGTAATAAAATACATACGGTGAAGCATGTTTGAGAGGGAAAAGTTTTGATTGAGTTTTGAATAAATTTCCATGACGCCAACCAGCTTTGATAATTCTGACTAAAAATTCATGCTTGGCAAGTTTCGACGCCACCTGCTTATTTATTGCGTGATAATTGAAAAGGGTTTGAAGAGGCGTTCGTTTTGAATAATGAAACTGAAAATAGATTTGGTTGAGATGGTTTCGAGATTGCATACAGATTTGATCGACTATTTGTAACTATACAAGAGATAGCAAACTTTTTTTTCTTGACGAGATCGTTATAAGAAAAATTGAAAGGTTAGGCGGGTTAGATAAGTTTCAACTTTTATAATGATTTTATCCCCGACTGGTTTATATTTGATTTGAATACAGCCACGCCTCAGTATTACGACATATTAGGTTTCAGATCGTTGTGTTGCAGAATATTAGCTATAAGCAATTTATAATTAACTATATCACAGAGCGTAACACAGACATGCATCGCGTGCAGTGTTCAGAAACAAACTGGGTCCAGTAGGAAGCTGGCAGCCTCATATTGCTAAACCATCGTATTAGCACGGCAGCTGTTGAAACTCTGGGATGTATTCACAATATAAAAGCGTCGTATGAGCGAAGCGTCGTTAAAGCGAATCGTTGCAAAGTGACACATATGAACTAGCTACGCTAATGTGTTAAGGATGAGGAAAGCTGAATTTAGAGGAAAGCTACCCACATTTTAAGTGGAGGAACTATAGCAGACTATTTAAGAAAAACACACTCAGTATACCCAAGCCAGAATTAAATTCATGATGTCAACGTCATCGGAAGTTTAGTCTATAGTGATAGTTACGCCTTAGACCATTCGGTCACTGAAGTGGGTAAAGGACTAATTATTAAACTACCATAAAATAGGCCCAATGCATCTGGATATCCATGGATGCCCCTTGTAAGGTAGGCTACTTGTTAGTACATTATTTTTGAAAACTGCTAACATCTTGTTGAAGGTAAAATAGATTTGTATTTTGTGTGGTTGTGTGGTGCACTTTATGGATGGGCCTTAAAAACTGAGATGTACAAAACGTGACAAACAAATATAATTGTGAGTAATATATATATATATATAAATATATTAGGAATTACTAAAAATATCAGACACCTTAACTTAGTCGGAGGTGACCTGGTGGTTTAGGGGTAAGGTGTCGGACTTCTGAGCTGGCGTCCGGGGTTCAATCCTCGGTCCCGGCACAGATTTAACTGATTACCAAACCCTTCCTTCACCTTTGACAAGATGTGTATTAATCACAACTTGTGAATGTGAGGAATGCCAGGCCTCCACCGTGGTTCGGATTCCACGTTAAACTGTAGGTCCTCCATTTCACCTCACAATCACCCTACCATTACAAATTAGCGTAAGTGCGTATAACCCGAACGGGTAGTAAGACGCGGTGCTAATAATAATAATAATAACTTAGTCGGTAGCGTGTCTGCCTACTGAGATAAGGGTCCCGGGTTAGATTCCCAGCATGGTCGAAAAATGTATCATTGATATGTGTTTATCCTTTCACGTTGATAAATTAACGGCCGGAGACTGGATGTTGTGCCTGTTCTAATCTTAAGTTATAGTATAAGGCAAATTAAGCTACGACAGGCCAAGCAGGCCGGTAGTGGAAAATATATGGCTTGAATAAATAAAAACTACCCAGACCACAGTCTAGAAACAGTAGTAGATGTAAAAAAAATGAATAAAACAGTCTTTTAGTTGTTCTCCTCCAGTTACACATTCGGGCTGACCGCTTACTCTAAATAGACAAGGATTAGAACGGAAGAATTTGGAAGCCATGTACACTAATTTAATTCTAGAGATAGCACTAAGCAATTTAGGATTGAACTACCTTAGTAAATCTGATCGGGATTCAAACTTGGCCCTGAATATCACCCATTTATATCGAGACTGGTGCCGTAGATGGAGTGACAAACGGTGGGGGTACTTGTTAAATTAAAGGATTTGGACGCGTACAGTTTAACGGACACGTAATACAACATTAAACACAATATTGAAATAATATTTAGCATAGTTAGTCAAATTATAACAGAATAAAGACGTGGAACTTTAGTAACTTAACAAATGTTCTTTCAATAGAGTGATTGCCCCTTTCTAAAAGGCTTCAAACAAACATTCAATTCATCTGGAAACAAATAAGTTCATCTAATTAGCTTTACTAACAAGCTGTTTCTTGAAATATGAAGTTCTAGATATACACGATGTTGTTTCAGCATCATTAAGAACCCTTGTTTAAAACGTAATAATAAATTATACAGTGCACCGCATAGAATCACTCATTAATTTATCTAAATCATACTTATAACTCATAATATATATGAAACGAAATAATATAAATACTGTTACAAAAACATAATGTTCGAAATAACCTCACATTTAACTGAAATTCATAGACTAAATAATATTTACTATCACAGAAACATATTGAGAAAAAGTAACATTTTTATCCAGCAATGGGCATAACAATCAATTTTCCAGATCTTAATTTTAAAAATATATCAACCAATAGATCATATATTATTAGATTTTTAATTATATATTTCAAGTAAGCTTTTGTTTAATATTATTACAACTCTGCAATGATAATTTGTTTCGTATCCTAAAGAGTTGCGGAGATGTCAAATTTGGAGATGTTCATTTAGGTAAGGTACCTTTTAAGTCATTTTCCTGAGAAAGGGAGATGTGCCGTATTGTTTGTAATGTTGATCAGTGTATATATACGAGTTTTAATAAATATCGTTTGAGCGTATTTTGAGAAAATCGATTTTTTATCTTTTTGTCCGTTCAGTAAACTAACCTTAATTTTCAAAATCGCCCTTAGGGATGGCTATTAAAACTCTAGATACCAAGTTTTAACTCGATTGGTAAGAGAGTTTTAGTTATAGTCTGAGATACAGACACACGGAAAGATAGACGGCATCGCAAAAAAAAAAAAACCTTTTCGGGGTCAGGGGTCATGAATCCATCAAAATCTCGAAATCATTATTTTGATAACAATATTGCGCGTCTGGGTTACATCATTGCTGGCTCAGTAGTGCAAAGATTAGCCAGTACTGATGTACCGTTGCCCGAAGGACACCTGTATGTACTAATCGTACATCCTTTCCTTGGGGGCTTTTCCCATGTCCCGATGAGATGAGATGATCATCATGATGATGATGATTATGAATACGAATGTGTGGAACCAGTGGAAACACATAGCCCTAACTTAAGCCTAACTAACAAAACCCTGGTGACCGTTGGGGTAATTCACCTTTCGAGAAAAATACCTAAGATACCAACTGGGAATCAAACCTAGGACCCCTAAGCTAGTAGTCAGGTGCATTGACCACTACACCATGGGGCCAGTTATTTTTTCTTTGATGATCACAATACTTTCTCTAGTAGAGAGCTCACGAGGAACTAAAAATAAAGTTTATGCATGTTTTGACAGAAAACATGGTAATATATAAATTGTATTGTAAGTAATAATGTCTTTAGAGTTTCCAAAGTAAATAAATACCTGGACTAGTTTATTGTTTTTCAGTAGATGTGTCGATATATTTTAAGACATGAAATAATTTTAAAATAATTATAATTATCTCACATTACCACTGTATCTAGGTTAGTATTTACTCTATTTCCCCATTCATGGGGATCGGAAAGAAAAAATTAGTTTGAGTTTGATATTCTAAATTTATAATAATCACGAGTGAAAAAATGCACATTAAATCTTCAAAATATAAAATGTCGGCTATTTAGAATTTTACAACTAATTAAATACATTTGAATATGTGGACGTTTTAAACTTTTTTTTTTCGTAAAAAGAGAGGTATTTAAAAAAATTAAATCGCAATATTAAACCACATCACGTATTTCCATGTTCCAGGTTTTTTTTTTCAGTCACATACATACAGATTACGTTTAATTATTAAAAGTTGAGCACTACACCACGTTCGGGACGTGTCGGATAAGCCGAGAGAGAAAGGCGAGGCAGAACATTTTACGGTTTTTACGGCACACATAAAAGTATACGTGATGGGTTGAACATTTGCATCGTCAAAAATTGAATTACTTTTTTGATAATTATAATAAAGTGCATTTTAAAATTTTATAGGTTTTGTTCGAAAAACATTAATAAATTTGATATAGCCTTAAGTGGTTGCGAATACCAAGTTTTTTAAAAGTTAATTAAACTAGTAAAGTCTCCTTAAAAAACTACATTTTTTTACTGTTTTATTTATATTTATTTGATCCCATTTTAAAAATTAAAATTGTTAGAACTAATTTCGAGAAAGTCGATAATTTCTCTTTTTGTCCTTCCCTAAACTTCCTTTAAATTTATGATTAAAAATCTAATTCCAAAAACTCGTAGAGGAAACCTTATTAAATAAACAGATATCAAGTATTAGCCTAATCGGTAACATGGTTTTGGCTCTATCCAAAGTACCGACAGACGGCATCAAGAAAACAGCTATTTCGGTTTCAAGGGGTCTTAAACATCGAAATGTATCAAAATGTTGAGTTTGATTTTTTTACGATAGTAATAATACTCTGCCTGAAGGATTGAGAGAAAGTAAAAAGTAAAAATGATCACACTTTCTTTTACTACGCATAAGTTAAACTATAATAATTAATTAACAAACTAAGCAAATTAATCCTTTCACACTGGTGATCAACCATCAGAGAAATCACTATTTCGATTTACTTGTTTGCCAATGACAGGCAGATTGAGGTTTGAATCCCGATGGGAACACTTGTGGTTTATCAAATGTGATTAATTGATATGGTTTACCCATTCTCTCTCTACGCTAATTCAGACGTACTCTCTCCCCACCCCTGTGACATAAATTAAATTTTTATAGCCTTTATAACCCACTTCAATGGCTGAACGTTCTAAGGAATCACACTGGCCTGTTGATGACAGGGAGATCGGGGTTCAAATCCAAGTGGGTTTGTACTGAGAGTGGATTTTTCTAAATGATTTCCCACTCGACTTCCATGCAAATGCGGGTGGATTACTTATAAAACACTTCCTTCCTTATACCTATCCCGTTAGAGTAATTACCATATATGCATAAAACCTGAACACTTAGAAAGATGCTGTGATAAAAAAATGCATAGGGCCTATATATCATGTGTGTTAGAAACACTAGGCCTAATATTAAATATTAAAATTCCATTGCATTTAATAATGCGGTATTCAAAGTAGGTACCCATTCACGAGCACACGGTGATACGAGTCGAACTCATCTATTCTGGTTTATCGGTAAGGGGAAGTTGGGGTTCAAATTCCTTCTGGATGTGTTAAGGGTGATTCTTACTAATTATTTTTTCACTCTCCTTCCATGCAAAAGCATACTATATTCTATTTAATTTCTACCTTCATCGTCCACACACCACTGCCGTATATAATATATAGGTCACGGCCAAAACATTAAGTCTAGCCAATTAGCAAAATGAACAGCCACTTCTAACTTTGGTCCTCAAAACTATCCAGAACATGAAATATAGGCCTATAATAATCTACCAGAAGGTCAGGCTTTGGCTGGCCTGTTCTAGATATGGCCGTAGTAAACTTACCAAAGCAAATAATTTTCTTTATCTAGCTTATATTTTAAGACATGTAGTTATAAGCTTGGTTTAACAGATCACATAAAAAAATCAGGTTAGGTTAGAATAGGGTAGTAAAAAAAGGTGAATACGTAAACAACAATGTCTGAAACTATCACAACCACGTGAATTAGAGGGATACCCACTTCAGTGGCCGAATAGTCTAGGGCACCACTGTCACAGTGGACTAGACTGCAGATGATGGGGAGATCGGGATTCAAATATCGGTCGGTTTTGCCCAGGATGATTTTTCTAAAATGGTTTTCCACCCTTCCTTCATGCAAATTCGAGTACACTTCCTCTAAATATAACCTACCGTACACCTAAAACCATTAGTCTAGTTAGCACATAAGCGTATAGCTTGAACTGGTGGTAAAACGCACTGTTAAAAAAAGGGGGGGACCCTTCAGACACTGGCCAGTATTTCCTGGTCAATTCGCTTTTCAACTGGCAAGAACATGGATTCGAACTTTCCCCCACAGGGCTGCCACTATATTCTTACAAACAAATTTTCTGTATTTTTCAGGTTTTCCAGAAGGCTCTCCAAATTTACAGGCAGTTTATATTAAAGATAAGATTAGTAAAATTTCAATTATTTATCAAACCGACCAAGTGTGATGTCATATTGTTTAAAACAAGAAGATTTAAGAATGATGGGCAAACACATCTTCTGTTGCCTCAAAACCCTTGTTTAAGGGGTAATAACTAATAAGTCATGTTTAAATCAGCGTGTTTAACACTTAGGTCCACTTTTTCATCCATCGAAAGATTTACTATTTTAAGCCTTCAGTTTAATATCCCAATTTAACAAATATTCCAGTATTTTTACTATATTTTGCAAGTTTCCTGTGTTTGTAAGGTTTTCAAGGTGCATGGCAACCCTGCCCCATCAATGGATCATGTGGTCATGGCCGTAGCATAATTATATACGTGTAGCCCAAAGGAGCTGTGGGACACGGTGAAACTTGTATCGGTGACTTGGCGATCCCTCCTCACCCCTTTTTATCACCACGCAGTTGTCTGGCGCAGCACTAGAGTATAGTTGACAAACCAACCGGTAGAGCTGCGCCACGTGAGGTGGGAGGGGACGCGTCAGGCACTGGGACACTCATGATGAGTAGGGTAGTTTTATGGTACCATAACCCAGAGGTTCATGGATTGGAGCCATGATCTGCTACCATGAAACTACCTTAACTGCTCTGGTACCATAAAACTACCCTACTCATCACTAATGTCCCGGTGCCTGATGAGTCCCCTCTCACCTCACGCGGCGCAGCTCTAGCGGCTGGTTTGGCAACTATATTCTAGTGCTGCGCCAGACAAATGCGCGGTGATAGAAAGAGGCTGGGGAGGGATCGCCACGTCCCCGCTACAAGATAACGACTGTTTACAGATATATACATTTCTTTTGAAGCAGTCTATTGTGTTGTCAGCGGATAGCATTTAGAGGCTTTGTATGGTAGGGTTTTGATATTATACACCCTTTAGAAAATATAAACACATATTTCTGTGGTCATAGATAACGTTACGATGTATAATTAGCGTTATTTTTTAGATAATGATAGAATATTTTTCAAAATTGACTACTGAATATCACCAAGCTTGACATAAGCATATTATATAAAGGATATTTTAGTAACTTTTGCAAATTTCGGATACGGTTATTCCTAACAAAATCTAACTATAATGTCCAATTATTTTCATAATAAGGGCCTCATCGACATCTAGAAAAGTTACCAGATTTACTTTCACGTAATTAGATGTCAAGTCATTTGATTTTCAACTGTCATTTCAGATGGATAGTATTATCTATATTAATAAAATGAAGAGTTTGTCTATATGTCGTGAGCGTTGCGCGATATTTACCGCTAAGAGAGGGCTGAAATTTTAAAATTAGTAGCCCCTTTGCATAAACATGTGCATCTCGAAGCTGTAATTTTAAATTTTTGATTATATGTTTTAAAATGTATTAAAAACTGGGTTGGAAGAAATAAACTGAAGAGATTAATTTTCTCTGTCTGTTTGGAGAAAAGAGAAGCGTTGCTTGGTTATTCTGGGCAAAGCCGGGTATTTCTGCTCGTTACATATAAAATGACACTAATAATACTGTTGTTATTATGTGTTCTGTTTTAAGACAGATGCATTCCTGTAGTCACAAAACTTAGACCGCCAATGCACGCTGCCCTCTGCCTCCTCTATCTCTCAGAATTTTAGTATTTCCTTCAAGTCAACTAATATTTGAATCCTATTCCTTCCTAAGCTCCTCTTTCCCTTAACCTTTCCTTCTATGACCTCGTTCAGAAGACATTTCCCCCCAAAGGATGTGTCCGATAAAGTTTTCTTTGCACCAAAAAATCACATCCGAAATGGTTCTCTTCTCACCCACTCTTCTCAGGGCTTCATAATTTGTCCCCCTGTATGTGCACCTGATCTTCCCAAGTCTTCTCTAGCACCAAATTTTAAAGTTCTTCAAGTATTTCTTTTCCATCTTCCTAAGAGTCCAAGTTTCTGCTCCATACAACGCGATGCTCCAAATCTACCTTTTCATCAGTTTATTCCTCAGTTCCAAACTCAACCGCAGTAACCTCTTCTTGCCGAAAGTTTCCTGGCTATGACGATACTCGACCTGATTTATTTGGTGCAATACTGTAAGTTTTATAAGTTTTGGATGCATAAAAGTGTGTTTACACATTGGAGCTTTCTTAGAAAGCTTATTCTTTGAAACGGGAAATTGTTATTCTATTGGGGGGACAAATCTGTTCTTATTTTTCTTATTGTCACTGTAACAATTTGGATTATTTAATTAATCTCTTTTGTAGAATGTTCAACAATGTATAGTATTTAGCTTTAAATATTTTACAAATTTTAAGTAAACGTCCTCATTTTTAGGTAAAGCAGCGATAACGTATGTGAGGTTCATCGTACCATTTGATTTTATCGTAAACTATCCTGGTCTCATCCCAGATATTGATGGCCCTATGGTCTAAGGCGTTATTCTCACAATATGAATAGGTTGCAGTGATTAGACTGTAGAGGTCTTAATCATGGTCAGCTAATATTGCTGGTGTTTTTTTTATATTATTCACCAACATGGTTTCTTATTCTCCTACCCTTTCTAATGCGGGTACGTTTGTGCTAGTATATTTTTTAACTTCGACTTATTTTACAGTAACTTTTCTTCATGACTTAATATATATTTTAGTATTGTTTCCATCTCAGAATATAAGGGAATAAAGGGGTAAGCGCGGACAAAGATTTCGATTCGAGAAAAGGGTTGCCAGATGTTGAATCTAAGAAAGAGCTGTAACAGATTCTAGTATGGTGGGTGGAAAAGGGTGGTGGGAGTAGTAGTGGGTGGTTTTTGGGGGTGAAACAAAGAAAGAAGGGAAGAGCTATGTAATCGCTAGGATTTCTAGAGAGCTTAAAAGGAGAATTAGGGCTGTCAGTGACTGTAGACATATCAACCAGAAATTACCAAGAACACTCTCTCAAAACCTTTAAGCTGTTAAAAAACTCAGAAATAACTTCAAAGTACATAACTTGGCTAAATCCAGAGCCTTGGACAGAAATCTTGGAGCCCGTTACACTTTATATATTTGATGGATTTTATATTCCCGCCTCACCCTTTTAAAAAACGTATATGGCCATTATTAAAAAAGGACAATCCAAAAAAAATAGGTAAACCCCATTTTATATTACAGTTGTATAATTTATTATAAATGATACAACTAGTAGTAGACTAACATTTTAGAAAACATTCTAATTGAATCTTTCGTAAGGAGTAAATGAATATAATATAAGTTAAGACTTAGATATTGTCGTTTATAATTTACAAAGTAATAAGTTCAAATTAATTTAATTAATAAATTGAATAGTGAGGATAAATATCGTTATGATTAACCCTTTACAAGTTTTTTATACTCAATTTATATCTGTTTTTACTTTAACACTCTTTGATATTTAAAATATTTACCTTGACTATATTTACTATAATATGAGTCAAATTGGTCACACTAACAAACATGACATAATACACTAATAATTGACAAACTAGTTTTTAACGAAAGTGAAAACAAAACATATTAAAACAACAAGTTAAAACATATATATTCAAAAGTTGATTATTTTGCTTAAATTGTTAACATCTACGAGTCGTAGTGACACATCGTGTTCTATCACCTAACGACTTCCATGACTATGGTACGTTAAATCGGATACCGAAACATGTTGGCTAACTAAAGTTCCAGTAATCTCTATCATACACTGGAACACCTAAAGGAGTAACGGGGACAAAAATCGTTCAGATAAGAAAAACAGGGTTAAAATATTTTTAAGAAAATAATTTGGATACTGCAACTTTTACAATCCAAGCAAAATCATCAACTTTTGAATAGATATGTTTTACTTTCACTTTCGTTAAAAACTAGTTTGTCAATTATTTGTGTATTATGTCATGCTTGTTAGTTTGTCCAATTTGACTCATACTATAATAAATGTAGTCAAGGTAAATATTTTAAATATCAAAGAGTGTTAAAGTAAAAACAGATATAAATTGAGTATAAACAACTTGTAAAGGGCTAATCATAACGATATCTATCTTCAATATTCAATCTATTAATTAAACTAATTTAAACTCATACCTTTGTAAATTATAAACGACAATATCTAAGTCTTAACTTGTAGTATAGTAGTAACTTATTAATTGCATTATCTAAATACGAGTATTTTTAATTACATTAGTTTTACAAAATATTTCGCACTGAAATAGTTATTGGTATTTTTTACTAAGACAACAAAATAAGTCCTTAAGGACGGGACCCCCTTTAGCTTGGAACACGGTACAGCTGTCTTACTAGTCTCCCCTCCCCAGTCACTGGCCCTCGCTAAGCCCACCATTTATAGAATCCGAATATTTGTTTTAACTACTAATCCCAGACCTCGATTCCGAATCATGGAAAACTTGACAGGCTTAAGAGATTCACTTTCCAACATGGGTTGGATTTTGTATTGGTTAGTTATGAATTTATTAACATTAATTCTGTAGAAAAATATATAAAACTTAGCTAAATGAAAACCTTTTTTATAGTGTGAATTCACTTTCGTGTAAGTGGTAAATTAATTATCAGGAATTTGGATGTTAGATACGTCCCACAATTATATTTTTAAATCCTAGAATATTTAATAAATTAAAATTTAAAATAGAAGATTCTTCACTAGCTTAGTTTTTTATTCAAATATTATATAGATAGCTATCTATGGTAGATGTTAGTCTTAATGATACCATATTGACCAATTTTCTGTCGCCAATAGCGGGGCATGTCCCTAAGGCTTCAGACTCACGTTACACTGAGGTTGGGCTGCGAATCCTATGCTGGTGTAATGAGGTTGTGTTTCTTGAAAAAATTCTTCACGCTCCCTCAACACAAATTTGGTTACACCTCATTCAAATCTTAGCTCTCTTTAAAGGTGGGAATGTAGGAGAAGCCAGAAAAACTCAATGTTTTTGCAGTTTTTATAGCAAAACTTTTTTTTTCCGAAATAAATAACATTTTGCTTCAGTAAGAACACAAAGGCATATAATTTAATTTTATTTATATATTAACCTCAACAGTTGTGGAATATTTGTCATGAGCATAGTGGCATTAAATGAGAAACTTTTTAAATGAAAGGTAAAAGTTGTCATTAAGTCCAGGACACCCTTGAGAGATATTCAAGATAATTATGTTGAGGTCACCGTGTGAAGAAAATTAAACTCTATATTTCTACTGCAGAAATATTTTATTTATAAGAACAAAAAATGTTTTAACATAAAAACTGCAAAAACACTGAACATTTCTATGTTACCTACACTCCCACATTAAACTAGCTAATAAGTGCAAATATGAATATAGCACGTGTGGGTGGGGCAAGTGAAATAAACGGTTACTAACAAAGGTCTTAACTATTTGTTTATCTAAGCAAGAGCAGTGGATAAATAAGCTTAAAGCGTAAGAGAAGACAAAATAAAGTGTAACCACAAGTTTGGGTTGGAAACAAACGGGTTTTCACAAAGTTTGCCCAGTTTCAAATTGTTTGGTAATACTATTTGTTGAGGAATCCAATACTTTTAGTCTCTATTAGATAACGTTTAAGAAGTTGTTCACACAAAAGGCTCCCTTTTGGCACAAACGTTTGCCATCAATTCTCTCCCGGGGTGTTTGTTCTGGGGATATTTGGCAAGACAAAACGAGGACACTGTAATTGTGAAAATAATATAACCTAGGAGAGAAGTTCTGTAAAATGGGATGAAAGATCCATTTGCGCAATACTTGTATTACCTTTGAGCTATACCTAATTAAATTAATTCCAAATGAAAACACTCGAAACAATAAAATTGTAGTTTTAAATTAACTTTTTATTTAAATAAAATTATTATTAAATTAAAAACATGTTTTCAATTACATTCTTCTGTATTAAAATAAAACATTTTCGTGAGTGTTTAGTACGTGAACAAACACATGACAAAAAATTATAAATTGTTGGTGTTTAGTTTCAAAATTAAAACCAAACTTTACAAACACAATTTGATACAGAATACCTCGTCTCATTTTATAGAAACAAAATATAACAATATTTCTGTAATGAATGGGTTTTAAAAAACTCATAATTAATAATACATTTTAGTGAGTTTAATTTTTATTATATATTTAAGGTGAAATTTCTGAATCGACTGATTTTATCAGTACAATACTCATATGCTAACTTGAAAACTAGAACAGACACAACACCCAGCCCCCTGACCTTGATTCATCAATGAAAATGTTAAAACATACAATTCACGAAATATAAGTTTTTGATTCATGTCAGGAATTGAACCTGAGACCCTTAGCTAACCAGGCAGACACGCTACAGACTGAAATAAGGTGTCAGACATTTACTCTTTAACGACATCCACAACTTTCACTAGCTTAACACCATAGGATTAGCATGATGAACTTTAAGTAAATTCCTCAAAACCCACCTTGAGAGAGAATTGAAAAATTACATCTAAAACACAATAGCGATTACCATTTCGATGCTCCACGAATAAGTTTTGAACCACCCACACCATACCATTGAGCACGCCAGTTGACACTTTGGGTGTGTTTGAGAGTAGACGCGAGAAAAGGCGACTGTTTTTACTATTTTAATAGCAAAACTTTTTTTTGGTCAAATTAAATAAAATATTGCTCCGGAAGAAACGAGTTTAATTTTATTCACACTGTTATTATTATTATTATTATTATTAGCACCGCGTCTTCTCCGTTCGGGTTATACGCACTTACGCTAATGTGTAATGGTAGGGTGATTGTGAGATGAAATGGAGGACCTACAGTTTAACGTGGAATCCGAACCACGGTAGAGGTCTGGTACTCCACACATTCACAAGTTGTGATTAATACACGTCTTACCAGAGGTGAAGGAAGGGTTTGGTAATCAGATAAATCTGTGCCGGGACCGAGGATTGAACCCCGGACGCCAGCTCAGAAGTCTGACACCTTACCCCTAGACCACCAGGTCACCTTCACACTGTTATATCAACAGTTGTTGAATAATCTTCACGAGCATGGCGGCATTATATGAGACACTATAAATGGAGTAAAAAAAGCGGACAATAATTCCAATACACCCCTGACAAATAGATATTCATCTACTGATGATCTTCCCGTGTGAAGAAAATTAAACTACGTTTCTACTGGCGAAATGCTTGATTAATTTTTACCCCAAAAAAAATTGAAATTAAAATTGTGAAAACACTGATCTTTTCTCGCGTCCTTCAAAACCCCCTTAACTGAGAAATAGCTCGAGGGTTCTAACAAGACTTTAAAAGGTCATGTCTTTATATAATTTAATTAATGGAACGCACATGATCGAGCTTATGGAACACAAACTTACTTTACAAGTTTATTTGGGAACCATTTAACCCCCACTCCTCCATTTTCACCCTCCTCACAGATAATATCCCTACCTATTTAGTTTTCCTTCTTGTATACTCTTGCTAAAGGTATTTATAATTAACGGTGGTGCTAAGCCAGCCTTCCGAGTGGCCTCTAATACCGCCACTAGCAAGCCCCCTCCTACTTCTTTCCCCCTAAACCCCTTAACAAACCACCCCCACCCCCCACCATCCAAGCTCTCGGGTCTACCGGGACAAGACCTACCCTTCACCCACGCAAAGTGATATAATTTATTACCCGTAAAGCCAGAGCAAAACAAATTGTTTAGGCCCCTTTAACACATACTCCTGCAATGGAGGTGAATGAATATGCGTAGGAGCTTCTAGGATTGCGCTTTTCTTTCCGTAAAAAAAGCTCTTATTTTTACACTCAAAGGCACTCTTAAACAGGATTGTATTGAGGTTAAACTTGAATCAAAATAAACTATATTTTGATGGAAACATATCCTTTCTAATTGTATGTTAGTAACACTTGTAAGTTGAAGTCTAAAAAACCAATTTAAATTTCCCTAAAACACTTTAACTTTAAGGCAGGCACGTAGCGATTCAAGGTAATGTGTGTCGGATGTAGACAGTTATTTTCGTGGACCATGACGTCATGAATCATATTACAACGACTTTTCCCCCTCTCCAGTCCTCTTTCCAAAATTTAATCATGTTTGATTTAACTTTTTTTAATAATACTTAAAAGAGGGGAACCATTAGTTTAAAAATAAAACGAAGTTTTTTTAATCTGATTCGATGTAGACAGTATATTGTTGAGAGAACATTGTTATGTGCATGGTTGATTTTATTAAAAGTATATATATGCCACGTACGACTGAATTACTAGGATAAAATATACAGCACAAGTTATTGATTTTTAGAACCAGCCACCCATAAATGTTTTTCAGCAAGATTAATCAATTCATAACCTCAATGAATCTTATGTATATAAGCAGAGAAAATAAAATAAAAATAGCCAATAAAAGATAGTTTTAAAATTAAGGTGTGATGGACGAGAGCGCGAATAAAGTTTTACTATTTTTTTTTAGTATCTATTACACATTCTGGAATCCTGGTATTTATTAAAAACTCTTCCTCTTCATAAAAAAGTTTCCCGATCAAACGCTCTTACAATTAGATTGTCCATAGCTATAGAAGCTTAGAAGAATGAAATAATCTTGAATTACGAATGTAGCCATATTAAGTATTATCTTCGTAAATTTGAAATATGACACGGGAATATTAGCCGGGACTCTTGAATACGTACACCAATGCTTTCTTTACCACTAAGCTATCCAGGAAACCCTCCCGTGCTTAGGGTCATTATTCACTCATTGCTTGAAGTAGAGTCTGTGATAGACGTGTGGGAATCACCTCCTAACAATGTGCCATCCTTGATATCACAGCCACCGACAAATAAAGGGATTGGGTGTGTGTTGCCATTTTGTACAATTAAATTTCCCTGGATAGCTCAGAGATAGAGTATTGGCATGCGCCACCAAGGATCCCGGGTTCGATTCTCGTGTCTGGGTGTCATTTTTAAGATTTACAAATATGAAATAATGTCAACAAATATATAAAAACTATATTCAATAATGAGGTCTTGGACCGAGTAAAACCTACTTAAGTTTACCCATTGTAAGGACTTAACAATTCCTTAAGAATGCACAAACCACAGGTTGGTGATCACTGGTTGGCTTGAGTCATCGCTACGCTCGATATTTGGTACGAGTATTTACAAAGTAAAATACTGTATAATTTTATAGGTGTCTACCTATATTTCATTCCATTCCGTGTTCGTTGGTAGTTACAATGCCTAACAATGGAAAAACCAGAAATAATAAATATTAATGTTTACTCTTTATTTTCTACTCGGCTTAAAATTCGTGATTTACAAACAAAACCACAAGTTTCGAAAATATTGATTTATGACATTGAGTGTTTAAAGCTATGCATCGGTCTCAATTTTATAATTGAATTCAATCTTTCAACAAGAAAGTTCTGTTTTATTATTTCAACAAAGAAATTCCTAATTTTAATGACTAAGAAGTTTTAGTGATGGCTTTACACTTTGAATACTTATAATACTTCTTAATTGACATAAGACAGTTAAACGTAGGCCTATACATTTGTTTAGGCTCTAATAAATTTTGGATATAATAGGTTACAATAGGCTGTCACATATACAAATTTGGTTTTATATAATAATAAAATAATTTATTTTATAAAAATTTACTGTATGGCAACATTTATAAGAGGTTGCTGATTTTTCATAGATTTATATGGCTATCAGCCACTTTGGTAGTCGAATGGTCTAAATATCATTTATAATTAGACTAGACTGCCCTTGACAGGAATATCTGGGCTCAAACCCCGAACGTGTGTACTTAGGGAGGGAGGTATGTGTACATGTGCTCCTAAATGGTTTCCAACTTTTCCTCTACCAAATGCGGGTAAATTTCCTCTAAGTTCTATCCTCCTCATTCCTGATACACTAACTCAGTGATGGGCAAAGTACGGCCCGGGGCCCAGATGCTGCCCGCAAACAGGCTCATTGTGGCCAGCGAAAGGACTCCAAGACCCGATTAAAAAGGTGTTGAAAAAACTAGAGAAAAATTTGCATTTCACACGAGCTTGTTTTCATTTATATTTTATAGCTTAGTGACCAGTGCCCAGAGATTAATCGGTACGCAAACCATCCACGAAAACTGGATGTCAACGTTTGGTCAAGAGTAACCATTTGATCGTAGGGAACTGGCTGCCGATTTTATTCATCTCGTCTTCAACGTTATGGGTTGCAGAACTGGCAACTGCACCCCCTCACTATCTGAAACACAGTTCCCTAACCTTCCAACCATAATCACTTGGCTTTGATGGTAGCACCATTGGTTGTGGATAGTATGTATTGGTTCTTAATCCAAATATGAAGTATCTACCTCATAGGTTTATAATTTTTTGTTAGTTTACGAGTGTTCGTGAAATTTTTCTGAGTTGTCAAGATGGCTACTAAAAAACGTAAAATTAATCCGGAGTCCCATGTTTTCAAAGATTAGTGGACTTGGGAATACCGTTTCACAAATGAAACTATGGAAGTCTACAAATAATTTTACACATCCCAGCACTTCCCCTCCAAGCATGACAATGCTCGCTATGGAGTCATGGCTGAAGCTGAAACTAAACTAAAAGCAAATGATCTCTGTAAAAATGCGTACAATGCGAACGGGTAGTAAGACGCGGTGCTAATAATTAATAATAATAATAATAATAATAATAATAATAATAATAATAATAATAATAATAATATATGTAAAAAAACTGTCAGCAGATTATTTTCAAACAGACAAAATAGTTCTCAAAAAGCAGCTACACATGCATCTGTGTTATATCAAACAATGTTCGGGATTGACGGCTGAGGAATCCCTATTTATAACAACGGGGAGGACCACTAAATTAAACAACTCAAGACTTAATTACTATTGATTATATCAAACGCATTAAAAAGGTCCTTTTTCAGTCACTTCATTTCGGATGAAAAAAACAAAAGACTACTGGCCCATACCAACAGAAAGCGACAACAGTAATACAAAATGCACATAGCAAATGCAAAGACACACAACATACAATATTGCTAAAATAACAAAGCTCTCTCTCTCATGGGGAGTTCGTGAAATACCTCATGCTCAGTGTTTGTGATATTTTGTGTCCTCACAAGAAAAAGGATTTTTTAAACTATAAATTTGTCTTTAAAAACAATTACTACTAGAATTGTAACCAGAGATAAGGACCTATCTTTACAGCTACAATAAAAAACTGAACAGTTTAAATTTTGTTCTATTACTATGGAAGAGAGCACTTAACCTCTCAGTTACTAGGCATGATGTGTCGACAAAAAAAATAATTCTATTACTGAAGAACTAGCTTGCGTACATTCAATAAAGGGAACTACAGCAGGGTCAGACCTGTTTCATGAATTTAAGCAAAGCCTCTCATCTTCGAAATCACTCATTACCAATATATGCAATATTACGTCTGATGGAGCAACAAATATGACGGAAGAAATATGGGTTTGTTGGGGTCTTTCTTTAACCAAGAATATCCTGAGAACAATTCTGTATCTGAACATTGTATCATACATCAAGATGCTCTGTGCAGTTCTTACCCGGACATGAAACAGGTGCTTGACGTCACTGTTAGGCTTGTTAATGCTATTCGACCTCAAGGGCTTGATCACAGACAGTTCCAAGAGTTTCTTGACTGAGTGCAAGCTGAATACTCTGATGTACTCTAGGACACGAAAGTAAGGTGATGAGGTCAGATTGAGAAGACTCTCATGATGAATTTGACAACAAACACTGAACAATATTTGGCTATTGTCAGTATTCCTTTTGATGTGGACTGTGAAATAGTGAAACCGGACATTCAACTTTAATTAATTGAATTGCAATGTAACACTCAACTGAAGCAGTCCTTTATCAACACCTAAAACTTAAGCTCTACAAGCGCTCATTAAAATCATGTTTCTCAAATTTTGATCTTTTCTGTCCAGAAGGGACTCACCTTGTTTCCTTTGACAATATTTTTGTAAGATGTACCCTTGTAACTTTTAAATAAACTATATTGTTTCTTCTGACTTTTTTCTAATTTCTTTTGCCCCTCGCCTTTTTACTTCTGACATTTAAGAATACGGTGCCTTCTTCTGAAATCTATAACTATGCTATCCTCTGATTGGTCCACGTGAAGGTAAGGTACCAATCGAAGACCCACCAATTAATATAAGACTCCCAGAATTCAATGTTGATGACATCCTCCCGGAAGAAGTTTGCTGTAACGTCAACCGAAACATCGGAAGATATTTACACGCTACTCAATCCATAGCTTAAGCTTCAGGTATGAATGTCTACAAAACACACATTATTTCATTGATTAATAAAGATTTAAAAAAAAACTCCATGGCGCTAGCCCACAAGCGAACTTTACCGACCATGCTGCCGCCTCATATTGGCAAAGTTACTGCCAACATTTGCGAATAGAGAGGGTGTCATGTGGTTAGTACAACGAACCTTTCGGGAGTTCATCTCAATTTCCTAGACCGGAGCCACTACTTCTTTTTAAGATCGATAAACAAAACAAACAAATGTTAAGACAAAATCGTACAAACTTTCTCCAGTAGTTCACAGCTTGAAACTCATGAAAATTTACACTAAAAATATAAAGTTTTAAGTTAATTCTCAAAATCTTCAAGAAAAAGAATTCAAAACTTCTATACTATAGTGGATTTATTATTATATTTGACAAAAAAAATCAGTTTATGATCAGAAAATTAGCTTTCATAGACACCACAGATTAGACTTGTAACGATACTAAAGATAACATAGATTTATGTATCGTGGTTGTTTTTAGATTCATTATTCTTTGATCCAGGCTTCAGATTTCATCTCTAAATGAATTTTTTATAAGCTTTCCAATAAGTTAATAAGGAAACCATACTGATTTTAAGTTATATTAGAGATAAAATAACCCAACCAGTGCAAATTGTTATGTCAAATATATCCAAGAAAGCCATTTGGAACCAAATCATTAGAGCCATTTCTAAAGTATCTCAAATTCGTTTGAAAAAAAAAAGTCATCCTTAGATTATCCATAAACATATTTTCACCCAAATAACAAATATGTTATTTTTCATGTCACACACACTCAAGATACCTATTTAGAACCATATCATTAAGATCATTTTATAATATTTCAAACTTTTAAAAGATCATTTAACAGTAAACAACCCATAAACGAGTCTTTCTCTTAAAAATGTATACAGTGTTATTTGTTATAACACACAATATCCTTAGTTTAAGGGCTAGTGTAAAAATCATAAAGGTCTCCCGAGGCCCCTATAAAATCGAAATATCAAGTTTAAACAAAATCCCTCTAACCATTTCGGATCTGTGACCAGGGAAAGAGATACAGACAGGCAGGCAGACATGTTGACAGACAGAAATGTAAAATCCACTTTTTTGGGTTCGAGCTCAAATAAAACGGTAAGGTTCATCATAATCTCAAGATAGTTTTTTTCACGATTACAATTCTTTCTTTTGATATGAGAAATTAAAAATCATAATTGTCATAACCCGCTTCAATGGCCGAATGGTCTAAAAGCGTCAATCCCATGTTATACCGGACTGCTAAAGCCGTAAAGATCGGGATGGGTTCGAATCCCGGTTGAGCCCACCAAGGGTTTTTTTTCTAAGTGGCTTCCCATTATCCTTTCACGCAAATGCGGGTAGATTACCTCTAAAATGCTTCCATCCTCACCCCTACCCCATTAGACTAATCATATAAGCGTACAACCTAATCAGATGGTAAGACGCGGTGATTTAAAAAATAAAATAAATTTGGAATAGGTTTTTCCTTGTTCCTCATCTTAATAACCGTCTGAGCTTTACGGATATTTAAACTAAATGGATAGAGATTAGAGGAAGGCAGTTTCCACCCACCCACCCTAACCTCCCCCTCACCAAAAAAACCCGGTAATAAAAAGTTATGTCTTTTGTCATGTGTTCACCAGAGCGGGCTCGAAATAATAGATATACTGGTGTGTTTTGATTATTAGAAGCGCGTCTCACTACCCCTTATGGTTAGACGCAAATGTATTAGCTTACGATAATGTATTAGGGATGAGGAAGGTTGAATTTAGAGGTAGTGAGCCCGCATTTGCTTGGAATAGGTGTGGAAAAATAATAAGGAAATAACCATCCTCGGTAAACCCGACCGGGATTCAAACCCTAATATCGTCAAAGGTGGTCCAACCTATTGCGAGTTTGACGCCTTAAACCATTCGACCACCTAAATGGGTGCATTTATGTTTGTTGACAAATCAAAGTAAAATAATTTTCGATTAAAATAAACAAGCTTGATGAAATGGATAAACTTTGCAGCTCCTAAAGCTAAGAATTAACCCCTCCATTAAGAGGTGGGACTGATTCAAGAATTTGGTAAAACATGGTAGTTAAACAAACATTTCAATTATTTTACTCTCTCTAATTACTAGGCATCAAATTATATGGTTAGTGCATGTAATTGTAATCAGAATTGAAGTAAGGCCACCGGCTGTGAGTCAAGCTCTAATTCGCTAGTCAATGTGTTGATTCCATGCGGGAGGATTACGAGTGTTTTTTTTCCCTCTCTCCACATATTTACAACCTCTCTCCGTCTGAGTACCTTAACAATATTAGCCCTCCTTTATTTTATTTTTAGCATTGATTCTTACTACTCTTTTGAGCTATACGCTTATGTACCAGTTACACCGATGAGTTAGGAATGGGGAATGTTAAATTTAGATGAAGTGTACCAGCTTTTGCGTGTAGAGAGAGAGGGAGGGAGAAATCATTTAGGAGAAACCACCCTGAGTACACCCGACAGGGATTGAAACCCCGATCTCCCCGTCAGCGACAGCCCAGTCTATTGCCAGAGTAACGTCTTAGACCACGCCACTACAGAAGCAGGTCGTATCCAAGTTATAGTTTGGCAGTGAGAACTAATATCTTAGTCCTGTTAATAACATGAACACAATTATATAATTAAAACACATTTCTTATTAATCCTAAGAATGTTAGTATGTATCCTATAATTTTAGTGAAGTAACAGAAAACAAATTTATATTTAATTAGTTACAAACAATACATGCCCCTTAATATATGGACTTGGAATCTCATATTTTAGTTACTATATTAAATAACTGTCCAAACCCAAGTCATCCGTAGGAATACAATACTTATAATCGTAAAGATACCCGGGGGTATCTTTGGATTAACCCTGATCTAACTAAATTAGGCTCACCATTTCCACCATTTGTTATTGACAAGTTAATAACTAGTCCTATCCGGTAATGTTTTGAATTACACTTTGTTAATACATTACCCAGAATTTTTGTAGTAAAATTAATTTAGATTTTAGACTAATCCATATTTTATCATCTCCACCATTTGTTATTAAGTTAATAACTAGTTCTATCCGGTAATGTTTTAAATTACACTTTGTTAATACATTACCTAGAATTTTTGTAGTAAAATTAATTTAGATTTTAGACTAATCCATATTTTATCCTCTCCACCATTTGTTATTAAGTAAATAACTAGTTCTATCCGGTAATGTTTTGAATTACACTTTGTTAATAAATTACCCAGTATTTTTGTAGTAAAATTAATTTAGATTTTAGAGTAATCCATATTTGATCATTTATTATTGTGTCCCGGTGATTAAATTATTTTAATATAAATTACATCAAAAATACTGGAATGATTTAAAGTTATTGTTACCATAAATCTATATAACTATGGCAAATAAAAAAAATCACAGCATTTTGTTGAATACATTATGGCGAGAAAGTTCTAGTTAACATTTTAAAATTCAGCGCTCTATTTTATACCTTTATATTATTTAATTAAATATATACAGAAATAATATAAAGTTTTTAGATCTCACTCACCTAATTAAGCAGCGTAATACGAGTCGAATTCTTTAAAAACTTTAATTTCATATTTTTTATCACTGTTTGTTATCAAATCTCCACTAGTTTGTAGATATTGTATTCACATCATTTTTGTTTGTCAATAAAAGGTAAACACGAGCACTGTACACTACCTAAATATGTTATTCCATTCAATGTTTAATCAAGTCATTATAGGCAAGATAATTAGATAAATTACGAAGAGTAACAAGGGGTAAAGGGAGGAAAACGCGATAATCACATATGCAAAGTTTAATCACAGGTGTTAACGTAATAAACAAACACAATTTTTTTTTATAGCCTGGAACGATGCTTCCAGTGAACACTAATTTACTCTCGAGGAAGGTGTATTGGTAAAGGGGGGTAGGTGGCTTTTATTACAGGAGGTGTATTTTAATATAGGTGTATAGAGGAGGGGGCTGACACCCGTGCTTCTCGTCAAAAACTATTCGCACCTCTACGCCCGCTCCTTTCCGACTGATCTCTCCGGGTACAGCAGGGGGCAATACGTGTCGAGCTCAACAGAATGCGCTACCATCGAGCCTTTCTCCCTCCCTTCCCGCTGATCCTAGGGAGACTCTAAACCGTTCTCTTCAGCTCACTCACTCACTCACTACCCCACCCAGAACTCTTTACAGCTCGACTCTCTCGCGGGGGGTCTAGGGTGGTGTTAAGGGGGGGGTTGGAAAGAGGTGTAAAGGGGGCGGCGGGTTTGTATGGACTACCCTGCCTAGCCAAACTGCTTGCTTGCTTTCGTTAGCGATCGATCTCTCCGAAAACTGGTAGCCCTTGTACTTCTCTTGTGATGTAACACATTTCTGGTCAAGCCAAGAGCATGGAGGTTAAAGGGTTAAGGGGTATCAGCCCCACCCCAAGTCTCGCACCCCCTCTCCTGCACGCACACATAAAAATGGATAAATGGTTTGAAAAGTTTTGTTGGTAAGAGTAGGTTCGTTGAGCTGTGATAAAAACATAAAATAAAAGAGCTTCAATGTCTATAGGGTCGGTCGATGGAATTACTGGTTCATTGGGGTTACATGCTTTAGGGACAATGGAGAGAAGGGAATGCCCGATAGGATTCAGGTCTAAAAGTTCATACTCAATTTACATATTTAAATTTAATTTTACACATTTGCCATAATATCTTGGAGGTCTACTAGTGCTATAGTATTAGGTGAATCGATTTTCCTCTCTTAAAAGCTGGCGTATGGTTTTATCCTCAGGATAAAAAATCTCTTAGACCAAAGGTCAGCAACTGATGGATCACGACGGATCACGACGGATTATCTCTAAAAAATTATCAGTTGATCACAGTAGAAAGCTATATCATCATTAAAACTCGATCTTTTGAGTCTTATAAACTCATAAATATGTCTGGTACTTTAAAATAATATTTTAGTGTGACTTAAACTACATTAATTGGTCTTAATCGATAAAATTATATGAAATTTATATATCTTAATTTGAAAATATTCATTTTATATATTCTATTTCTCCCTATAAAGGCAGGCTACGTTGGACAAGACATACAGCGTTGATTGGTAAATCCAATGGGAAGAGACCATTGGGAAGACCTAGATGAAGATGGGAGAATAACATTAGAAAGACCTGAAAGATATATGGAGTGGTGAGGTGGAGGGGATGGAACTAGTTCTAGATAGAGATAGGGTGTGATGAGGTGGACTGGATTGAACTAGCTCAAGATTTGAATATGTGGTGTACTTTTGTAAGTGCTGCAATGAACTTTCGAGTTTCGAATGCCATTAGAAAAGAAACACAAGTACAAAAGCATTTGAGGAAATATTGAATATAAAGAATAAATATAAGAAGTATAGGCAACAAAAACGAGCAAAAGTATAGTGAAAGAACGATGGATGGTTGCGGCACCTTTGATAAGTTTATAAACCTAATGGTGCCAAAAATAATCGAAAGCTTTGGGAACATTTGTATCTTAGCTTTGGAAACGGACGTTCTAAGCCCACTAATGGAAGCTGGGTAGTTGACATTTAAATGTTACCTTTGAATAATTTTTATATTCTTGCTTTTAGACAGCTTCAATAAGTGTGCTTTATGAAATGTTACATAATAAACAACTAGAGGAAGAAATTATATATACATAATATATATATAATAGGTATATTTATAATAATAACAATAATAATAAACGTGATCATTACTGAAAAAGCGACAAAGCTTACCAATCTTGTACAGGAGAGTACGTAACACCATATTAAAATATACATCTTCAAATCGCCTCCAAAGCGTAAACAGGGAAAAATTAGTAGCACAATTTCAACAGCAATTATTACCAAACGTTACTTGTGTAGGATGTGACGGCTTTGTAGAAATGCAAATACAGAAAGTTGAAAGTTAGAGCACAGAGATAAGCTGGCTTTGAAGAGGGGCGTTGCTGCCATATTTGACATTAACACATTTTATCAACTCGCTTGGTCGGAAAGAAAAAAAATCCGTATGAAGTTGTAGATAAAATTAATTTAATATACAAATTGGGGTCAAAATTAGGGTGGAACAAAAGTCTTATATCTGGGACTGTCCCCAAAATATGGTGACGAATGGTCAACTTATTTAAGAGCATATTATACAAACTAAACTTATTTAAGCTTACGTTGACTAAATCCAACAATATTTAATCATTTCAAGCTGTACAAAAATACACACCATATACGAAAATAGACAGCCACAGGACACATGGTATGTCATATGGAAACATATAAATAGATCAAAAGGCTTCTGGATCTATCAAATAAAGTTTTTCAAAAGGCCTTCGAACTATAGTTAAATTAATCAAAGTAGGATTTTAGTAGGAAGTAATTTTTAAAAATACAAACTTTTCGACGAGCAACAGTGTTAACATTTTAATATAATATTGGTGTTATTCTATAAGTATTGATAACATATAAAAAATAACAGCTGCAGATGAATTTAACGAACCTACTTAAGAATATATCCGACACCTTAGCTCAGTCGATAGCGTGCCTGCTTACTGAGATAAGGGTCCATGAATCGATTCCCGGCATGGCCGTAAATTTATCATTGATTTAAATAGGGGTTTACCCTTTCACATTGATAAGTTAACTGCGGAGGACAGGATGTTGTGCCTGTCTTAGTCAAAAGACATATTATAAGGCATATGTAGCTACGACAGAACTAGCCAGCCGGTAGTTGATAATATATGACTTGAGTAGAAAACTTACTCAGGCAATAAGCTGTAAACAGTAATGGATGTTAAACTTAAAAATAGCTACGTGAGAGAAATACACTAACTTTTCTAGCTGTAAAATAGAGGCAGTTATTCCAATGAAAATAAGACTAGACATTGACATTAAGATATTGTTTTCTAAAATAACATTATTAGCTTACATGCAATACCAAGCTAATTAATTACTCACCCTAGGGAGTACATTTTGGGAGGGTAAATAAGAATAATATAAATTAGAATAAATGCACCCACATTAGCGTGAAAAAAGCATATGAAACACACAGTGATAAATAGCATGAGGATAAAAACGCCTATTGCAACCGAATAGGTTCTGGCCTCAATATTTCCTTCACAGGCAATCAAGTATATTGCGATCTGTTAGCGAGAAACTGCCGCGTATACGTTCAACTCTAACGCAATATTTAGTTCTAAGATGCCTTACTCAAAAATATGGTTCAGGCCAAAATAATGTCAAAAGATTCAAACAGAGCTCTTTGTCCTTAACCACACTATATTTAAGTTTTATTAATAGATAAAATGTGTGAAAATCTGACATTAGCTCGTTTTCAATGACTTTTTAAGCATATATGTGTGGAGCTATGAGACTAGGTTTGATGAAAAAGGGTTCTAGATTTAGCGTTCTTCTAACAAATTCAGTACATTTTTAATAGGGTCACAACCTACGTTATTAAGATATTGGAGATCTAGCAGCGAGCTTTCCTCTTTACCTCGAGATAAGAAGTTTCTTGGGTTTTCTCCCCTTCTTTCTTACTGACATGAGAAAGGATGGTTATAGGTTAGGAGCATAAGGGAATCTAATTTTAGACAGAAAAAAGATGTAGTTCCAGAAAAATAGTATTTAGTAATAGTATTGTTCCAGAACTATAGTATTTAGTAATAGTATTTTAAGCGATTTATACTTTCTCGCTGACCGAGATGGCCGCCTTAAGGTGGGAGTGTAATAAATGCGAGAGAAGGCCAGAGTTTTTGCAGTTTTTATGGCAAAACATTTTTTTTTGCCAGAATTAATAAAAATATTGCTCCAGTACAAACACAGAGTTTAATTTTATCCAATATATTGAGAGCCTTGTGGACCCTTGTCCCAATTAGCGTAATTAATGTATGAGTATTACCCGAAAGGGTACTGAGAAGCGGTGGGAGAGAATATGAACATACTAACGCCTGTGTCTGCATACTCATTGGTACGGGTAGCTATATTAATTATTAATAACACTTCAATCCATGACAAAAAATAAAGTCCGTATTTACCCAAAATCTAATTTCTCTATATACGTTCCAACCCATTTGAATATGTGTTTGTACTACATAGAAACTCACAGTAGCCATACAATAATGGAAACATATTCATAATATAACTTTGTGATGCGAGACAAAATGGCAATCAAATGGGGTTGTATGGACGGACGTGGGGCTTCAATTAACCGTGACGGTGATAGTTACAGTTACGCAAGCAAGCAATTCACTTCACAAAGAGAATATACCGCCTCTCCCTCCTCCTCATTTTCCCAACTGACTTAATCCCCAATCCCAGGGACCAACATAACTCCTGTTCCCTTTCACGACGATGTTAATATGTAGAACTAACCAGGCAGTACAGGCAACTACATTAAATTGGGAAATTGACAATTGCCTCATTCCATCCTAGAAACGTACTTTAGGGAGAATAGGCCGGTACAATCCTTTCTAATAAATCATAGACTCTCTTTCTGAAAGCCGCCTAGAGAAAATACATTAGAAACAAACCTTATCTCATCCTTTAAAAAAAAAGAATTACCACTTTCGGCGACAAACAAGATAACTGAAATGTGGTCAAATGACGAGATCTAATCAATTAACAAAAAATCGGCGTGAGCTGCATGAGTTAGTCTGCACTAGCAGAAGCGGTCTCAAGGTTTTTCTAAAAAACTGCTTGGTAGCATTATTATTATTATTATTATTAGCACCGCGTCCTACTACCCGTTCGGGTTATACGCACTTACGCTAATGTGTGATGATAGGGTGATTGTGAGATGAAATGGAGGACCTACAGTTTAACATGGAATCCGAACCACGGTGGAGGCCTGGCATTCCTCACATTCACAAGTTGTGATTAATACACGTCTTGTCAGAGGTGAAGGAAGAGTCTGGCAATCAGATAAATCTGTGCCGGGACCGAGTATTAAACCCCAGACCTCCAGCACAGAAGTCTGAAACTTTACCCCTAGACCACCAGCTCACCGGAGCATTGGTAGAATTTAAAGACAAGCCTACTCAATCAATTCGTATGTACCTATAAAGCGAGAAACAGGAAGACAGCTGCATCTACTGTTGTGAGATAATTTGAAATACCTTGTTGAATGTAAAGCGCGCGTGTCATACTTATTCAGTTTTAATTTTTGTTCACGACCCAACAAGATAATTTGAAATTATGTTTCTCTACATTAATCTTAAAAAGGTGTTTATCAAATCTAAAATAAAATTTGTTGATAGCCTGCTGTTTTTAGTTGACGTTGCAGAATCTCATGGGTCAACATATATTTTGATTGCGTGAGAATTGCTGCGTCACTCGAACAGATTATGATCTCGATTGTCGACCAACGTGTGAATCAAGATTTAGGCCTCCCACCAGAGTTTAAACGTGAGAGTTGTGCTGAGGCCGTGCAAAGGTTTGAAGGGCTCTATTTTTTTACTATACCACAGTGTAGAGAGAGAGAGCGAGCGAGAAGGAGGAATCACCCCCTTTTATTCCAAAATATTTAAAACATGAACAATCACCAAACTTATGTATTTAAAATTGTATACAAAATTCAGTGATGACGATACTTTCGCAACGGAACTATTTGTAGCCTTGAGACTATAAAAAATAAGGTAGAATTTTGTAAAATTTAAAGTCTAATATATTATTATCCAAAAATAACCATCCAGTTTTTAAACTCTAGACTACTTCTATATATATATATATAATAATTTTAGCACCGCGTCTTACTATCCGTTGAGGTTATACGCTTATGTATTCTACTAATTTCGCTAATGGTTTTGGGGATTGGGAAGGTTATATTCAGAGGAAGTGTACCCACATTTGCATGGAGGGAGACTAAATCTTACTTACTCGAAATCAATCTTACCGTCATCGGCAGTCTAGTCTATTGCAAGAGTAGCACGTTAGACCACATGGCCACCAAAGCGAATCACTACTTCAATATCGTTTTGGTGGGTTTTTTTATGTGCAGCGCTTCTTAATATTCATTCGGGCTCTACGTATTTTAATTACCCTAATAGAGTAGGGGTGAAGAAGGAAGAATTTATGGGAAATGTATCCACATTTCCACGGTTGAAGAAGGAAAACTAATTTATGAAAATCTACCCTCAGGACACTGACAGGATTCAAACACTGACCTCCTCATAGGTGGCAAACCAGATTGTATGAGTCAACGGTTTAGTAGGATATTTTTGCTTTTGCTAATCCTAATCCTTTCCCATTAATTTAAATATTTAATATTTCCTCATCGAAGGGCACGTGAACTATATGTCAGTGTCATCAAGTATTTACAGCTGACACAAAGGTTGAGCTTTAAATCTCATTAGTGATCTTAAATTTTTTTCCCTCCTAAATAGTAAACATGGAATAGATTAGAAACCTTAACTTCTCCATAAATGGCAGTATTATCTGTTGCGAAGCTGATGCTTTATACTGTGTGATCACCCAAATGTTTACATGATATTATTATGAGGGTGTCTAAGCAATATTGTGGCAGTTAAATGAGAAAATTGACATATGACCATGTGAAAAGAAAGCAGAGATGGGACTATTCCTAATTCCCTCAGTAGAGCAATGGCTTTCTAGACCAATAGGTCCCTGGTTCGATTCCCGCATCCAAATTTAAGTTTTCAACAATGTTTAGTAAACTTAAAATATGTATCCAAATACGGCTTTCTCCCAAACTAAAGAGTTATGTTTCCACCTTCATAGACAAGATTGTGTACTTAATCAGGTCCTATAACAAACCTTTTTTTTATTAAGGCCCTTGGCCCTGTCGAGTGCAAGTCTAAAAACTATTTTTTGGGATGGTGGGTGGGAGGGTGAAAGGCGTGGCATGGTTTCACAACCAACCAAAGTATTCTTCCGCGCCAACAAGAACAGATGGATCCCAGAAACCGTAGGTGATGCTAGCTACCGTACAGGTCTTGCGGAAAAATCATACGTTTGGAAATTTCCGTTTTATCGAGAACAAGTGAAATTTTTATGTTAATATTTTCAAAACACCTTCTAAAATAATGTATCGATGTTAATTAGTTGCTACATTTTCTTATTTTTTGTTATGAAGCCTGCAGTTTTCTATTGAAAAATGTCAATTTTATCGATATTTGATCACTTAAAATAACAGAGGAGTTGTGTATATAAAAAGTATAGCTTAATCAACATGCTTCTCTTCTTGAACAAACCGTTTCCGAAAAGAAAATTACAAAAAAATAAAAATTCTTGAAGATAACTGTTTGTTCCCATGGCTCTGCATTTCCACGCCAAATGAAAAGGGTCAATCACCTTAAAGTGGGAATGTAGGGAATTTTACAGAAAAACTTGTTTTGGCTAAAATCAAAATAAACATTGCTCCAGTAGAAACAGAGAGCTTAATTTTTTCTTCACATGGTGATACCAACAGTTTTTTAAATTATCATGAGCATAAAGAGAGTAAATGAGAAACTTTTTAAAATGAAGAGAAAAAGTTGTGTTAAATTCCAGAACACATTTGAACTGTCGAGGTCACCATGTGAAGAAAATTAAATTATATGTTTCTATTAAAGCAAGATTTGATTTATTTTGACCAAAAAAAGTTTTGATATAAAATATCCTCCTTAACTTGAGTTCCATACTCTCCCGCTTTAAATTCTATCAAGTAAATTAAACAACTTTCTCAATCGAACAGACTTTCTCATATTTCAGCTATTACACTTTATTTAACTCAATAATTTATAGTGTCAACTTTCATGGCGATAATGTAAACAAAGATAATATTAAAAGAATATTATACCTTTCATAGTATGAGAACAAAGAATGTGTGGAGGGGGAAAATGGCTCATATATCACGTATGAGAAGGAAAGTAAAGAAATAAAGATAGAGAAGAAGCGTGAAGGGGGGAAAAAAATATGTGTCTTGGATTTTTATCTTCAGGTCCTACATTCATTTCTTTCTGTTCCGTCTTGAAGACAAATTCTTTGTACGCGTAGTGGGAATGTAATAAGGTGTGTTTGGGTAAGGAGGGAGGGGGAGGGAGGATGTGAGTTGGAGAAAGTAAGGCAGGAAGGTGCTTTGAAACGAGTTCCACATTTGCAAGTTTTGAGATTCAAAAATATATATAAAAGGCTGGTTGATCTATATTTAAGGATGGTTAAAGTGTAGAAATGACACAGGTTTTATTTTAATTCATTTCTATCTGAAGATTTATAATCTTACTATCGTACTGGGTTCGGACCTAAGAGGACAGGATACTTATTTTTGTTTGGGTACATTGAGAGTAGTATAATATTTGTTAATTTATATACTTTTGTTAATTTTTTAACCCTCATGTACCACAAGAAATCTGGAGTATACGTATTTTAACCGTGCTCTTGGGGTAGATCTTTTATTTTTATAATGTATTACGATGTTAAGATTTATTTATTTTATCATTTATATTATATCTAATTCCTCTAAGCTTAGTAATGATTGGTTCAAACAATATTACTATTAATTACGTTTATGTTTATTCATGTTAAAGTAGTATAAGTTATATAATAAGTTGTGATATGATTTCATATAGATTAATTTTTTTGACATTTTGCATTTGTTTTTTGATCATTTTAGTTGGCGAATAGGTTAATTAGAGTTATTATAATAATATATTTTTAATAATGACTATTATTCGTTAATAAAACTATTTTGTACTTTTGCTAGCACTTATTTATTTTATTTTTTAATCAAGATTAATACCTACTCTAGAATAGATAAATAGAGCCGAGAGAATTTTATTATACCCACTTCTGCGTGGATGAAGAATATGAAACAATGTATGAATTAGTTTAACTTTCCTAGAACCATCACTTATTTTACTGTAGTGCTTAATAGATTTTTCACACAATTCAATAAACAACATAAATGGTACTTTGTACTATTGTGTCGTCATCGAACTCCTTTTCCTCTTAACTAATTAAGAAAAGGGGTTAGGTAGTTATAAATATCTTTTAGATTAAATTAAAACCAGCAGTTTGACAACGCTTCCTTCGTACAGCTAAGCCGCAACAAAATTACAACAAATTGCTTTACCCACAACCCAGTTTTTTATTTACTTTAAAAATATAGTTAAAATGTTAATATTTTGGTTTCTGGGTGCGCACATGTTCGTGCACAGGGGGCTAACAAATTTTAAAATTTCAAACCTCTGCCTGCAGTAGAGATCGCGCACTCCTCATGACAGACCAACTTCATTCTATTAATATTAATTATATTTCCAAAGTAAAATGTTGTTAATGTTGACAGTAAAATAAGAAATTGTTTATATATTATAAAAGTTGTATCTATTGTAATTCTACTATATATTTATGTAATTTTAGGAAATGTTCACAATGTTTAAAATACATTAAAGTGTTCTTGGTTGAACAACTTAGTACTACGTACAGAATGTCAATTAAAATAAATTCTAAAATGTGTTTTTGGAATCGCAAGACAAAACTAAATCCCTGCAGATATTTAATCAAGGAAATGTTATACATAGTTTACTAATTTGTAAACTTAAATGTGCAATAGTTTTAGTAAAAAAACTATGTAATTTTATAGAGACAACATTCATTTAGCAATATTTTTTTAGTCAAATAGCAGCTTACTTATTTAGTGTCCACTTAACTAATCTGAAGTAGTTTGGGCTTACCCTATTTACAATAACCGACGCTATTTGAAAAGTTTGCAGACCTCGTGCAAACCAAAATCGCCATCTCAAACTTACCAGCCTAAGCACTTAAAACCCACAATGACCAGAAAGTTATATTCATGAGTAAAGTTGAGAAAACCCATTGGATGTTCAGGTTATACAGAACAGTATAGGAATGAAAGGCAAACTTGTAATGATACAAACTTTTCACAACGCAAGTTTTGTAAATAAACTAATACTATACAATGGCCAAAAGAAACTAATTATTCTTATTGTTCTACTTACAGTAATAATGTGTACGTGCCATTTAAAGTGTACAATTTTTTTTTTGCAGTTAAGCAATTCGATATTTATAATTATTAGAGTCTAGTTATTTTAGAGGAAAAAAAACATTATTTTAGGTATAAATTTGTGCACAAAATATAATGTGATTTTAAAATAAATAGAGGTATATGCTTCACATAACTACTAAAGTCTATCAACGGTAGGAGTGTAGGTAGGAGGTTTTGTTGCCAACTTTGGTTGATAGGCAATAATGTGTGTGAAAATAATGATTTTCTCAGTAAAACCTTATTGATAATTAACATTGTTTTCAAATGCTTCTAAAGATTACTGTAGGCCTATAGTTAGATTTTTCATAACTAATTGAAAAAACATTAATACATTATTATTTTTTGATTCGATGTTGTGAAAACATGAAAAAGTTTTATATTCTCGCTCAGATTTCTTTACAGCTGGCCACTAAAAAAAATTTGTTTTTTATAAATTAAAGAAATAATCAAACAAAATATTAGTTTAAATTTGGTATGCATTTCTCGACTAATATTTTCCTAATTTCCAATCTAATATCGTAATTGCTAGCTATAATAATTATTCTTAAATATTTATAATCATTAACCCTGTAAAATTGTAAGTTGTTCGCAGTTTTCTTTAAATTTTCGTCCACAATCCATGTTCTCTGGGTGATCATACACTTAGGTTTAGAAGTGAACGCTGAAAATACTATTTCCTTTCCAGCCACTAATAAAGTTAATGCATTTCTTGCAGCATCTTCTTTACTATTTCTCAACAAAGCTAAATAAATCATCTGCCTCTCCTAATATCTGCATTGTACCGTTTAATGTCAAACCTTCCTTACTATCTTGCATTACCTTAATACTATATTCTAAGTTTAAATTAAATATTAATGGGGAAAGTGCATCCCATAATGTATTTTAAAAGTATCAAATTAGTTAGTGACTATCAACCCCTACTCGGTCATGCGTATCAGTCAAATATAGGCCTGCATTAATTAGCTTAATTTTTTTTTGTATTCCAAACTTAACTAAAATGTCTTATAAGTTATTTATTTAAACTGAATCATAAGCCTTTTTTTAAATCCATGTATAATTTATAAACCTTCATGTTGTAGTCTCACTTTTTTCTAATATTTACCGAATAGTAAAATTCTGATCCGTTGTCCATCTAGTTCGTCGACATCCACATAATTATACACTTGTTAAAATTGTGCGATACTATTTTTCACTGTCGAATGACCTTAAGATAAAACGATTTTGACTTTTGAACACTTGAAAATAGATCTAGTGACTTTTCTAGCTCTCAGATAAAGGCTCTTCCTACGTAAATTGGTATGTAGAAGGGGAATTTGTCTCCAATCTCATCTTCCACGTCTAAACAAAAGGGGATTTGGAGAACGTTACCACCTCTCCACCCCTCTTATCTTTTCAACTCAAGTTGAATGCGACACACGGAACACAGTTTCATGCAGGCGGTCCTTGTATTCAGCAGCTTAGCACGAGAACTACCTCCTGCTGTCGGTTTGCGATATTGACTCCTTATCTGGGCCTGTTTATGCTGTGACAAGGCTACCAACACAATATAATGTGTGTGCTCCCCCCCCCCCCCCCTCACCCCCCCC
>CABFWO010000352.1:0-53492 GCA_902155825.1 Timema genevievae | reverse complement strand
CCTTTTTCGGGCCTGTTTATTTTTGGACCAGGGCCCCCACCCCATAAAATTGTGTTGGCCCCCCCCCCCCCCCATTACCCCCTCATCTCCTGCGATACTAACCCTGCATTACGTTGTTTCTAATGGTAATTATCGCTGCCTCTGTGTATTGCAGTCCCCAATCCTTCGTACACAACCTTTTGAAGTCATTATTAAAACATTTTGGGGAGGTGGAATATTTGTACAGAGTTAATATTTCTTTTTTTTTACTATGGTTAATGGATAAGTATAATAGCTAATACAGTTTAAAATCCATCTACAAAATTAAAATTAATTTAATGTCAGATCCTTAATCACAGGGTATAACGCGCTACTGTCGTGTTAGACTGGAGAGTCAGTGACAGGAAGATCGTGGTTTGAGTCCTGTTCGGATGTACCAAGGTTGTTTTTTTACTCACCCCTAAATAGTTGACTACTCTCCATCCTCGTAAATGAGGTTACATTTCCTCTAAAATGTCTACATTACTTATTCATCTTAAATTAGTGTAATTAATCTCTGCTTATAACCCGAACGGATGCTAAGACACAGTGGGGAAAAAACGTATGTTTGTTTAGTGTCTAATTATTATACTTAGCACCGATGTAAATGGCTTAATGTATGGGTGATGAATGATAAAGGTTGTTTAAGGAAAATGGCATGAAGAGAGGATGGAAAAACCATCAATATGTTGAGCCCTTCACCCAGTACTCCAAGACATGATTCGAACCTCAACATCCTGGTAACCGGCAATCACTTATATTTCGAACTTTATGCCTTAGTCATCGTGACCACTGACTCAGATATTGATCACTTAATCCAAAGGTTTTAGGGGGTAAGAGTGAGGAGGAAAGTTTAGATAAAATGCACTCGAATTAATGCGAAGAGGAGATGAGAGTATCACAATTATATTAAAAATCACCCCTCATGGGATAAATCCGAGATTTGAACCTTGATTTCCCCATCACCATCAATTTTATATATTGCGGGATTGATTACTCAGACCGCATGACAACCAGTTGGATAGAAATAAACAAAATAATACTAAGCCAACACGATCAAATTTTGACTTTATACTAAGTACATAAATCAGGGTATTTATGGAATACTTTACTAACGGAGGTTTGGATCAACACATGACATGTATACTGACTTAACCTAAAAAAACACTTAGCTCTAAATACTTATGGATGAGACAAGTTTATATACAGCATACTAAATTATTTTTTCAGGCCACACAATCAATTGGGCCAAATTCATAGATTCGAATAGAAGTATTTTTGCTATGGGATTCAATATTTTTAACATTTAAAATGTATATATTATCAATAAAAAACATTAAACTTTAACAAAAAAAATCCGAAATATGTTTTTTTCTGAATATTCAAACATTATTAATTTTGATGAAAAAACAACATCACAACAACAACAAAATTGTTTGCCTTGTTTGAAATATTCAATTTAGTTCATATTCAACGCAATATTTTCATTACGAAAATAAATAAAATAACAAAACACATTTTATAATACAAGTTGCATTTAAATGGAATAATTAAGTTAAATAAATGAATTAGTTTATATGGAAATGTGTTTTTTAAATTGATTTGGTTAGACGGTAGTTGGAAAGACGTACTTTATTAATATCCGCAGTCAGAAACATGTTTCTATTATGTAAATAAATTTTAAGTTAAGGTGAATGAGATCAATTGAAATGCCAACGTTAGCGAGGTAATATTACATTAAAATGTGGGTTTGGATATATCTTTATTTTAGACTAGACAAGATTATGCTAGGTGGCCGAGTAACTAAATAGATTAATTTATTGTTCACGTGCCACTATTTTTTATGAATCGTGTTATAATGCCAACACACCTTTAGAAAATACGAATTAAATATTTAAATTAAACAAAGGCTAGTAAAAATTCAAAGATATATTTGGATTTGGCGTCAGTATTTAAGTCATCGGTAGAATCTGCCGCTCAGACATTACTCTTAATCGAAAAGCCAGGGTTCAATTTGGATTTGCCGCATCGAGTTTTTTTTAGCACAGTGTCTTTCTACACTCCCTCCAGGCAAACACGAGAACAGCTCTTGATTACTGTAATCTTCTATTACTCCTCCAAGTAGGTAATATCTTCCTCTACCATGTTCAAAATAATAAGACTTTGCGTTTTAAAGGCGTCGATTCGAGTCCCGGTAGTGTCAAACTATATCCTTTATGTGTTGCATTAATAATAATGATTTTGAGTTCACTATATGTGTAGTTTCAAATAATCCTACTTATCTATATAATTTAACTTGCTTGCCAAATAACTGTAAACAAGGTTATTTCTAATCAGCCCACAATTTATTTACACTTCTCTGACATTTATTTACTTTAGCGGATCCACTTTCATGTACTCATCCGCAAAAGAGGGAGTGGTGGAGGATCTGAAGATGTAGACTATTTCTCCACCACGTCTTACTACCATTTTGGGTTATAGAAATTTAATTACTTAATTTTGCCAATAGGATCGAGATGAACAATGTCAAATTTATAGTAAATTATCACCCCTCTCTTTTTCTCTAAATATTCTATTTGCCTGTATTTTATTCTCCTTCCCTCCTTCCATCTCTCAACGGTTTAATATTGTTCTATACACGCACCTTCTCAGCCAATTTTATAGTATTTCTCTCTCCCTCCCTCTCTCTCTCTATATATATATATATGTTCCTTTTTACTTATTTCTTCATTCTTTACATTCGTATTCTTGTAGTTTTCTCCTCATTATTATAACTCTCCCTTCTACATTATTTTACTTTATCATATATAGAGAAAGTATTGCAAACGTGGAAAAACTTGATCTCGAGATTATGATGAATCTTTACATTTATGTGAACCCGAAAAAGTTAATTTTACGATTCGATTTCATCCTCATGTATTTCAAAATGGATATCTGAGAGTTGATTTTCTCGATAAATAAGAAAATACATTTAATTGTACAATTTTTTTAGTACCAGATTAAACTCACTTTTAAAAATTAAAAATAATTTGAGGGTAGTTTAAAAAATCTGTTTTTGAAAATTTGAAATTTGTTAAAAATATATTAACAATTTTATTTAAAATATATATATATCGTATGAAGAGTATTTATTGTGACTAACAAGAGTGTGTTTTTTCCCCCCGAGAAAAGCTTGTTGTAGAACTATTTTTGAAAATTTTCCTTGAAGCTATACACAAAAAATTAGAAAGTTTATGCGATTGTATGGTAACATTTATCTATTTACTCCTCCATTCCCTATATATTTTTACTTTAAGTTTCTCTCTCTTTCTTCGATTATTTTCCTATCTCTCATTTCTTCTTACCCTTATCCACCCCTTACCCACCAATCCCCCTATTTAACTTTGAAAACCTCTCTCTTTCTTCTTTTATTTTCCTATCTCTCATTTCTTCTTACTCTTACCCACCAATCCCCCTATTCAACTTTGAAACCCTTAAATGAGCTGTTAATAAGTGTGTCTCAATCCATTCAGTTCTGTAAAGGCCTCGTCCAAGCCCTCCTTACATCTCCTCAAACTAAAACCCTAGAGGTATTGTTGACCAGTGGGGCTGTGATGCGCAGCTGTGTTGCATAGCCTTCCCCTTGTCTTCTCTCTCGGTATATGAAGATAACAACAAGCCCATGACTATAAACAATATAACCTAGATACTACACCTAGATATAAAGTGCAGATTAAGGAGAATTATATGTTACGGCTAGATGATAGCTTAGGGTAAATTTAGGTGGCGTGTGAGGGTGTATTATCTATAAAGCCATGCAGTGTTAAATTAATGTTACTTATATTTTACTGTAGGAAAATTTAGTTACAATCTTTTTTATCAATAGGAATATTGTAGGAAGTAAGATACGAATGATAGCCCAGTAGGTCACCAGATGCCCTGCAGCAACTATTTCCTACCAATTGATCTACTTTCCACATAGTGGTACTATTAATATAATTTCCCCTCCCATCGCTTGACCCATTTTTTTACATCCTGGTTGTAAGGGGGTATATTTCCACCTCCACCTCACCTCTCCTTTTCTCACCATCCCATAGAGGTGGTAAATTTTGGGTCCCAGGTCCAACACCTCTTAGAAACGCGCCCAGAACTGTTCGAGATAGACAATCCATTTTAATGTGGTGTTATATTTCTCACTCATGACAACCATACGGTCACTAAATGTGTTTGGAGATATTTAATTATTAATTAGTTTTATTTTCTGAGGAGGTTGTGTGTTGTTGAAAAACTTTGATATGACTGTCTTGTAATTGCCTAGTTCTTGCCACTCTGTACAGTTACACGTCACATAATTCCCCCCGCATTTTTTAAGTTGGACAAGGGGCGTAAAGTTGTTCTTGACCCTCCTGCCGACGATGACTCATTTAGCGTCAACTTCGTCCAGTGGAAACACTGGAAATACTGGCTATGGCTAATGGTTTCATCGGCTTTTATTTACAAGTGCAAATGTCTTCGGATATCTGTTCGTTTTCCATTATGCGTGATCGCTTTAATGACAGTCAATATTATGGGCCGTGAGCCTTCGGGACGCCTTTTAATAGCTGCTGGAGCAAGAAAGGGCACTCGCTGATTGGATGCAGCCTCTTGAGGGGTAACAGGACGCCAACGTCTTGAAACATGCACTGTTATATCTCAACAGCTTGGCTTCATTGTCTGTGTGAAAGGTTAGTGAGAATAGTGCCAGAAACATCTTCTTTGGAATGTTCTGGGCGCGGTAGAGAAGGTACATGAGACAGTAATGGCCACAAACTTCTGATGCTATGACTTGAAGCTTTTTCGTATGGATGGTAAATGCGACTTTATGCGTGGGAAAAAACCCATAACCGTCAAATTAATCTCCCAAACCATTCTTGTCAATGAATATTGTGTTCCAATGCGCTTCAGGCTTAGGATGTTGATCTGTGTGGATTACGAGGACTGTAGGGTCCGCTTTTATTGTGGGAAGTTGATCAGCAGGGAAAACATCCGAACTCACAGATATGAAGCACTGGCTTGTTTTCAGCACATGTCTTATGCTGATCGTGCCTATCTTCAATCATCCATTCTCGAAGACCCTAAACGATGGTGGCTGAACAGAAACTCCATATAGAACTATGTGCCGTGCAAGTGGCGTGACACAATTTATGGGTTTGCAAAGAGGAACATTTTCTGTCGTGCAGATTGACGATCGGCGCAGACGTGTATTTATCTAGAAACTTTTTTCTGCCCCCTTGACGTAAACAGTTTCTGCACACAGTGTTACACGTGAGATGAGGGATTCAAGTAAGTCGTAGTCCACATCATCACTATCCCAGGGAATACCGTTCAGCGTGATGACAATATATCTGGCTTTCTTTTTAACCGCAGAGACAAGCTCATCAAAGTCGTAAGGGAGTTTGAACACCCAATGGTGAAGTAATGTTCCACATCATTTATTTCCCTGGCTAAAAACTTTATTTCATCACTAATGTAGTTCTGAAATCCAAAATGACGTCCATGTTTAGATTATCTGGAAATGTGGTGGGACGTTGTTTATATTAACTCCCAAAATCAGCTACAACGCTTTTCTCCTTGTCGATGATGATTATGATAGTAAATTCACCATACACGATACAGTTGATGATTTCAGTGAGTGCTTTGGTGAAGCTCACTTCGACGCCAAGAGATCCGCACCTTGTCAAATTCCAATGCGATACCATGTGGGCAGACAAATTAGGTTTGAGGTCAAGTGCCATTAGATGATACCCCTTTGGGTAGGCTTCTCGTGTTATGTCACTACCCTCGTTCATGAAATGTGTACCAGTTAGAGAAAACAGCTTCTGGTAGGACATGATGTAATTGCCGTTGGTGAAATCAGGCTGCAATTGTTTGAACGGCATATGCTTCCCATCCACGTACAACGAGAAATGATTTACATTGTAGATTTTAAAATGTAAAAGATTCTTGGTGACGTCTCCGTTGAACGCCGCATTCAATACGAATTCCACGATGCATCGTAGCTGTTCCGTAAATACACTGTCCAGCGATTTACCTTGCACACCGGAAGGAATAGTGAGCGTTTTGACCTCCACGCGTGGGATGGGATACTTTGCGGGACTGATGTTTAATACTTTGGCATGGGCAAACAATATAGACTGTGCTAATATGACACACTGCACCAAAAACCTAACCTCAAAGATGTGGACTTTATACTAGGTTATTTCAGGGGCAGCCATTAGACAGAACCCATCTCTGGAACGGACTAACTTAAGCCTGAGTTCGGTAGGATTAAAAAGGTACCTCTACTGGTTAAACACGTCACCATGTAGATACCCTAAACGCTCACCGTCTTTCTTTTTGCAGAGAGACTACGACGAGCCTCAAATCACTTGTTATTGTAAAGAACCTCTTCAAACATGTCGGGGGTGTCTGCATACCACTAACCATAAGTCTAATGTGTTGTTTAGGGTTCTTTTGAAATAGAGTAGCTTATCAATTTACGATATATAATAATGTCATTGGGGGTGATACGAGTTTTTGGTTTAAAAACACATTAACATGGGTAAAGAATGGATGAAACCAGTTGTTGATGGTAGAGATTTGATCCACAACGGTGGAAGGGCCGGAGTTGTTTTTCGTTATTTTAGCCTTGAGCATTGTCTGGGAAGGTTCGCTATAGAACACTCCTTGATTGGTAACGGTAAATTAGAAGGGTAAAACATCCGTGAAGGAATAGACATGTTTGTACTGAATAGGAACATGTAAAAGGAATAATAAAGGTCGAATACAGGACACTGGTTTGTGCTTTATATTATTCCTTAGACATGTTCCTATCTAAGTGTCCTATTATTCTTTACAATTTTACTTTTTCTCGGTTTTGTGTTCTTTAGTTTCCTCTTTAAGGAATTTAGTTGTATCGCACGTTTCACACTCCTTCCTAATGAGTTTCGATATAATAAAACTTAGGTCGTGTGAATATGCGGTAATGATAGATTTTCTTCAAGCGGCAGCCATTAACTTTATGTCCAAAGGCAGCCAGCCATTACCTCTTTTTCCAAAGGCAGAAATGTACAGTGTGAACATGTTTTCATTTTAAAGGCCATGTTGTGTTCGTTCCTTTTATGTTTCAATCCACCCTTCCTGTACTTTCTTCCAAATATGATACAATTACCTTACAAAGCGAAAAAGAGGTTTTCCTCATAGAGAGATGAAAGTAGTTTTGTATTTTTTTAAACTATTCTTACCAAAACCCCATTAAATGTTTAAATATGGTAAGGAGAACTGAACTTAATGTTATATCAATCAATGTAGTTAAGAAAATATTATGGAGGTGAGTTTAAGGTGGAAGGATGGAAAAGAAATTTGAAGATGAAGCGGGAAAAAATAGGTCACCTGCAGCCATTGTTTGTAAACAAAATGTGTTTTATTATTGAGCCTGAGGATGGTCCAAAAATAAGAGGGTGAGGGGTGTGAATATATATATATATATAATTATGATTACTATAATGACTATGATTATTATCATTTTCAATACTATGATTAATGGGTGTTCTGTCTTTCAGCAAGTTACTCACCTTGTCCAAATTGAGTCTTCCAGCATGTCCTATGAGCAACTTTTTCTTTTTTAATGTTGAAATTTCATCTATTTTCCTTGCTTGAGATTATCCGTGAGTTGAATTCATCGTCAACTTGGTCTCCTTATCTCTTAATGTTTTATTTTTAAAGGGGCAGTTGTTAGTTTTGTACTCATTCCATGTATCCGTAATCTAAGTATACAGGCTAAAAAAAATTAGGAGCGTGAATTAGAAGAAAAACTTATCAGAAATAGCCTAGCAAGAGAATGGAACCCATTAATGGAAAATTAATAATACAACCGGAGCAACCAAGTGGGATTTGAAACCAGGTCTGTGCATGTCATGAGAATGTTGCACTGGAATAACGTTAACCTTCCCTATTCTTCTTCCATGGCCTAAAATTGCGCGCCTTGGAGAATGCAGAGCAGACCTTAATTAGATGCGAATTTCCACCGATAATCAAAAAGCAACTTCATTTACATTTTAACCGTGACAAATAAAGTACACTTCATGAAATACTATTACCAAAACAATGTATAGTTATATATATTTATATACGTCTGTGAGATAAAATGTGTAAGATTTATCTATAATTATTTTCTAAGCCATAATTTTTTTTAGGTCAACATAAGCTTAATATTACTGTAAATTTAATTCACTCATAAAATTGTTACAACAACTTATGGCTATTATCAACATACCATATTTTGAAATACATTATTGGAGTTTATCTATTATAAATTAATTCTATTTTTTTACCAATATTAATAAATGCTATAAAGTGTCCGTTTGTCCATAGTTAGATATATAGCATTAATAAATTTATCTTGAAAGTTTATTATTTGGTATTTTATTATTTAATTAAAATTAAAAATCAAAGTATCAGTAAAACAAAAATGACAAGATGGTTACGTGCGCACACAAACACACACACACGCAAACACACACACACGTGCACTCGATCAGCACAACCACCTTGTAATTTTTTATTGAAACCTTGATTTTTAATTTTAATTTTAATTTAGTATTGAATTAATAAAGTTTCAAGATCATTATATGTATTCCATACCAATTAATATACATAATTTAAATTACACTGAATTAGTTAATGATTTTGATTAGGTTTTAGTTACAAAAAATAGGGAATTTTTTTATAAATAACTATACAATATACAGCTATACTATTTATAATTATAATATAAAGCTTATTAAATTATTTTGTATGTGAAATAATTGGTTATTGCTGGTTTTACTATTTTGTTTTTAGTACGTCCTCCCAAATTCATATTGAAGTTATAGTTTGTCAATAAACAAAATAACCAACCCTTGTATTTTATCCCTCCCAGCAAACACATGGATCAGATACCACAATATTATTATAGCCCTGAGTATTGAAACTGGTCACATGGGGTTACCCATGACACTCAAAACTACCACTGCGGCAATAATATATCAATGTATTCCACCAAACAAATAGTGGAGGAGGCTTTATCGATAATCCCTGTGGGTGAAATACATGCCGGATACTGAATACATTTGATGAACTCTTTAAAAAAACGTTAGGTAGATCCAAGCTACTGAGCTTTGGATACATATATATTTTTTTCTATATAATTATTCTCGTGTGTAGTGTACATTCAAAATTTATATACATGTATACATATACGTACACACAAATATATATGTATATATATACACTCAGTTTACCCAAAAATAAGCAGTCTTACCTTCAGCGATTACACAAATACTATCATGTAAGCTACATCATCGTGGAACTGATAATGGTAAGCTCGATACATTTCATAATAAACGGAGTGTACATAGGCCTACAGCATTTGTAAGTTCGAGCGACGAACCAGTGTACAATTAATCCTTTAAACAAATAAAATAAAAGCTATCACAAGGGAAGCCTAATTTGACATACTCATAATATTCGGTCTATGTCGCTAGTTTCAACAACATTGTGAAATGTAGTAAAAAGGCTGGCGTGTTATAAATGACAAATAATTGGAGGAGAATGGAAATTTGAATATCAGTATAAGTAAAGACACGCGAACATTTGATAAAAAGTTAAAAAAAAACGTTTGATCTCAGAACAATATAAATATGATCAAGGTAAGCAAAGTAAATTAATACAATAGGAAGGAATACGCTTAAAGCTTCATAAAGGCTTATGCACATTGGATAATTTAGGCTTGGGCCCACATTATAGCTTCATAACAATAAAACGTTAACATAAGCCGCTCAAGCCAATATTTACAAAAAAAAAAATTACAGATGTGCCCACACGACTCGTGGACCCCCTTTGTTACTCGTGGAGACGGCCCCGCGTCTCTACCCGTTGACAGCGGCGGTGTTAAATAGAGGACCGCGACCCAGACTCAGGGTGCGTTACGTCAGTTTGTTACTCTGGGGTTTGGGCAGAGAAAGCCACTCGAGAAATTGTGGTTTACACATTTATTCAGAATTTTACATGAACCCACGGTTGGTCCGAGTACACAATCAACGTCTAACTGAAACCTCTTCTCCGCGCCCGCGCGAGCGTGCAATTAAATTCGTCAAACAATGAAAGCCCCCCCATATATACAGAGTCATTCCCAGGGTCAAGAAATCTCCCTCCATACAATAAGAAGTGTGTGCACCCGAGAGCTAACGACTCGTGAACAGACTACGTTCACATTCGTGTTCGTGTCTTACCACCTGAAAAGCGACAACCCGAAGTGCACTAACGTGAGTTCGAAACAAGAGTGCCTCGACGAGGTCCAAGCCCAAGCCTCTGAGCTCGTCGAGACAATGGGCAGCCGACCACGCAGGAGGAACAAAAGAGCGGCGCTGCGCACGCACGCACACACACACACACAAAAGTCGAGGAAACTCGGCTCACACAAACTATACACAACCAGCGCTAGACACAATCTCAGTTGCGTGGGTTGAAGTGAGTCAAAGACGCACAGGTATGGTTGCAAGCAAATGATTGATAACCATTTTCTATTGTGAAACAATCTAGGTAAACTGCTAGCATAATAAATGTCCTCAGGTCGGGTCACTAAGCCCACCAAAATTGTTACTCACTACCAACAATTCTGAAACTAAGTTAAATACAAAATTGAATAAAGAGCTAGAACTCCTCACGAATCTGAAGTATAGGAGCGCCCAGTCGTACAACCTTCAACTATAACTAACAGTGACATCCTCTATCGTTAATTGTTCCGTAGAAGCGGGAAATTTGTAACAACTGACACATACTATAGAAATTAATTCACTCCTAAGTAATAAACAATTAGAAATAATAATACCGCTCCAGATATTATTATAAGAAACCATATCTAGTTTAAACTAACCTTAGGATTAAACATATTAGAAAGACTTATTCCCCACGTTAGAATTATAACCAGATATTATAACGTGAAATAGTAGCCCTAATTTCAACTAAGTTTACAAGACATTTCAATATCAACCATTACCAGACTGCGGACTTAATATTTAAGCCCAAGGAGAATATTAAGATCACACAATACTAAAGTTCCCAAAATTTGAATTAATAAAACAATATAAACAACGGTGCCGGAACAGAAATTACACTTTAATAATTTTGAAGATATAAATATATAATTTCATGGAAAAAATATATAAATATAAGCTGAAAATTAATTTTAACTTAATTTATTCGTGATTAAGTCCCTACGACCAGACAAACATCAAAAGAGTACATTTCACTTAGGATCACGGGCTTATAAGCAATCTAATCTATGGTGGGGAGGAAACACATGACGCTGATATTTTGATGCGTTCGTCAGTAGCAATTCATAGATCATTCTCATACTGACGCATGCGCACCACGTCGTTTGTTCGTTGATCCACGGTGGGGGGACACAGGAGGAATTATCACTCTCTTCCCCTTAGTTCTTGCACCTGAGCACAGTTCGGAACTAGGGGAGAGCTCTCTAGAGGGCTTTTTATGAAACAGCCATGATACAGTTCAGTTGTTATGTTGTACACTCCATCCAAACGGACGACATGATATGTCTTGTGTTGACGTGAGCTGAGCGGGCGAAATCAAACACGGACCAGCTGATAGAATGGGGTAAGTTTATTGAAAACTTTTTGGTGACGGGGATCGGTTTCTACATTGTACTGTTGCAACCGTACAGAAAACTTGAGCGAAAAACAGAGCGTAGAATAAAGTATGAGCCAAATAGAGAGAGAAAATAGACTAGATAGAAAATATAGTTATATAAAGAGAAAAGTAAAAGAAAGGAAAGAAAAAGAGAAATAAATCCACATAGGATGATGAAATAAAGAGAGAAAGAGAAAACTAGATATAGAAAGAAAGACAAAGATAAAAACGGGGCAGTTATAGAGGTAAAGAGAGATAGAGAAATATATCCATAGGTGAATCAAACGTGGAGAGGGAAGGACACAAGAAGGGTAACTATTCTTTCACTCTTCAAAGAGATTCTAGAATCATATTATATGCTTTTTATGTTAAAAATGAATGTATCTCTAGATAACATAACTTCATTGGTATAAAATATATTATGCTTTTAAAAAATCTAATAATAACAATGGTACATAAAAAATGTCAAGTCTTAAACCAATATATGTTATCTATTTACTGAATATACCCATTTTAAGTTACATTAATATGTCAACTAGTAGATTCTAGAAAGATTCTGACTCAACAACAAAATTTACTCATCTGTAACATTTTCACTTTAAATATCTCCTTCCCCATTAATCTTATTTTTACTTTCTCATATCAGGAGAAAGTATTATGATCGTCAAAAATCAATCTCGAGACTGAGAAATTTACTTACTTTTTTTGTGAATACGAACCCAAAAAAGTGAATTTTACAATTCTGTCTGTTCCCATGTCTATCTGTCTGTCTGGTCTCGTAGTGAGTGTACGTGTGTGTAGTGTTGCTCTATTTAAGTAGGATGCTGCACGTGAGTTTTGTGTTACATTAACCTCGAGGATATTTAGAGTGTATCCATTTACTAGTGAACTTTTGTGTTGTGTTGCCCTCCACTTGAATGGGGGTTACTAAAGTGTGCCGGGTTCGGATCCTGGACGACACGGAATATCGTTGAAAATGCCGGACCGCAAACTGGTGGGTGATTCGGACACCGTTGTTCCTGGTAAAATGATTATTTGGTTAGTGTGGGTAATGTTGTGAAACCACATAATACTCGTTATGCGTCTAACATAGGTGGGGGACGAATGTGTTCTTGGCAAATGAAGAGAGTGTTAATGAAATGTTAGAAGATGGGGGAGTGTCCCTAGACAATATTTTAGTTCCAATTCTAAGATTTTCTATGTCGCCCACTGAAGTAGTGCTGTCTAATGTCACATTAGATCTTACAAATAATTTATTGCTAACATACTTGTCAAAATATGGGAAAACTACACTTCAGATGAGGGAAATTAAAATCAGCTCCACATTACCACAGTTTTCCTATGTCTACTCATTTAGACGTGGTGTTTATATTAACCCCAACATGGAAAACTCACTTCCTTTACATATCAATTTAACGATAGATGATATGCCATTGCGAGTATATCTGTCCACTGATGATGCTAAATGTTTTCGTTGCTCTCTCCACGGACACGTGATGGGGGAATGTACACAAGATGTGTTGGCCACTGAGTGGTCAAGTGAGCCTCGCCGAAACACTAGCCTTTAGTGATGTCACTGGCATTATCAAAATAACGTGGTTGACTGATGCCGGGGGCAGCGCTGACCCCATTAAATCAGCGAATGTGCCATCAGTCGACTATGTACCGACTATCAATATACTCAATGTCCCAAAGCATCTATCCGAGTCACTTTCAGAACAAGAGCAACAACAACACCAACAGAGAGGTGAGATGAGGTGAGTTCACAGACAATTCTCTAGTCTTTGGGAGTGTGGAAACTGATGATGTACTACGATTTGCTCAAAGTTCATCCGATAAATTGAGTTACTCTCACATGGATGAGGAGCGTAGTATTAAGGAGGTTTTAATACCAACTAGTGCTATCAGTTCTATTGTCGGTAAAAGGTCAATTAATGTTCTTGAGGATTCATTGGATGCTAGTGATGACGATGTAAAACGTCAAGTGATAGAGCATAGTGACGACTCTGTTGATCATTGGTCCATTATTTCAACATTTTCTTCAAGCTCAGAGGCAGAAAAGTTAAAAGTCAAAGATGCTTTGAGTATTAATCCAGATATTTAATTTTAAAGACAAGCAATATCCTTTAAATAAAGAAATGAAGTATTTTAAAAAAATCTAGGGGTTTTAAAAAGGCTGCTACAGTGGCGTGCTAGTAACAAAATATAAAGACCTAGCAGAAATGTTGCAGGATTCGTTGTCCTGTGTGCGAAGTCACAATTAAAGGCAACGAATTTTGCCGTTGATAAAGTCACAGTAAGAAGCAGGTTATTACGTTTAAAAATCTTTATTTAATTATAAATTGATATAATAGCACAATTTGTTTCTATTTTTCTTTATTTTTCATGATTTGTGCTCTCACTTTTAATGCAAGGGGACTAACCAGTGATGGAAAACATTACATGCTTTCTGTCTATTAAAAACGTGTAAAAGCAGACATAGTGTGTACAGGAAACCAAATTTAGCTTGCTAACCAAGCCATGTACTTAGTATATTTTAACATTTTTTTTATCACCCCTTCAATTCAAGCTAGCTCTGGGGTACTATATATATAATGCAATCAGATCATATGTAGACCCTGAGGTTAAAAGTCACACTGTATTGGAAACAAGATATGCACATGTTGTAATTTTAAGAATTCATGGTAAAATTTAGAATTTTGATATGCCTCAAGATAATATTCATACCATCCTTGTGGTCGGGGTTTTGACAGGATACTTACAGCGCCTTGGCACCTTAGAGCATGTGTTTCTGGCCTGTGATCGGAACGTAACGCTTCTGCCAGAAGATATGGTTAGTTATACTGAGACTATACAAGCGGTTAGCCAGGCCCTTCAGCGCCTAGTTTCACTAAATAAATTGTCTGGTGTATGTAAAAACGCTCATCCTGATGAAAGAGGTTTCACTCATACGGGTGTTCATAAAAATGTGCCTTTTTTTAATGATTAGACCACATTTATGTAAATCCTAGTTTAATTTATTATGCTATACAACAAAAAATAGTTCCATCCTTTTCTGAACACTGGGTGTATTTGTCTGCAGCAAGTTGATCCAAAGAAGCATATATAGGTGTATTGGAGGCTCAACACACATATGTTAGAGAATGGACATTACAAATCAATTATTAGCAATATGGCTAGTTTTTATTCAGAACATATGTACCGTAGTATAAATCCAGTGACTTTTTATTTAATTCTAATATTTTTAGAAATAGCTTTAAACAATTGATTCAAAATTGTTATCAGGATAATATTTCGTATAATAATAATAATTTATTTTGATTATAAAAATTAAATTAACTTAATAGTAGTTATAGAAATTATAGAAAATTTAAATGTTTTGGAATTTGACTTTGAATATTGATTCCAAATGTGAATCTGAATAGTTTTTCATTATAAATAAGAATAAGCTTTTATATTTACAATAACAAATCATTTTAGGGTAGTTTTAATATTTAAATTTAGTTAAATATATTCTAAAAATTAGGTTTAAAATGTGTATATAAGGATTGATTATTGTTATAAACAATATGATAAGTTATACTCATAAAAACAAACATATCTTAGGGTAGCTTAAAAAAATCTATTTTTGAAAATATTCTTCGAAGCTTAAATACACCAAATTAGAAAGTTTGTGCGCTTGTGTAGCACTATTTATTTTATACTTTAAATAGCTCTAGTAACAGCATGTTTTGAGATGGCATTGCACATGAGCCTCATTTTTGTTTTTCCATCTTCTCACCAGGCTAATTCTAGTGCATTTCTTCTCATCTGATATTTTCATATCATGAAACTCCTTTAAAAACCTTTACTAAACATGTATTTTAAAAAAATCGCAATAACAATCTACTAACAACTGCTTCGGTGGTCTTAATTGTTTAAGGCAAGTGGTATTCAACCACTTTTGTCCACGTAACCCCAGATTTAATTTCTCTTCATATTTGTAACTTCAAATCTGTTTGTGCATAATGCAATTTATACATGTTCTATAATCTACATTTATAAAGGAGAGAAGAGAGAAAGGGAAAGAAGAGAGAAAGGGAGAGAGAAAAAAATGCCACGCCCAGATCTCATGTACTTATAATTATATTGGTAGAATGAACAGTAGAATTTAGTAACTAAAGTTACTATAACAATTTTAATATATTCATACGTCAAGTCATATTATCTGCAGCTGTTACTTTTAATACATATTAGCAATACCTAAAGAATAACACAAATAATAAAGTAAAATGTTATAAATGTTAGTTGCAAATAAATATGTTTGAGTTTTCTCTACTTTTCTTCCAACTAAAATCAGGGTATACGTCAGTCTATCTTGTGTCTAACCTTAAATCTGTAGTTGATAATTCAGTATTTATAATTAAATAATATATATATTATTTCATTTTATATATAGAGAGGGAGAGAGAGTTAGTTTAAGTTTTACGCATTTCCAAAGATGTATTCGCATACCAAAGGCCTTAGAGGCATCACTCTCAATAGACTGGATCAATGATGACGACTGCTGAACGGTGTTTGAATTCTGCTGAGGTGTACTGAGATTGTTTTTTTCTTTAAAAAAAAGCAATCTCTCCTTCCAAGAAAATGCGGGCAAACTTCTTATAAATTCTACCCTCCTCATCCTCAATACATTAGCATAGCTTGTAACAAGCATACAACCCAAATGCGGTGCTAAGAAATAAAATATTGATATTTTTTATTTCAAGTTCCCCTGGAATAAAATGTTAATATTTAGGTTGTACGGAATCATTAAAGAGATTTGGAGCTCACTAAACAAGTGGTCCTACACCTTAAATACCTCCACTTGTGTTAATAAACTAATTAAACAATAAATGAACAGTTAACAAAAACTTGACAAAGGGCCACCACAGCTTTTGCCAACGGAAGACCCCTCCCGCCCCAATACCAAAAATCCCTTGTAAACAGCTTGTCCCTTCTTTTCTATTAATTATAAACGCAATGTAATACATCCTCCGAAAAGCCATGGCCACGGCCAATCCAACTAAATCCACCGTACTTTCATCTCTTCCCTTACAACCCGCTTAACACCCTACTACTCGCTAACACCCCCGCCTCCCCCCAAACATAGCCCCCTGTGTTGGCGAGTATTACCGACCTATTTAGCAGGGGGCTATCAGCGCCACGTTGGATTACCCCAGATAAAACCTCCCTCGTCGCGGTGTAATTATTGCCACTAACAAAAGGGCTCTACCTATCTCCCTTTACCCCATACCAGATTCACCCCCTGTGCTAGACAGCCTCGTGCATATTTGCTATTTCAAGTTCTCCCTCTGTCTCAGCATTTGTTTGTTTTCTTTCCACCCCTTCTTTCTTGTATTCCTCCCTCTTTAGTTTATCTCTTACCTCGATTTCTACATTTATTTGAATCTCCCATTGGGGGTTTTTGTTTATTTATATCCCCCATTATTTCTTTACCTCTCTCTCTTATTTCTCTTAACTCCAATTTCTATATTTTTCCATACATATTTCTCTACATACATGTTTTCTCACGTTACTTGCCCTCATGTTTATCTTTCAACTTATTTTGCCCTCTTCTTAATTCTGATTTTTTTTGCTTCACGTTTATAGTTCTTTGTCATCCATGTTTTTGTGCTTATCTTCATTTGTGTAGTCTTTGCAAAATATATCTTATTCTGAAAATTGTTCGATTCCCGTGTCCAGGTGTCATTTTTTCAATTTTCAGAATATGATATCTAGATGGAGTAATTTCCACTAATAAGCATAAATAATAGCTCTGGCTATTAATTCTTAAAATAGATCTTGGTTAACGCATGTTGAATTTGTTTTAATCAGCAGTTACTCACTAAGAATATAATGCGTGGATTTTCATTTCCGAAGTATTTTTTTTATATAATTACATGTTCCTGCTCATTCTGCCATTCTTGACGTGGCAGTTTTTAATTTGTATTATATGAATTAAAAACATACTCATGTAAGCTCATGTTTAGTCTTAAACGATACTATGCATGTATCCATTCTGTATGCGGCATATCTTTATTTTTAAAGAATTTTTTAGTATTTTTCTCTTCAACCTAGGACACCCATAAGAATCTGCTTTGATGTTTTAGTTTATACATGTTTTATAGCTTCTCGTTTACAAATTATATGCCAGGTGAATGTAATTTTTTTAAATATCATAGTTAGTCGAAGATTTTAAAATCCAAAACGACCTAATTCCTATAAATTCACTAGTCAAAGTTATTATGCCTTTAATTTGAAGTCCTACAGATCGAAAATTAAACTGGTCTTCTATATCTGACCATTTATTACGTTGTAGATAAATATAAACCCTATAAAAGTTAGTTAACATATTAACTATTTAAGACACTTTCCTTATTTGCTGCATATTGTTCTTGAGGACAATATTATTCAACCAAGAGATGTTAAAATTTTAAAATACATATATATATATATATGCATATGTATTTTTAGCGCCATATCTTACTACCCATTAAAATGCATGTTATATTTGGCAAAAAAAAAACATAGTGCATAATAAAACTCAAACCAATATTGACAAATTTCTAATTTACAGCTTAGAAACTCAAAGTAGAAGTTAGAATGGAACAAATAAAATCAATCCGAGGAAGGTTAACAGTTATTGAATTTAAGGGAATTTAGAAAAAAATTCAGCATATCCAAAAAGCTATAGATAGTATGGATGGTAGCACATAGATTAAAATAATGATATCATTTTAGTAAATTAACTAAATAGTTTACCCACTTCGGTGGCTGCATGGTCTAATGCGCTAATATCGTGTTATACTAGACTACCTATAACAGGAAGGTCGAGGTTCGAATCTCAGTCGCGTGTACTGAGGATGCTTTTTCAAAATGGTTTTCCACGCTCCCTCCACGTAAATGTGGATACACTTCCTCTAAATATAACCTTCATAATTCTTAAAACCATTAGCGTAATTATTATGTAGGCGTCTAACCCGAACGGTTAGTAAGACGTGGTGCTAAAAAAAAAACTAAATAATTTGCTCTCAAAACAGATTTTTGAAGGGGTACTCATCCTAATCTATGTTCGAACTATACAAAACTTTCACGTACTAATTTTATACCGCAAACTGAGAAGAATGAATTCTATGGTGTGAGGGGAGGGGGAGGAAGGAGGTAACGTGATACGAGTGCACAGAAGCCAGTTCATGAGAGCTGTTATGTAGCCTTTCACACGATCACACGTGACCTGAAACCCAGTGAGGGAATACTGTGTTTCAAGCTGTTCCTGATGGGGCAAAACGTAGCAGTCTTCAACGCAGAGCAATTTTTTAGCAAAGCAAATATATTACGGCCAATATCGTGGGACGCAAGCTGTATCGATTATAGAAATCACACGTAGATAATGAAAGTCTGATTTTAAATTTGCCGCACCTTTTCCACCCTTATGTCTATTTCCTGGCTACAGGTCCAGGGATCCCGGGTTTGACTCCTGGGGCTTCCTGATTTTCTGTGAAGCAGTGGGTCTGAAAGAGGGTCAACTCAGCCTCATGAGGACAAATGAGGAGCCACTTGGATGAAGTAGTTGATCCAGACTAGAAAAGGGAGATTAATGGCCGGAGGGCTCATTATGCTGACCAAATGACACACTTAAGCTGCTGAAGTTGACACTATCTTCACCAGAAGATGGATACCACTAGATTGGTATGGGTAGATTACAGACTGACACCGTGACGTTTTTATATGTTTAATGTCTTTATTTTTACAGTTTTTATAGCAAAATTTGTGGTCAAATAAAATAAAATATTGATTCATCGGTAGGCCTACGTTTTCTTAATTTCCTTCTTATTATAATATCAACATATCTTGATTGTTGATTATATAATTATATAATAAAAGTACTTTTTAATATTTAGAGTTTCTATTAAAATACCGGAATTCTTAAAAAGAACCTTAAAAAAGTTGTTGGAAGCCAATTTTGTATAAAAATAAATTAAACGTTTATACTGAATCAATATGTTTTTAAATTTTTGCTTACAACCCAAATGGGTCTTAAGATGCCGAATTAATAAAAACAATATTGTTTAACTAAAATAATTATTTGTTATTAAAACTGCCAAAATACTAACCTTAACTCGAGTACCCTTCCATTCCACCTTAAAGACATTGATCGTCCTCGATGAAAGATTAAAAAATTAACAATTGAAAAAAAAAAAGAAACAGTTCACCTGAAGTCGAACCCTGGTCTTACAGCTAATAACTCAACACGCCCACTCTGAGCTGATTATGATGGTCTCAAAGTATTAAAATTAAGTTTGTTGTGACCCAAAGTGTACTGCACGATCATAAATCAGCATTAGTATAATACAGGCTTATTTCTTTCAAAATATTTGAGTTAGAAAATCAGATTTGGCTCAATGTTCACGTCTTTGAAATATACGTCTCATTTCAATATAATAATCAAACAAATTATTTATTATTAGTGAAGTTTATATATTCTAATATTGAAAAAAATCCCCTTTTAAATGTTAATTTTTTTCAGTTTCATTTGTGGGTTGATTTTGTGAAATTTTTTTTCCGATTTCTTCATAGAATCAGATGCATTAATTAACAATCCTTCAATAGGAAATACATTTTTGAAAAGAGAGAACCAATTTTTTGATCTTTATATCCTCCAGACTCTTGAGATTATCCAGTTTTTTTTACATGTAAAACTATTTCCTCCTTACACACACACACACACACACACACACACACACACACACACACACACCCCCCCCCGGCTTCACCAGTGTATACTTTAAAATGGTGGTAAATATGCTTGCCAAATACATTATGATACATTTGTCTATAATGCATAAACATAATTCAATATGTATTTAATTAGTACATATTTTAAAGCTTGTCGTTTATACGATTATTTTACAAATATTATTTGCATTTATTTATTTGAGCTATACTAGCTTAGTAAATAAAACCATTGTGATATTGATTCTTGAATATTTGTTCAATAGTTGGCACACTGTTTTACTTGTGATAAGTATTCAGCAGGCCCTGGGTTGTAAACACCCTAGTTCATTGGTCAATATCTTATGTCTAGGGGGAAGGGGGAGTGTAGCAACCCCATAGACATTGGTCAAGGTCATTAGAACTTCTCTAGCTTTGCAGGTCCTGGGCTTTATAAGCTGGGTAGGTAGACCCTTTTGGAAGAATGATTACTTAAAACACAATATTCTTGGAATATGAACAAATATTAGTCTACAAATTAATAATATATAGATACGTTATACATGCATATTAATTCACAATTTAAACATTACTATTTACACACTTTGCACAGACAGCATATAATTAAAAAAACTAGTCCTTATAATTATGGGTATGCAGCGCAGGACTAGAGTACCCAGAGAATACGCCAACTGCAAGAGACACCTTGGTTCCTCCACATCACGACACAGCTATTTCCCAGACAAGAGACACATTGGTCTCTCCACACCATGACAGCTATTTCCCAGACAAGAGACACATTGGTCTCTCCACACCAAGACACAGCTACAGTAACAAATGAATCACAGATTGCAAAAGGTGTCAACNNACACACACACACACACACACACACACACACACACAAAGAAAATAGTATATACTTGCATGCTAAAAAAAATTATATTTATATTGGCCCTGTTTTTTATAAGGCAGCCTATAAAATTAATTTTACTGTGTGATTTTTTTTAATGGTTGAGTTCCACAACAACAAATCCCTTTTTTATATTTGACAACGCTTTAAAGTGATATTATAGTTAAAGTTTAAGAATAATTAAAATATATTTTTCTCTTTGACTCCAATAACCAAAATGACGGAGCTATGACTACGAGTATGAGTAGCAGTATAATTACACCTTACTTATTATTTTGAAATAATTAATATGTCTCAACGGCTTTACTTTCTCATACAAGCGTATTTTATAAACATAGCTTTGGAAAATTTGAAAAATTTGAAAAAAACTGCTGATTTTGTTCTAAAATCACTTTTCAAAATACATTGAAAAGTAAATTAAAAAGGTAAAAAATTATCATAAAAACATTTAAGATATTATTAAAAAAAATGCTGTCATACCTATAACTAAGTATTTAAATTGTTCACTTGATTTTAATGTTAAAAAGGTGAATTATTTGTATGTTATTATAATTTAATTTTATATTGGATTTTATTTATACACTGTTTTAATTTTTCAATCTGGCCAAACGCTAAAAGATCTTACTGACACCAATATTTACCAATATTTTTCCGAAATATAAAATTCATATAAGTTGCTATTAAAATAAAAAAATAAGTATAAGCGTGTTGCAGAAACCCTCTAATTTAATTGAATATAAAGTAATCATCGACTTATTCTAGTCATGACTGCTTCACCTCAACTTGTGACCGGGTATGGTGAAAGTTTTCCAATATCACGTGGAACCTGGCTGAAGTGGATTAAACCCGCTTCGAAAACCTCCCCCCCTTCTACCCATTGTGCCTCTCCTACCCCGTTAGATAGACCCTCACCATGAACTAAGTAAGTATTCTCTAAGACACTAATTGGCAGACCTTGTTCCCAGGCTTGTGATGGAAACTTCTCTAGGATTACATGGATCGGAAATCGATCACAAGACCCTTTCTTACCCCTATACTCTCCCCTAGTTTCACCTATCGGCACTATATACACAAGGGAAGGGAAGGAGGGCGGGAGAAACCTTCGATACCCGATACTGATGGATTCGCGTTCTTTATGCACGATCCAAATGTTTGAAAGGGCGAACGAAAGGGAAAAACACCGCCAAAAGTTTGTTCGTGCAGTCAACTTTGTTTTGGTAAAATGAACCAGGGTTGAAAGTAGTGAGTTTAACCTTTGGGATGGATAAGTGAGTATATTGAAAACTTTTAAAATTTGAAGGAACACAAAATAAATATAAATCTACTATAAATAGTTTAAAAATCAGCGATATTGTTGATACAATGTATGACTTTGTTCGAAAGCCAGGATTAAGGCCCGGTGCTCACATCAGTTTTTTTAACGTGCGGTGTTGCTGCGGTGCCGTAGCGGGACTGGACAAACCAATACACACACCGCGGTGAAATGAAGCACAGTAATCATTCTGCCGCCATCAGAGATGGATGTATATCGGAGAAAAAGTGTAATTTTGGCTTATATTATATACAAACCAATTAATAAAATTAGAAAATAGTTAGGCTAATTTTTTTCTCGAAATAAGGTACTGAGAGATCGGAGCTGCGTGTGCGGTACCGTTGCACGCAAGATGGACGTACGATACCGCAACGTCACCGGATGTATCTGTACACTGCTCCATCTATCTTATAGTATCCCAAACCATAATTCCGGCACCGTAGCGGAACCGCATGTTTAAAAAAAACGGACGTGTGCACCGGGCCTAAATCATGAACAGAACCAAGTTCTCTTTACCTGATAACTCACACCTCAACCCTATGTAATGCTTAGTGGGTTTTTCCAAGCTTTCTACGTTCAAATGATGTTTCATTTCATGTTATATTCTCACTTGTATACTTCCCTAAATGTTCCACATCGTTATTAAACTTCTATTAAAACAACCAGATAAGAATTGAGTTTTTAAGTTGGGGTGTAATGAAAGGCAGAAAATAAAAAAATATAGTTAACACCTCCCCTAGCTCGTTTATAGCTAATTAGCGAGGCGCAAGCCACCACTGAGAAACATTTCCCGATTGAAAGTTTACTGTGAAATGTTAGACTCTATTTGGAACCACTCACGATGTTTTTGACATACACTCTCCTATCTCTGACGTAGCGTCGAGTCAATATAGGAATTCTCATGTTAATGTATTTGCGTTTTATTATACGTGTTTTAAAGGTATAACATTGAAATCAAAGCCACACATTTTTTTTAAATTATTTAAATAATCTTAAGTTGTAACAACATTTTTTAAATCAATGAGTAGATTTTTCTTGTAAATCTGTTTTTTTTTATTTTAGACAACTCAGGTGATTTGTTTTTTTTCCACAAAAATGGCATGTAGGAATATTCATAACAAGATCTAGATTAAAATAGTCCGTGAAGGCATATGTTTATTTACCAAACAAACAAGAAATAAATAATTTCGAAACTATTTTTAGCTCAATTTTATCCAGGTGTAAATAGTAGATTGGGTGTTAGCAGAAGAGGGAAGTGTAGGTTGTGTGTGTATGTATGTATGTATGTATGTATCTGTTTATATATGAATGTGTGTATGTATGTATATATGTATGTATATATCTATATATGTATTATGTATATATGTATGTATGTATGTATGTATGTATGTATATATATATATGAATGTATGTATGTGTGTGTACCTCTCCGGGAGAACAGCTCATTTTATTCCCTATTTTCCATTTTTGTACTTTGTGTGCGTGATGGTGTTTAGATGTCTTAGGTACGTCAAGTCAAGATGCAACCCGTTTCGCAAAATATCTTCGTAATCCACCAGCCTCTTCTATTTAATGTTCTTTCATTAAACACCCCGCTTAATGTTGCGAGGACCTTTGGACGATGATCTGAACAAAAAAAATTATAGAAAGTCAACGAAGCAAATTAATGAGTTTATTGAATAAATTATTTAAAACAGTCACTTGGTAACTTGTGCCGCACTCCAACAGTTGGCACGTGTAACTTATACCTGTCACAACTAGCTAGAACTTGTTAATCTTAGAACATCCTACAGTTGCTTCTTCACGATATCCTAAAAGTCTTTGACCGATTCTAACACGAACGTAACTCGAAGGCTTTAAATTCACGGTGACCGATTATCTCGGTCTAAACATGGCCACGTCGGGATTAGAACTGCTGACTTTACTAATGCTGGAGCTTGGTACACTGCATACTGCATCTGTATTGAGGCAAGAATTCATATGCTTTGCTACTCTCGCCCTCGTGGCGAGAGTATGAAGTGAGAGCTTAATTATAGTTTCACTCAACACGTTTAATGTCTCATTTTATTTTATTTATAAGTTAAATTGTTTTGTTTTCCTGCAAAAGCGTGCGCCTTTGAAACCATAATGAATAATTGAAGAGCCGAGATCGTCTCAGAATCCACCGAGTAAGGCAACGCAGTTAAACCATCCAGCATTCGAAGCAAGTAGAAGCGACACGGTATGGTCGGCCAAGATATCTCGACAAACCTTACCTAGTAAAGATTCGCACGAGTGGATCGGGGACATTCACTCATTACCAGACAAAAGGGTGCTAATCTGTCTGCTGAAGCTTCCTCCCCCCTCCCCCTTTTCAGACCCGCTGTCGCTTTGTGCATCGCGACGCTAGATAAGACGCTCCCGCGCTACGAATAAACAGATTAGGCGGCGGTAAGACGTGCCGTGTGAAAACGCTACCCTGCCAAAAGTCCCATCCATCTACGCCATATTTTGTGGAGAAATGCGAGGTAAGTCTTCGTGCAAAAAAGGAACAACTTCAAGCATTAAGATCATTTGGATGGTATCACAAGTAAAATGGGTTATTTAGGTGGATTTTTTAAAATACTAGTTTTGTACTAAATACTCAAAATTGTTACTTTATTAAAAAATACTGTATTCAGTTTAATTTTATGCATACAGTTATCGTATAGCTTTTATAATTAGCATCGCAGCAAAACTTTTTAAACAAAGATAAAAGATTCTTACGGATTAAATAGCCAGGCTATTATGTTTGTTAATTACGGTTATAGCAGCATCTGAATAACATATTCTTTAAATTGAGAAATAACATCTGGACATAGGACGATTTATTCACGTCCATCACAGATTCTGCCTAGAAATATGAGTGAAGAATTACTCTAGATACGAGATGACTCCTGAATATCTCAGTGGCCTTGGCCTTCAATTTCAAAGATCATGGGTTCGGTTCCCGTGTCCTAGTGTTATTTTTTTCAAATTAATGAATATAAAAGGCTCTGTTTAAAGTCCTCTGTGTTTGTAGTTATAAGTGACTTACATTCAAGAACGGTTGAAACTACTGTACATAGAACACTAAGCATTATTATTAGTTTTATTTTGACTATTTAGGTCAAAAGCAATGTTGGTTATATAGAAGGCAAAGATACAGTCCTTAAATCGACCACATCCCCTTCCCCTCAAATTTATTCTCTATTGAAAATTGGTAAATTTTGATTCGGTAATCCTAGAAGTTAAGGATTTTATTAAAACAAAATAAATTATAAAATAGCTTTTGTAGAACTCAATTAATAGAATGTCAATTTTTAAAAATATATATTTTTTAACTTTTTTCAAGTGTGTAGTTTAAAAAACAGTATATATAAATATTCTTTACCAGACGTTTACGACGCTATGCGATAGGGCCTGTCTGCTATAACCGAGTGGTTATAGAAATGCGTTAGATCACCGTCAACGATTATATATAAAGGTTCAAATCCAAGTTGGATGCAATACGAATGATTTGGCCACGTACTGAAATCACAAAGAACGAAATTTTTTACCTGCTCTGCGGTACATCAGACGCGCATAAGGTAGGTGCATCAAAACCACGCCACTTTCTCTAGTCTCTGATCTTCATATCGTAACACCGATTTTTGCCACCGGAATAGCCCAGCCTAGCACCCAAAAATGAATAGCTACTACCGTTTGCCCACTATACATCCTATTATTACATAGTATGACGTGGTGCTGATAAAAGGCCTAGGCCTCAGTAAACCTGACCAGGATCGAACCCGATCTCCCCATCATTGGCAGTCTAGTATATTGTGAGAGCGATGTCTTAGACCAGAGGTCCTTAAAACTTATAGAGCGGAGGGCCACATTAGAATGTTGAAGCTACTAGGTGGGCCAGATAAAAAAATAATATATATATATATTAAGTATAAGTATAAACAGCTCGTAACCATAGTTAAACATGAATAGATGTAAGTTTATATTATCAATGTAATAACAGTTGATTAGTAAATGTAGGAGTCGTTCGAGAGAAAAAAATTGGAACAACAAAATGTGTTGTATGCATATAGGCTATGTATTTAGGTTGGTCGGTATTTTGTGGACAACATACAGAGGCACCATCATTTCGCTATTAGTCATTACAATTTTTTTTCCATATTTTTTTATTAATTTTTGTCAACACATTCACTGGCCGGACAAACACATTCCACGGACCGGATGTGGCCTGCGGGCCGTAGTTTGGGGACCCCTGATTTAGACCATGCCACCGAAGTGGGTTAGAACAGCTATTAAATCTTATTTTAACAAAGATTGGTGATTTAATTATATCTATAACGTGAGTATAGATAGGTTCTGATAGATATAAAATACTACAGTGAGCCTGATCTTTTTCTGTAAATCTTTTCTTTACCTGTATATACTTAATTGATCATTTTAAAACTAACTATATTATATCGTTATGTGACACCAAAAACCTTTTCTTAGACTTTGACTTTGCTTCGCATGTTTCAAGCTTCGCTTCGCATTTAAATAATCATCTTCATACACCCCGAGAGTAAAAAAAAACTCATATTCTTAACTCATATTGGTTAAGTGTAAGAAAAGGCGGTAGCCTTAACTTCGCCATTAAAGTCGATTATTATTATTATTATTATTATTATTATTATTATTATTATTATATTCTTGTCGAGAAATATTATATTGCTCAAATTCAGAAACAATTATTTCTATTTAATTTAAAGAATTATATAATCAATAACAAACACTATAAATAAATGTTACTATAAAGAGAGTTCTGAGGCATCCAACAAGCCATTTTGTAAAGACTGATTGTTGACCCACAACCGCACTCTTTATTATCCATCACTTGTCTTCCGCTAAGTACTGTTCAGATTGTAAAGTTGGCAGTACCACCAGGATTGAAAAGTTGGTAAGCGTGCCGTGGATACCAAAAAAAAGTGAGAGGGGCTATATGAAAGAAGGGAGGGAGATTTGGGATTTCCATTAGTGCCTTCTAAGAGATTCCGGTGGATGTGGTAATGGCGAATGAGAGAGAGAGAGAAGAAACTAAGAAGAATGAGTGGGCAAGATGGAGTGTCAAGAAGATGGGTAAAGAAAAAAATAAAAGTAGATAAGGCTAGGAAAAGAGATGCCAGGGTGAAGTTCCTATTGAAGTGACCGAAGAGTGCACTTCATCTATCTAGTTTAAGTCCACAAGAAGTAGAAAAATTAAACTAAAATAAAATATCTAAACCATTACTTCTATAACATTTACTCATTTACTTACTCAATGGATACATTTATATGCATGCAATATTATGTATGCATATAAATTCAATATTAACGCCTTAGACCTCTAGACCATTTTAAGTGGAGCGTCAAAAACATCAACAGAAAACCATCTCATTAAAGTGATATTGTATTTGCAGATTAAAATATTTAAATTAATGTCAACAAAATATTTTGGAGTAGGTATTTAGTAAGAAGAAATTAGTGCTATTTTATAGTCTGTGTCGGCATCCCGATAGAGTCTTTTAGAAGATGTGGCAGTTGTGTCGGCATTCTGAAAGAGGCTCTGCTATAACAAATGTATCAACATTTTGAAAGAAAGTCTGCTAGACGATATAGCAGCTGTGTAGGCATTATGAAAAAAGTAACTCTTTGTTGGACTAAACTGGTTTAACATTCAGATTCGGGGTAGAGAGAAATTCATTTTACAATAGCTCAACAAAACCGATCATTAGAAGAATGCGTATGATTCCAGATTTTTATTTTAAGCCAAAACACTAATGATAACCTTTTGTGTTAAATCCAGAGATAAAAGAAAATTCTCAGCTCTCTATATAATCTAAATTAATAGTTGACTTTATGAATGCCACAATTACAATGCTTCTGATATAATAAAAAAAGAGTGATCGAGGTGTATATTTGCACAAAATTCACAATACGTCTGAACTATAATTGGACTTTATTACAAACCTGGTGATTTGGATAAGCAAGATAGTTGACTTGGGCGATATTTTAGTCAAGGCCGGTCGGTCACCTGGGGCGCAAAGGTCTTAGGGGCACATTCCAACCAAATGTGATCTTTTTTAATGTATAACAAATAATTAAATTAAATAAGCTATTGATTATTTAAAAGGAATGGAGGCGGTCGAGAGGCTTATGTTCCAAACAACTTAAATCGACCAAGCCAGTAGCTGGTAGCTGATCATGATGATGATGATTATTTCTAAATAAATGGCATACTCTTAATATTTTATCTAATATTATGAAGAATAAATTCGTAATAAATATTCAAATTGAAAAACCGCTGAAAAGCGAACCGTTAATGAAAATTGAGGACTATTATAACTGTGGGCCAATCCCATTCATATGATTCATCTGTTTCAGCATTTTAACCCGCGTAGAAAACTGGTAATGAAAATAAGTCAATGGATTTTACATTTCATTCAGCATTTATTAACAACTGAATCCCTCTGTGGTCTAGTGGTCAGAGCTCCTGGCTATAGAGCCAGGTTTTATCCCAGGTATTTTCAGTGGAGTGTTGGGCCTGAAACGGGGACAACTGAGGAGCTATATGAATGGAAAAGTAGCGGCTCCGGTCTAAAAAAAACAGAGATTAATGGACGGAGGTTTCGTTATGCTGACAACATTACACCCTTTATCCTAAAATGTTGGCACTATCTTCACTAACTTGGTTATGTCGTTCAGTTGGTATATCTTGCATGCAGACTGACGCCATGGAGTTTTTTTAGTTAACTACATGATCAGCGCGTATATATTTGTTATTTTACTCTAACTGTATTTAAAGCTTAAACTACATTATAATTGCTGGCGATTTCAGCGTCCATCTTCTATCTGATTTGTAAGTAGCCTACTATATATTTATTATTTTATTTTCAACACCTAGGGGCACAGGTGTGCAGGTAGATTTTATGCACCCTAGGATTGACAATTTTAATGATAGATACACAATATTTGACTCTTATCTTTCAAATATGAATTATGACTAGATGGTACAAAACAAACTGGAGTGCAAATTTAAGTCTTGTCCTACTTACTTTTATATGGCACTAATAAATCGAAAGTTCATTGCTGCATGTACAAAAGTAGACCACCTATTCCTACCTTGATCTAGCTCTATCCAGTCCACCTCATTACACCCTATCCCTATATTGAGCTGGTTAAATCCAGTCCACCTCATTACACCTTATCTATTTTAGGTCCGTTATAATGTTATCCTCCCATCTGCGTCTAGGTCTTCCCAATGGTCTCTTCCTATTGGGTTTGCCGGTCAATTTAGTCTAGCTTAGGGCACATAAAACCTCTGAGCCAGCCTTGCAAATAATAGTTATATTTGAAATACGTTATGCTAGTTAATGTTTATCTAAGTCTAAACAACATAGCTCTTTATTATCACGATAAACTTATATTTTTAACCTAATGTATAATAAACAAATTTTAAAAAATGTTGTAGCTCATATTAAAATAATTGTTAAATATTGAAACTTAAAAACATTTGATCGCCTCAAATATTCCCTTTTAAAGTGAAATTTAAATAGTTTTGCCAAGCATTTCCAAAACTTACGTTCAGTCATGTAGAAAAAATAAATATCATATATACATAAAATTTTAAAACAGCAGGTTAATTTTTTTAATATGGAATATAAATGTATACTTAATAAGAGCCAGTAAAAAATATAATGGTATGGAGTGAGTTTTGAATAGAGAAATAAAGGCGTAGTCTCAAAAGACTTTATTTAATTATGTCAAAGGCAAATGGAAACACAACCATAGTATGGTATTTCTTGAAATAGAACTCACCTTTTATACTTGACCCTAGTCACCAATTTCTTTCTTTCAGCTTTAAAACAAAGGGGACAATGGTTTTGTGTAATAATGGCAGCTGTAGGGAGAGAAAAATTAACATTTTATGAAGAGCAAGTATCTCTAAATACCAATAAAAGCTTTAGCATTCAATGTAAAAGAAATATACTTGCCTTTCACGAGCACAAAATTACTTTGGCGGCATTCCAGATTTTTATTTTGGAGTGGTAACATCCCGAGTCTTTTATTTTTTAGAAACACTGAGGGTAAAAAAACTATACTCATTATTTAATATTTATATTAAATTGTAAAAATGTCTAGGTAAGCTTTTAATTTTTTTATTTTATAGATACTATATTATATTTAAATTATAAAAGCTCAAACTAATAAAGATTAAATCACCTAGTATGAACAAATATTTCAAATAGTTAAATGGTCCGATAATTCCCTTTATAAAATAAAAAAATATTTTAACAACACAAATAATTTAATCCAAAACGAAGATGAAATTTTATTATTTCCGATAAATAACTTACAAAGTTCCGAATCGGTGGGCACTCAACTTAACCATTAGGATCATCCAGACTGTTTAACATGTGTCGGGGCTTAATTAAATGCGATTAGGGAGCCTGGAGATTATTATGTTTCAATTAATAGCATGCACATGTTAGACCAGACTCCCGTAGACAGGGAGATCGGGGTTTGAATCCTGGTCAGGTGTGCTTAAAGTGTTTTTTCCAAAATGGTTTTCCACTCTACCTCCACGAAAATGAAGGTACATTCCCTTAAATTCAACCTTTCTCATCATTAACTCATCAGGTTATTTAAAACATAGGCGTGCAACCTTAACGGGAAGTAAGACGCGGTGGCAAAAAAAACCATACATATCACTTCATTGGTTTAGTGGTCTAAGGAGTCACTCTCCCAATGGAATAGACAGTTGTCAAATACTTGTTGGGTGTCCTAAGGATTTTTTTATAAATACGTTTTTCACTATTCTTCCACGCAAATGTGGGTAACCTTTTAAATTCAGCCTTCCTCGTCCCTAATACATTAGCGTAATTAATACATATGCGCATAGCCCCAGATGGGTAGTAAGGCGCAGTGACAAAATACAACAACAAAAACAGACAAAGCGAAGCTAGGACAGCGCCAGTTGTAATTTCTACCGTGAGAAGATGGAACAGTAATTTCAAAGCCCGTGCGAGACTTGAAACCCATAACGAGTCCTGGACACGTCTCCTTAGACGCCCAGTCAGCATTATTTTTCCATATTCTGGGACGAATTACGTGATCTACAGCCTCGAAAAATGATTTCGGTCCAATTGGTGATGAATTGGGTTAAACATAGACGTTTGGGATGGAAAATAAAGAAAGGACGATTGTAAATCGAATGAAATAGTATCAGATAACTAGCCTAAGTTTACTTTAAAATTGGTCACCATTGATACATATTAAACCACAACTTTTAAAGCATTCAAAGTAAAAAAACAGATTCAATTGAAATAAATATAACATTAGCATTTATTATTAAAGATTTTGGCAAAAAATCAAAAATTAATATATTTATGCTCTCAAACTATATTGGAGTTTAAATAAAATAAATAAATGACAGCAATCATTACAATATTTTTTAAATATCCCCATTGGTTTTCTTTCTAAACATTATCTGCCCCCACACTCCAAAGCATTTAAACATGTATTCCACTTTATTCACATTAAAACTCGCTTAATATACATAACAATATATTTTCATTACAGCCCACTCGAAAACGTCAAGAATTCTTCCTGCTGTTCTTTATAACAATTTTTAATTTATTTTTCTCTATTTCTGCTTTAATGTCGTAAATGTTTGAGTAAAAAAATAAATAACAAACTTTTAAATTAAAAATACTATTATTATAGAACTAATTTTTCTCTTAAATGCATTCACGCTGAACTAAACATTTTATTTATGGTCAATATTCTCACCCCAAACGCAAAAGATACATCCATATTACATAGAGAGTTTCTCTCCTCTCCCCCTCGAGCCCTTATAACACCCCCGCCCCCTAGCTCACCCCTTTTCTGTCGAGACTTATATTAAAATCTAAACTCGTAATAATTTGAATTCAGCCATGCATAAAATGACTTAGGCTCGCCGCTATTTCCCCCTTACATCCAGAGAATCCCTTTTTATTATTCTAAGCAGAGTATTCGCCCATGTGCTTGTGACATCTGTAGAGCTAGACACTCCCCCAATCCCCAGCCCTTCCCCCCTACCCTCCATCTCCAACCTCAAAAACCCTTTTCGAATATGTCTAGCTTAGCGCATGGGCCTTACTAAAATACATAAGCGCGGAGACGAAATTTTAGTGTTGAAATTTAAATCCGTTACACGCTCATAAATACCAAAGTTGTGTATTTTCTCTTTACCTTCAATAACCCTCCGATCCACGAAATACCCATTTTGTGTCATTTGTAAATTGAGTTTTAAATAAGTTTGTGAAATGATGCACAGTTCGCCAATAGCTATGAGTGATAAGGTTATTATAATTTAATTTAATATTAATACAATACAATTAAATCATTTAGCTGAAGAATGCATTGTATTGTATAAAAATTCTAAGAAAACCAAAAATGGTTGATGGATTGATCAAGAATTAAATTAGTAAAATCAATTATCAAACATGGAGTTATATTTTTGTTTTGCGTAAGATTGTTTTGTTACCTAATTTTGAGTCTTAATGGTTATTTTAAGCTATTATTTCAAGTCAATATTTTCAGCCAGATAAAGAATTAATTTTTAAACGTTTTGAGCACTCTAGAGCAGCGTTTCCCAATTAAATTTAATTATGGAAGCCTTTTATATTTCATATAACATAATGGAACCCCTCATATTTTTCTAACATAGCAGTCTGCCTTGGTGGTCTTGGGGTAAGGTCTTCGCTTCACGATCCAATGTTTGTGGGCTCAAACCTAGCTGAGATCGACACATTTTTACTGAGCGACAAAAATCTGTGGCACAGCGTACTTCGGAGGGGAAGTAAAGCCTTCGGTCCCATGCCGATTATGGCATGTAAAATAATCCTGGAATGTATGTGAAAATACCTCTCCCAGCAAAATTAATAGGCTCTTTCTCGCTCGCTCGTAGAAATTCACTGGCATAACACCCGTACTCTTAGTAAGATGTGGTGATAAATAATAATAATAATAATCTAGCGTGGCAAAAAATAAGCGCACCATGCGCGAAGCTTTTTCTTCGTTCAAGTTAAAATACCTTTAAAATGAAAGCTATATTTTTCCAAGGGGAAGACAACACATTTTATCCTCTTTCATGTCCCATAGATAAATGGAGCCACCCTGTATAAATGCCAGTCAGGGAGGAAAATAAAAAGGTTTTATTCTTAATTAAATGATTATGGTATCAGATTCTTTATTATTATTAGTATTGAAAAAATACTAGAACGTCAACCTACATTTTAATGAGCAGAGTGTAATTATTATTATTATTATTATTATTATTATTATTATATACCTACTGTTTAACTGTTAACATTAAATTTATTCGCATGTCGAGAGCTGTACCAGGTTGGTTTTGATTCTTGGTTTTGGTTCCAGAATAAAGCGAGAATTTAAAATGCAGTTAAAGTGACCTGACCCAGATTTCATCTCGTCTGTCAGATATAAATGTGCTTACAATATTTTTAACTTTAATTTTTTTTTTTGCAACTCTTAATTTTACCTCACGGAACACCATTTGTAAAGCGCTGTTCTAAGGTAATTTTTTACAGGTTTTTAATTCAATGGAATTTACACTACTAAGCCATTTATAGACTAACTACTCTGATTTATATAGAGAGGAATTTTTTTACAGTTATTAAAAGTTGATACAATTATTTTCGTTTTATTTATAACTTACATAAAATGAAATAATGAGCTTTTGTTACTTTAATAGTTAGTACCAATACTCATAAAAAATATTAATATTTAGCCATTTGCAGTTTTTTGAACGGTGTGTAATTATAATACTATCCTATGTCAATGACAATCATATCTAATCTACTCCTATATTTAAGAACTATTTGAAGAAGTTGCAATGAAAATCTGATAAGAAGAATTGAGAAAAGGGCCAAAGAGTAATGTTTTGTAGCCACCCTGTTGAAACAAAATGGTGGAGGTAGATTTTAACTATCCTTTATGTCATTCGGACGTTATAGCTATGTCCATGGGAAATTTTAGCACAATACGTTTGTGCTTTTTTTTCTTTGTGAGAGAGTAACCGCTGATAAAATGGCTAAAGAGTAGTGTTTAGTAGCCACCATCTTGAAATAAAGTGGAGGTAGATTTGAATTAGCCCATTTGTTTAACAGGACGTCCGAGTTTTGTACATACGAAAATTCAGCACAAATGGTGTAATAGTTTAGGGAGTAACATGCGTACACCAAATCGTTTTTATGCATTACTAAGATTAAGTTAAATGTTATAAATGTTGACAGCACAAATTAAGTTTGTATTTTCTAAATGTTTCTTCTTACCAGAATTCTACTATAGTTACAGCCTCTGTATTTTACTAAGTCTGTGACTGTGACGTCATTTGAACACATGCGTAATCCCACTTCTCTTTAACTGGGGCAAGGCCTTCTGAATTATACCAATAGTTCTCTGGAGACGTGGCGTCATTAAAGAAAATAGTGTTGCGGGTTGCAGTTAACGACGGTCTGGTTCAGTGTAGAGCTATGCATGGTCTAGACGTAATAAAAAAATAGGCTATTTGAATTCAAGTGTACAGGCTTTGTGCACATTTTTTTATCTTTAAAATTTTGTTCTCAAACAAACTAAACCTAAAAGTATGTTTATGCATCAATTTAATAATAATAATGAATAATTAAATTTCAAAGAAATAAAGTTTACATTTTTGTTCTCTTAAAAAAAATATATGACTTGATACGTTCTATTAATTTTTTTAAACTTGTTTTTCTTGGGTTCTTTTAATTACATCAACTTCCTTTTTAAAGAATAATGTAATTGGATTTCTGGACAAGCGTGGTTGAAATTACCTTCTGAATTATCATTTAAGGTTGTTAACTGTGCAGTTGTCAAGAGTAAAATATTCAGATTTGTATCGTGAGAAGAAATTTTAAGACTGGCGCTGTAGTCAATTTGTTATGACAGTCGACAGTCGTTGCTCTAATTCTGTGACGGTGAGATTTTGACACAGAGATCTCGCTTTTAAAACTTTTTTTTTTCATAATTATAAATTTTTATTTTTCAGAAAATTGATTGAATTTTACTTTTTATAATACTTATAGTTTGTTTTTAAACATTATTTTGGGAAAAATAATTTGATTACCATGAATTTTTATAAAAAAAATTTAAAGATTCACTAAAATATTTTAAATTTGTTTCACAGTAATTATCGTTACGTTCTACGTCCAAACTGTGTTAAATTTATGTTTTTTTCCGCCGGATCCTAGATACAATTTAGAATATATGCATAAATTAACTACGCTAATTGGATGGTAATGAGGAAGGTAGAGTTTTAAAGTAAATGTACACATATTTTAGTGCAGGGAGAGTGGGGAATAATTTAGGAAAAAACACCAGCCCACTGATACAGATGTGTTTTATATAGAAAAGTTTAGTATTTAAGATAATAAAGTAATTCCCACTTACATTTATTCTCAGCTTATATTTGTAAAAGATATATATGCTTGTATATATTTAAGAATCAAATAGCCAAATCTTTTGTTTATGCTTTTATGATTTTTCATATTTTGAATATATATATTTTTTCAGTGCCCACTTGGCCTATACGCAAGGAAAATTAAAACTCAATATATTTTAATAGTGAATGTTTGTTGCTCATTAAATAAAACTAAAATTTAAACAAATACCCAATTTCACAGGGCAAATATTAGGCCGAAAATAAGATTCATGTAATTTACTCATCTAAATTTTAAATTTCAAATCTACAGTATTTTCAATGGGTCATGGGTTCGACCCCCAATTTCCCATGAGGCAGTGAGTCTGGGACGGGGTGAACAATTGAGGAGCTAATTTAATTCAAAAGTAGTGGAACCGGTGTATAAAACTGACATTAACGGCCGGAGAGTTCATTGTGCTGACCACATTACACCCTATATCCGCAGAGGTTGGTACTATCTTCACCAACCAACAGATGGTGCCCTCTCGGTCGGTATGGCTAGATTGCGGGATGACGTCATAGCGGGTTTTATTTTTATCATTTAAATCTACCTTCAGGTTAATAGTATGAACAATTAAATGGGATATATGTTTAAATTTTTTAAGTTTTATATATAATTTCAAATGTATCTTCCAACAAGTTGTTTTACACCCCCTCACCCCTTCTTGCCCTCCAATACTCTTGTGTGATTTCCTATATTGCCATCTCATTTCACTCACACCACCCCCCTTCTAAATCAGACCTACTTGATATTCTAATAACAAGGGGGTTGGTTGCCCAGTGGCCACAAAGGGGCATAAATAATAGCGTCTATTGGTCTCCACGTGACAAGCTGTACAATGGCTATCACGTGACACTGTGTGTTGAGTATAGGACTAGGAGGATTGGATACTGGTGGGAGAGATAATCATACGAAGTAGAATTTATTATTCTCGTTATTCTTGAATAGTTTTAAAAACGACTTGCTGGACACTGAAATCGAGCTTGGAACAATTTGGATTTGATTTGTTTTGTTTGTTTAAAAAAATAATTATATACCCATACCTCTCATTATTCTGGGCGGATCTGGTACTTTGAATCACTCTCACCAGCTTCTGTGATCACATCATCTAAGGCATCATTATAACAATGGAATGGACTGGCGATGAAAAGTATAACTTAGTTTGAATCCTGGTCGGGTGTACTGAAGATTCATAACTTTTTTCAATTAATTGAGGTATTTAATTAGCAGTTTTAGAACTGATCTCTTAAATAAGTACACGAATTATAAACAAACATAAATCTAAAACAGACACAACATCCAGCCCTATGGACGTTAATTCATCACTGTCAAAGGGGAAAACCAGATTTCATCAGTAATACAATTTTACGCTGTACCAGGAATCGATCCCGGGACCCTTAACCCAGACAAACACGTTATTGGCTGAGCTAAGGTGTCGGGCTCATTCCTAACACATCATCGTGATACAGGTAGGTCACTAAGAATCTAGAATAAAATTCCCAGTAAAATTCCCGGTTTTAACTCGTAGAAAATAAAAAATTCCCGATTTTTTAAAAAGAGCTCCCTTCCGGTTGTGAGAATTTAGACAAAGGATTTGGAATTTAAAGGTTATTAAAGGTGTGTTGAGCTTGTCATATTTTTTTTATAAAAGTGTACACATTTTTTTATAAATTATCGATAGTAATTTGGGATACCATGATCCACCACAGATAGGCTACCTCTCCCCCCTTTAAAAACAATAATTCAAGGTAAAATCATCGGCTTACTTTCCATATATTCATTACTATTCATTACTTTTTTTGTCACAAAAAATGTTTAAAATAGGCAAGCAAATAAGTATAAAAACATATGATCTAGGCACCGGATGTAAAATCGATCTAACAATCTATGTTTTTAGCACCAACCTCACTACTCGTTCGGGATATATACATATGTCGTACTAAGTACACTAATATGTTAGGGGCTAGGAAGGTGGATCTGAATTTTCCTGGAGGGAGAATGAACAAACATTTAATAAAAAAAAACACCCTAAGTACAAAGGACCAAGATTCAAATCTCGATTTTCCATACATCTACAGTCCAGTCTATTGCGAGAATGACGCCTTTACCTATTCGACCACTGAAGTGGGTCATATTCTATTAATCACTAGATAATTTTCTTGATTTTCGGTAGTGAAATAGGTAATATTTTCAGAAAAAAATGTCTGTTTATAATTTGAAAAGCCGTGTTCTACTTCACACGATGTCAAGGGATAAAATTTAAAATCTGCTGTTTCCGATGAAGTGGAACTTTTCTCCTGCAGTGTCATGCTGTTTCCTCCCAAGATGTCTGCCCCCACTGTCCTCTACCCTATTTACGCTCATTGGAAGCTATTTAACTAGAAGTGTTAATTTTCAAATTCAAATCTACTCCAAATGAGTATGCCACAACTTACAACTTCCAAGAAACTGCACTCTTTCTTTCAGCAGAAAATCCATACCGTATAAAACAGAGAGTGGCCAAAGCTGAAATAGATGCGTTAAGGCGCTTACCCTTAATCAAACAAAAACCAACAGAATAGGCAACTATAAGCACTATAATTTATAATTAACATATTGTACTCGTAAACACATGAAAGGAAAATAGACAAAACCCGGTACTTACTCATCATCTATATCTAAGTCTATATATATGTTTAATTTATGTTGTAGTTTATTTATCTAATTATTTATTCACGCATTTGATTAGTTATTTCCTCGGACGATTAAGATGATAGCATCTATGAGCGTAGAAAGGGTAGGAGTTCTGAGGGGATCACCCCCCTTTAAATTTTTGCCGCAATCTCTACCGTGGAATTGATAAAATCTTCAAATTGCGGGTTCGATATCCTACTAAATTAATAAGAAATTGAGTTGAGTCTGTTTATTATCTTTATCACCGCGCCTTAATAACTATTCGGGTAATATGCATATATAATGATAATTACTTCAATGGGGTAGGTATGAGGAAGGAAGCATTTTAGAGGTAATATACCAGCATTTGCATGGAAGGAGAGTTGGAAACTATTTAAGAAAATACACTCACTAAACCCGACCGAGATTCATCAGCAGGCATCTCTAAGACGAGAGTGATGCCTTAATCCATTCGGCCACTGAAGCGGGTGTCAGTCTCTTAATAATTTGCTGTGAAATTTCACATCAATTTAGCCCAGACGTTTGGTTAACATATAGGTTTTTCTAAAATGTACGTTCGGCATATTCTTTCAAGATGGTGGCTCAAACACTATTCTTTGGAGGTTTTTCTCAGCTTTTTGTAATAGATTTTTTATTTAACCAATTTTAAAATGTTCCTAGACATACATTAAACATGAGAGCCATATTGATATTGAAATTGGATGGTACTATAAAACACATACCATGTGAAGAACCTGTAAATAGCTGGTAAAGGTATAAAAACTTCATTAAGGTATGCTTCTTAGTATATTAGTTAACATTTAAACACACAAAAGCTTGGTTGAAAATTATACAAAAGTGTATAACAATAATATAAGATAGAATTAAACCTCATTTTTTCTTAATATTAAATTATTTATCTCGTGTGATTTTGTATCTCTAACATATTAGTAGCCTGCTTTGATGACCTAATTTTCCAAGACGTTACTCTTGCAATAGACTTGAATGCTGATAACGAGATAGGGGTCCGAATATCAGTTAGGTGTACTAGGGTGGTTTTTCCTAAAGGGTTTTCCACCCTCCCTTCATTAAAATTTGGGTAAATTTCCTCTAAGTTCAAGCTTTCTTATACAACATATTAAAGTAATTAGTAACATACGTTTTACTTAAATGGGTATTAAAACTCTTGTCATATTAAAAAAAGTTTACTGCTCACACCCCACCTAGTCCACAAACATACATTCTCATCCTCTTCTATAACCCCCTATATGTTATATAAAAACGATATTGATGTGTAAATACTGGTACACTTCCTCTAAATTCAACCTTTCTCATCTCTAACCCATTAGCGTAACTAGTACATAAGTGTATAGCTCATATTGGTAATAATACGTGGTGCTAAAAAAACTTTCTAAACCTATGACGGCTTCACCTTAAAAATAGTTTTTACCATGTATTAATTTTGGCGACGTAAATGTATTCCCATCCAGTCTAGATCCTCCTAAAATGTCTTACTCTCTAGGGATTACCAGTGAAGGGTACGATACTATCACGTTTTACACGGATGGAAGCCCTTACTTTGGTTCAATGGAACGCCCTCTAATGAAGGGGTATTGTTTAAGTTCTGGGGGGGTAGATTTCATCTGCTCAGGAAACTCAAACTCTACGCTACGTCACAAAATGTCACTGAATATGTTCAATATGTAGGTAGCTCGATTTGGTGAAGTATAATTCTGTCAAGAAGGTATTAGTATCTATTCCTTGAAAAGATGTTGATTGCTCTAATGCAACGTGATTAAAAATAAATTTTACATAATTCTGAGAATGTAATTTATTTATTTTTACTGAAGAAGCTAACATTCTTTGAAGGTAGTAACATATCTGATGTAAAGAGAGTTATTTTGAAGAGTCTTCCTTTGGTAAATAGCGGATCGGATCTTATATTTCTTGAATCCGAATTTTAAATTTAATTCTAATCTCGAGTACAAATTTAAATCTATGAATATTTAAAAATTTACAATTTTTAGTTAAAGTGAAAATATTTCAAATTTAATTAGAAAAGTTATCAAATTATATTTTATTTGTCATATCTACGTCGTAAAAACAAAGAGCCCCCCCCCCCTTTTTTTAAAAATAATTTCACTAAGTTTTACTAAAAGAATGTTGTCCTTTTTTGTGATTTTGCTACCCTCTCAAATACACAAGTTTATAAGTCTACTAAGAGTGCTTTAAATAAATAGTCAATAATTTTCTCTTTACGAAAATTCGGGTCCACTTAGTCAAATATCTACCTAATTCATCCATAAATCTTTAGTGTAAGCATGCGCTTAATAGGCCTACGAATTGATAATACGATTTTAAGAACCAAATAAAAACAGTAAATTGATCATTCCATGTCAAGTGATCCAATATTTAAATAATTTTATCTTGGATTTTTTTCTCAAATTTGGCTCACCTAATATACCTCCATAAAAAGAAAATGTACAAACTTTTATACAAAATAAATTAATACTCAAGCTAGAAATAATATAGAAGGCCAGGGGGAAAAAACCAAACATTTTGTAGCTTATTTTATAAACTTTCATATGGCACCTAACTTTACTAGTACTGAATAGTTTTTAATTTAAAGGCAATGCCATAAATATTGTTTGATCCTAAGGCTAATTAAAAAAAAAAGAAATCACACATGAAATTATTGATTTCAGTATCATTTTTGGAAAGTTTCATCATGAAATAAAAAGTTTTAAAATACGGACACGGAATGACCCAAATACTCGTACATTACGTAGCGGTGGCCAATTCGTCTAAATAGTTAGGCTAGTATTTTACTTGGTCGCTGTTTACGTGTTTACGGACAAGTCAAGGATATAGTCAAGTCGGTATTCATTAGAAGTATTTTTCAAGTGTAATTCTCACAGTAATCTAGACCACTAGTGCAGATAAATAATCTCTTAGCTATCCTCTTACTTACCTTCTAACTCTACCAGGGTGATTTTAAAATAGAGTGCAAAAAATAAAATGAGTGGAAAGTGGTGCTATAACAACTATATTGGTACAAGGAACCCTTAGTTGGCGATGTCCCCGTAAGGTACTATGGGACTTACATCTGAAGTGTTACCTGAAGTCTAGGCATCTTTTCTGGCATGGCGGCGGTGCTACAGCTAGATAGTGGTAATGGCATCATCGAAACGTCGTTCCTTACTGAACCGATGGTCACATGATTATTGCTACCATGCCACACTATTCAGTTAACAGGTTCGTCCCATATAAGAGAGGAAAATAGGTAGAGGATTAAGCTTGCCACCCACTTGGGCGCGCCGCACCGCCGAGAAGAGATTTCCAGTATATGCTTCTGAGGAAATAAAATGTTGCAACGTCCACTACAGAGTGGTGCATCGTGATGCGTGGAAGCGGCATGTGGAAATTCTATGCCGGAAGTCTCTAAGTTTCTAGAGAATCATTCTATACCTTTCGGTGCACCATGCATGTATGTGCGGGGGTAGACGGAAGGAATCACCTGCTATCGTGTCATTCCGACACCCCTCGGGTGCATTTATTTAGTGCCAGCATGCCTTGTAATACCACACGCGTTCATTTGTGTTGTGATATTTTGAGCGTATTTTTACTTCTATTCTCACTGCTCATTTTGGTAATTAAAATGAATATTTAGATTTAGATAAATTTCAACATAAGCACATTTTCATTGTTTTTTTCTTTGTATATTTAATTTATTATAAATAGAGAAGGAAAGTGGTAAGAAAAAAAATATTTACTATAACAGTTTGGCCATTTGAAAATTATAAAACAAAATGTTTCATGAAATTTGAAAAAATAAACGAAAAAAACCTCCCAGATGGGTTGAACTTTCAAAACAGAGACGCGTTACTTGGGCGAAAATCTAGGGTAGGGAGAATGGAATATTCCACACGGTGGCTCGGAGCAACACGGCATAGTGCGGCACGCTACATGGCCTGAACTCAGGAGGAAGGCGCATTAAATTTTCCACACGGTGGATCTGGGTGGCACGGCACGGCGTGATACACAACCAGACTTCCGGAAGAAGGCAAGTGGAATGTTCCACATGACGGATCTGAGTGGCACGGCATGGCATGGCCGGATCTCAGGAGGAAGGCACATGGAATGTTCCACATAGTGTATTTGGGCGTCATGGCACGGCACGGCACGCTACATGTCTGGACCTTAAGGAAGACACATGGAATGATCTACACAGTGGCTCTAGGTGGCACGGCATGCGCACCACATGGCTGAACTTCTGTAGGAAGGCAAATTGAATGTTCCACACGGCGGCTCTGGGTGGTTCAGCATGGCATGGCCGGATCTCAGGAGGAAGGCACATGGAATGTTCCACATAGTGTCTCTGGGCGTCATGGCACAGCACGGCACGCTACATGGCTGGACCTTAAGGAAGACACATGGAATGATCTACACAGTGGCTCTAGGTGGCACGGCATGCGCACCACATGGCTGAACTTCTGTAGTCTCAGGAGGAAGGCACATGGAATGTTCCACATAGGGTCTTTGGGCGTCATGGCACGGCACGGCACGCTACATGGCTTGACCTCCGGAGTAAAGCTAATGGAATGTTCCACACGGTGGATCTGGGTGGCACAGCATTGTGCGCCACATGGCCGGACCTCCGGGGACGCATGGAACGTTCTACACGGTGGTTCTGAGCGGTGCCAAGCTTTACACATTCAAAGAGCTGGCTGACATTCACCTTTTTTACAGGTGTAGTTGGACATGCTCACAATAATCATGAGACCTTTAATTTGATGAAGCCCGACGTTTCGATAGTGCCAGTACCACCATCTAGCGTTAGCAGCGCTGGCATGCAAAATAAGTGGCCTAGCCTACAGGCAACACCTCATATAGTTGAGGTTTCATAGCTTCTTTGGGACATCGCCTGCAAAGGGTCCCTTATACATATAGTTATAGTATTATAGTACCATCTCCACCATTCTCATTTTGGCACGTTATCTCAAAATCACACGTGTGTGTAGGAAATGTACGTATATAATTGTAAAGACCCAAACTAAATGTATATAATAATAATAATAATAATAAAAGTATTTGAATTGATAGATATCCTCATCGAGGAGTAGGTGGAATAGACGTAACACTTGTATAGTTCTCCATTGACCAGAAGGTTGAGATTTGAATACTGGTTGCGCCGATAAGGCTTTTTCCTGAATGGTTTCCCACTTTCCCTTAACGCAAATTCTACCTTACTAATCTTTATTCCAGAGTTGTAATTAAATATAGATATACCTGTCGAGCGTTGTGTGATGTGTTACAAAAATAAATCAAGTTTTGTTAGTAATTATTTAATAGTATAGATTTTAATTTTGGTTGGGATAGTATAAATCTATATTTTTATACGAACTGAAACATCTTAAGTAAGGCAAATGATACCTTATTTTAATTATTTGAAAAAAAACTTCAATTTAATTTTCTCTCTTCTTTCTTTACAGTCAAAATCAAAATAATCCACCCACAATAATATGTTTTAAAATTATTTGAACATTCTAGCAGAGCACATCTCCTAGGGGATCTGTAAATTTTAAAGAAGCAATTCATCATTGAATAAAAGACTGGATCGATACGCTTTAAGTCAGAAGGGGAAATATAAAAATTTATGAAGCTCTCCAATATTCGGAGTAAGTTTTTAATTTTGTGGTCCGTCGTAAATTTCGAGGTGTCACGGAAAAGGTTGAAATGCTCTTCTTTTTCTTTTTAATCTTTTCAATAAAAAATAGGGAAGGTCTTTTTACAACATTTCGAGTTTCAGGAAACGTGAGATTTCTAGTCACGACTCGCAAGAGGAGAAAGTCAAGACTTTTTTTTTTGTCCTATTTTACGTATTTAAATTCTCTACGCTAAAATAGATTGAACATTAAATTCCCCAAGAATTGTTAAATATAAATCAATTTATATTGTGATAACTACATCGGGGGTCGCATGTTCTAACGAGTCACTTTCGTATTAGAATGGATTTTTGGCGTTAGGGAGATAAGGGTTCGAATCCCCCTCGATTGTAATAAGGGTGTTTTTTCTACTGTTTCTTACTCTTATTAAACGCGAATTCGGATAAATTTCCTATAAAATGCGACCTTTCTCATCCCTATTCCGTAAGCATAATTAATGTTTGCGTATTAGCTGACGCGGTGACTGACTAAGTGAGCGGTTAAATTCACCGTTAAAATAGATTATTATTATTATTATTAAAATAGATCCTCCTCCTTATATATATTGATTTTTTGGGGATAAAATAAATGTTATCAAGCTACCGAATATTGCCCTATTTATTTCTCTCCCACAACCCCCCTTCTCTTTACAGTTTCCTAGTACCCATTCAGGCTGGACGCACACCTTTTACTAGTGGAATATGAATGAGGAATGTAAGATTTTAGAGGAAATGTACCGAAATTTGCGTTGAGGATGGGTTGGGAAACATTTAGGGAAAACCACATTCATTTCATGCCAACAGAATTTTAACTCTAAGTTCCCTCTCACTGGCAGTCCAGTCAGACACGAGGTTAACGCTTTAGATCATTCGAACACCGATGCAGGCTCTTGCTCTATCCACTGGTTTGTTTTTTGTAACTGGTGTTGTATTAGTTCCCCATTCAACTGATCTCTAATCTTATCATCAAGCTATATTGTGTGTCAATTTCCAAAAAATTGAAATTTTCTATAAGTTGTTTTAAGTAAACTATTCTTAAAATAATTTATTTTTCATAAATAAAGCTACATTATTATTTATATATAAAATAAAAATAGTCTACCGATACCAATTTTGAACCGATTCGATATTTCCATTTTTTAAATATTCAAATTAAAATAAGTCATTTAATTACCATAACCAAATATTTCTCCCTAAAAAATTATACATCTTTATTTGTCATGTTCATATCAAACACTCTTCAGATATACATTTTAAGAAAAATCGTTATAGCTATTTTCAAAATATTCTAATTATCAAAAATCACTTTTCAGTAAGAGACCCTTTATCGAATTTTTACCCAAAATAAACAGGGTTATTTTTCATGTAGAACACTCCCAAAATAACCATTTGGAACCAAATCATTAGAGTAATTAGTCAAATATTTCAAGTTTTTGAAAATTCTGTCATCAATAAACTACCCTTTAACGAATTATACCAATTATATAGTGTTATTTACCATGTTAAACAAGATCTACGTATGCATTTTAGATAAAATCGTTAGAGCCATTTTCGAAACGTTTGGAATTTAAAAAAATTACTAATCAGTAAACTACCGTACCCATAATTGGAAGGCTAGGGTAAAATAAAGTTTGTGGTATAGCCCTATAACATACAGATATCAAGTTTGAACAAAATCTATCAAACAATTTGTGATCCGAGCCCAAGAACAGACAGACAGATATACATGGGGACTGACAGAATTGTAAAATCTACTTTTCGGGTTTGTATTTTCATAAAATATAAAAATTTGTCATAATCTCGATATATAGTAATTTTATAAATAATACTGCATTTAACGTAATAAAGAATAACATAATAGCGTATAATCCGAACGAGTAGTAAGACGCGGTGCTATATAAATTTTAAAAAATAATGTAGGTCCTAATGAAGAGTTCTTGAATAATAATTGCTTTAAAAATTACAATTTAAAATATCTTCAAAAATTAAATAACCAAATAAAATAAAAGTTTTAGGCAAAAGGTGTTTTTTTGTTTATAGAATAGACCAGCGTTTAAAGTACTATAGGTTGTCATTGAAAGAATCTAGCTGACCTTAAAATAATCTTAAATAATTTCCCCAAATAAAAAACTAGTGCAATTCTCTTTCCCCCTTAAAAATAAAAAAAAATTGTTAGAAACAATTCGTTTTAAGGCTTTTCGTTTTTGGAATATTATAGTGTCTCAATTTAAATGCCTCAATCTGTATAGTGTGATTTGGAGGGTAAAAAAATACCTTTCATACAAGGCCGTAGCCAGGGGGTGGGTTTGGGGGTTCAAACCCCCCTCCCCGAAATTTTATGAACCAAATATATGGTTCAACCAATATCAAAATTAAGATACAAGTACAAATTAGGGAGATGTGTTACCATAAAAAACTTCAGATAGCTTCTAGAGGTGTTTAATATCTAGAAATTTGTCCTAGCCTCCAGCAGTTAGGGGGTTATGGTACTATAAAAAATACTTCAGATAGTTTCTAGAAGTGTTTAATATATAGAGTTTTTTCTAGTCTTCGGCAGTTAGGGGGTTATGGCTTCATAAAGAACACTTCAGATAGCTTCTAGAGGTGTTTAATATCTAGAATCTTGTCCTAGCTTCCAGAAGTTAGGGGGTTATGGTGCCATAAAAAATACTTCAGATAGCTTCTAGAAGTGTTTAATATTTAGAGTTTTTTCTAGCCTTCGGCATTTAGGGGGTTATTTTATCATAAAAAAATCACTTCAGAGAGCTTCTAGAGGTGTTTAATATTCAGAATTCGTCATAGCCTCTGGCAGTTAGGTTGTAATTTTGACGTAAAAAACACTTGAGGTAGCTTCTAAAATTGTTTATCACTTATAATTTTTTCTAGCTTTCGGAAATTGGGTGATGTGTCCACCAAAGACACCCTGAAATTAATGGCTGGCTACGGTCTTCTTTCATAACGGATTATCAACCAAATAAAGTGTATTCCTCTAATATCATGCTACGGGCCATTAGAATTGTAGTCTTTCTCCTTCACACCTTAGTCACGATGTTATAGTGGGAGGAAGTATTGATAACAGTTTAACAACACAAGTCACGGACATGATCGATTTCAATCGCGTCCTTCCAGTACAAACCGACGGAAACCCTCCCTCCCCTTTGCCACACCATTTTCAAATGAAGCTCTTGTACGGAAACAATATACAAGAGACTCGGTGTTTTGTTAAGAGAGATACTTTTTGTCTTTGGTTGAAAAAATGTGAACAGGGAGAACGAATTTCAGAGATATTTCAGGGAAAATCGAAATGCCTTCTTACTCAGATGACGATTTTATTTTTGTTGCTTATATGTGTCTTTTTTACTTTTTTTTTTCCAATCCAAACAAAAAGCTACCGTCATCGGTCGAAAGAGAAAAACTAAAACAAAACATGTTGGGGAACTGCGGATGAAATTGGAGAGATCTTTAGGGTTTGTGCTGTCGTATGAATCTGTATGGTGACATTTTTAAAGGATAGTTGGTGAAGCTAAGATTTTAATAATTTGTCACCTACTCTCAAAATAAAGGTTTTTTTAAAAAAAATTGAGAGAACCATTAAAAGATCCTACTAAATGTGTTGGTTTAGACAAATATGTATTCGACACGAATTATTCACTCTAATTAGAAATGAATATTCTAAGATTTAAGTTTTGCGCCCATAATTTATCTTTCAATGTAAGTTTAATTATTATTAATTTGAAAGAATTTGACTACCTTGAAAGTTTTGGTAATAATATTGACTATTCCAAATTAGTGTCGGACCCATAAATTTATTTTGGGGGTCGGGGCGTAAACAATCAAGGCTGTAGCCATAATTAAATTTTAGAGGAGAGGGGGGGATTGGATAGGGTGGTTGGCGAATATTTTTTAAAAGGGGGTTTCCCTCCAACCCAAAGGGGGGTTGAGGATTCTCTCCATTAATAAGTAAGCAATTTGGATGCCACCATAAACTATTTGAAGTGGCCCTCGCTTAGCAAATTCTAGACTCTAGAAGCTACTGTATTTAGAAAAGTCTTCATTTGGCAAATATTTAAAAATTAGATGCCTCTAGAAGCTATTTGTAATAGTTTTGCTTGGTAAATTGTAAAAATTAGTTGCCTTTAGATTAAATTTATTCAACACATATTCAGTGCTCGATTTTATACTTCATCTTAATAAATTTGAAGTTTTTATTAAAATTATTTGGGCCTTACGGGGTGGGGGATGGAAATGGGGTGGGTACCCCCTCTCCCCTAGGTGCACAACTGTTCCAAATTACCATCCGCAATACAACTTGGATTATAAACCATATTTTCCTGCTTCGTTATATTTATATTTTATCCTGACCCTCAATTTTTTTTTTAAACTGTTACTACCTATTAATGTTAATACTTTTTAAGAATATTTTTGCTAAACCATGCCAATAACCACATATTATAATGTTTCAACTTTATTTTATAGACTAAATTACAACAAAATGCGTGTACACTACTGTATCTTCGACTTAAATTTTCAGTGATCCAGTGAATTTGTTTATGACATTATATCAAGTTTTTATACAAGAAATTAATATTCTAAACTATGTTTAATATCATGTTATAAAATGTGTATTTAACTAAACATGGATAAAATTAGAAGTCATATTATTACTATTATTATTATTAGACCTACGTCTTACTATCCGTTCGGGTTGCACGCATATTTACTTATTAAGTTAATGTTAAGGGATGAGAAAAGTTTAATTTAAAGAAAGTGTACCCACATGTGTGTGGAGGGAGAGTGAAGGTCCATTATGGGGAAAAAACACATTTAGTGGCCTACACCAGACCAGGATTCGAACCCTAACCTCCCTACGAGAGAGTTACACCTTAGACCATGCGGTCAACGAAGTGGGTGAGTATTACCCAATTCGACTAGTGAGAACACTGTCGGTAGATAGCTATGGATGTTAGAATAGACGTTTAAAGGATCGTTGTTCGATTCTGGGTGGTTTCTGGTCATGACGACATTTACTAGGATCAGGTCCTGATTTCATATTATTAAATATTGAATTATAGTTTGTTAGTACTAAGGGTACTGGGATTTGTCAAGCTAGTTAAGTCATGCGCTGATAAAATCCACGTCTTTAAAAAGTTTACGGAGTACCACCAATCGATGAAAGAAAAAACTCTTAAGGTGGGAGTGTAGGAAACACGAGTTAATGGAAGTAGTTTTGCGTTCTTTTTATCAAAACCTTTTTGGTCAAAAGAAATGATATATTGCTCCAGTATAAATAACTAGAGTAATTTTTTTTCACATGTCGACCTTGACAGTTCTTAAATATCTGTCAAGGGTGTCCTGGAATGTAATGATAAATTTTAACCTTTTCTCTTCATTTAAAAATTTTCTTATCTAATTCCACTATGCTCATTACAGATATTCATTACCTATTGATACCATTATGTGAATAAAATGAAACTATGTTGATCAAAAAAAAAAGTTTTGCTAAGAAATTTGAAAAAACACTACTCTTAACTCTCGTTCACAAGTGGTTTGTTATACGAACATTGTTCTGCCATTGATCATACTCCACTTCACTGTCCAATGGACTTACGTTGTTTTGTTTACACCCTGCTGTGCTTTGAAACAAACTACCTTTAACTTCGTAAGGGGAAAATTTATAAAAAAAAAAGACAAAGATTCTATTTTCTCCAATTTTCCGTCTCGTCCTTGCGCTTTCCAAGACTTTCATCGGACTTGCTGAAAGTTTGTCCTGTTGTCGTTGGACGGTCGGGTGGGTTTTCTAGAGACATTCCCCTCCTACCCCCTTTTATCTCAGGTTTTCTTCCTTTATCTCACTTTGAAACTAGATGGGGTGCGTCTCCACTGGACCATGAACTGTAGCGTCGCCTCCCGTTCGAGACAATCAATAGTCGCCCATGGGCGACCAAGTCCAGCTATGGACACGTCTTTTCGGCTAAACGGGATTGGCTTTATCCTTCGTGGAAAAATTGCTTATGTGACAGCATTATTTACATATATTTTATTCATTTTTTGCACCACATCTTGGTCATCAGAATTGTTAATATTAATAATAACACTGAGTTTTACTACCCATTCAGGTACTAAATTTATGTTCTAGCTATGCTAATGTGTTAAAAATGAGGAAGGTTGAATTTAGTGTAAGTGTACCTGAATTTGTGTGGATGGGAAGTTTAAAACCAGATATGAAAAAACAGTCATTAGTACACCCAACCAGGATTCGAAACCCCAATATCTCAGTCATACAGAGTCCAGACTGTTGTGAGAGTGAGGCCTCAGAGAGGGGTGGTGGGACTGGGAGGAGGGGGGGTCAGGAGAAGGAATTTTAATCATCCTGGAATAAATTTGGGTTTCCCCTCCAGCTATATTTCAAATCCTCTGATATTATCGAATATGAAGCTGAAAGATGGCCTTAAACCAAACTCCAAATGACATGTATAAATGTACCCAATTTTCTAGAATTTGACTAAGAAAACTACATCAAATATCTTCTCGAGGCATTTAACCCTCAGAAAAAAATCAGCAGAGGAGCACTATAAATATCTTCTAAGGCCATCCAAATTTCAAATAATTTCTGGGGGAGATCACTTAAAACAACTTTTAGGAAATCTAAACGTATAAAAAAATCTGAGTGAGGACTATTGAAAATAGGATTGCTTTTAGGAACATCAACATTTAAAAAACAAAAAGAAAATTCTGATGGAATCTGCTAAATAGCTTCTAAAATAGTCCAAAAATAGGTGCAAGGATCACTCCAATTTACTGACAGTGAAACCGACAAATAATATATAGGGGGGAATCATTTTCCCTCCTGGAATAAGATATCCTCCCTCTATAAGTATTTCACACCTTTTGATGTTTTCAAATATGAAGCTGAAAGAATTGTATCTAACTGCAAATAACTTTTAAAGGTATTCAAATTCAAATAGTTTCTAGAGGCATTCAATTTTTAAAATTTGCCTTAAGAGGGCAGCTCCAAATAAATTCTAGATTCATTTAATTTAAAAAAAGATACAAGTGGCGACAGTTCCAAATATCGTCTAAAAGCATCTCATTTTAAATAATTTCCAGGTGAGGAACATTATAAATATTATCTAAGGACAAAATATTGCTGTAGAAGCCAATTTCAAATAGCTTCTAGAGGCATCTAATTCTCTGAAAAAATTAGGGTGAGTCTTGCTATAAATATCTTCGAGGTGCACCTAAGTTTCACAAATTTCAAGGTTAGAACATCTTTCTAGAGGAATCTAATTTTAAAAAGTTCAAGGTGAGTACTACTCAAAATAGCTTCCATAGACATCCACTTTTCAAAACTTGCTGATGGAGGATCACTCCAAATATCTTTTAGAAGCATCAACATTTCTAGTAAAGACTAATCTAAATATTTAAAATATATATATATATATAATTTTCAATATGCTTTTAGTGACATCCAATTTTCAAACGGTCATTGGGGAGGCGATGTGAGTTGAATGGCAAGTCCTTAAAAATTCCTTCTTTTTTAGTCTATTCGACCATCGATGTGAGTTATCCGTATTTAACTATACTAATACGTTAAGATTTTTGAAAAACATATGAATTTCTTAGTAAGGAACGTTTAAGAATATTTAGAGAAATAAAATTCAATTTTAAGTGAATTTAATTTGGAGAAGTCGTACTAGATTGACGTGAAAGAAACATAAATATGTAATATAAATACAATATATATGAACAGTGTTTAAATGATGATTTGTAAAAGATTGGAAATATTAATTACAAGCTATGATACATTTTAATTATGAATATGCTGAAATTGTAACAAACATCTAAAAATTAGGTACCTTTTAAAATATACATTAGAATCATAATTCCACTTAAAACTAAGTTGATAAAATTAAAGGATGATGTGAACATGCATATATTGAATACTAATGTAAAACTCTTGAGAATTGACAGAAAAAGTTACTAAATTTGAAAAGTAAAAATTGAATTTATTTCTTAGCTGTAGTTACCTGTTCCTTGATTTCTGGCTGCAAGAGCTGCACAGTTATTTTCAAATTGTTTCAAATTTTCATATTGTGCATATATTTATTATATTTATATTACGTATTTACGTTTCTTTCACGTCAATCTAGTACAACTTGTCCAACTTAAATTCACTTAAAATTGAATTTTATTTTTCTAAATAATACGTTAAGGATGAAGAAAGTATAGTTTGGAAAAAATATCAAAGAACTTACTTGGTTGGAAAATGGGGAAAACACCCTGACAGAATTCAAACAACAACCTGAGCAGGACCTGAAAACCAGACGTTTAAATTCACGTTTAGTTCACGCGCCCACCAACGAGTGTCCAAAAGATATGTGTTTTTTTATTAATTTTCTTACTGTGCACTTGTAAGGAAAAACATTACATTGGAAAACCTGTATTCTTAACGGAAGGCAGAGGGTGATTGGCTATAGACCTAGAAGATCTTTGTTTGATCATGGACAGGGCCAACTCTAGGGTCTAATACGCCCTAGGTGAAACTTGAAATCTGCGCCCCAATATTGTTCTGTATAATATAAATAAACCACCCACTCTGCGTGGTGCAGAATTCTAATAATAGGGTGCCAAAATACCGAATAAAAAATATAAATAAAAGAAGAGCTAGATAAATACAAAATAAGTGGCAACATTGTGTGCAAAAATATAATCCCTTTTCCCTTCTCTTTCTCTAAATATTTTCGGAAGCTTTTAGTTAAATACAAAGTTTAACTATAAAGTGATCCCAAATGTAATAAAACTATAAAATTGATTAAATTGTTAATCAATCACTTTAAAACATATTCTCTATACTAGATGGACTATTTAAGTGGAAGGACTACCTTGTAAAATTTGAGAAGCGCTATCAGCGCAACTCCTAAGAAACGTCCATATATTGAACTATTTGGA
>CABFWO010000351.1:316255-354072 GCA_902155825.1 Timema genevievae | reverse complement strand
TCTGGTTTCGAGTAGCCCGCCTCTCCTCTTTCAATAAAACCTTGGGCAAAATGCAACATGGGATTGCAAGGGTTAAAATCATATACCTTAAAAAGTTTCTAAAACTCTTCAGAAATATGCTAACGATTGCAATCATAAAAATATGAACCTTTAAAAGGGATGAGGTGTGGCAACCTTACGTATGTGCTTTTACCCGCATAATTGGAACTTTCCTTTTAGACCACTCATCCACCCACGACCTATGGTGCTCAAAACAAATTAATCCTGTCCGATAGAGTCTATAGGTATCCGGGGTGAACTGGGACCATAGAAGGACGAACATTTTTTGTTTTTTCTGTTGTCACACAAATGTTGAAGATTTTCTTGGATGGTTTGATTTACGAGAGACAGGCTACTTTCATGAACTACTATTCATCTTATATTCAAAATAATTACTAATACTGAATTGGCTACTATGGTTTGCTGTAAAAAAAAGACATAGGTACATGTGATAAGAAATTGCCTCTTGTGTTTTATGATTTTCTTTAGCATCACGTCATTCGGGCTATCTGCTTATGTACTAAATCCGCTAATGGTTTTAAGGATTATAGAGGTGATATTTTTAATAGGAAAGTCACCCGCATTTTCTGGGAGGAAGAGTGGAAAAACATTTAGGGAAAACCACCCTCAGTACACCCGACTGAGATTCGAAACTCGATCTCCCCGTCATCGGCAGTCTAGTATACTGCGAAAGTAGCGCGTTAGACCACGTGGCCAACCCGAGTGGATTTTATTAATATTAATTTATTGAGCCAAGAATATTTTTTTGGTCGTAATGGGAGTGGGAGTGGGGGGACGGGTGGTTTAAGGGTTTGGAATATGTTGTGAAAATCAGGGTTAATTTTTGCCTTCAACGTTACTTAATTCAATATTATTTGTTATGATCTTGCTTAAAATTTCCCTTCTTTCCTTTAATATATCATTTATGTTTTGTTTTTTTCCCTTACTTAGGGCGAACAAAGACGAGCTAGTGGTAGTTCTAGGTATGCACGACAGAGTGCAGATGGAGGAAGGGACCGAGAAGTTTGTCAAGATTGACAGCCTGATCATCCACGAGTCATTCACCAGCGATTATCTGCACGACACCGACGATATTGGACTCGTCAAGCTGAAGGAGCCCATCGTGTGGGACGAGACGATACAGCCTATCTGTCTGCCCAAACCAGGTTATGTGTCATATTATTAGATACCTTGATTTGTGGTAAATAACATTGAAAGGTACAGGGGTAAGGTCCAATTTTATCACAGATTTAGTTAGTGCTGCCATCTGTTAGACAATCATGAGACATTTCTAATACACGCTTTAGATTATGGTTAAAAGAGGTCTCTGTCATAATTAAATTAATATATAAAAACAATGTTTGCTGGGGTTCTTATAGTGTTTATTATACTGGAAAATGTGTGTAATGTGACTCTACCCATGGTTATCCTGTGCCCTTCAACTATGGGATTTTTCTAGATGAAAAGTTTATTTTGGTATTAAAAAATAAACTCGAAAGAAAAATTAAGACTAACTTTACCATTCTAAAATTTTAAATATTTGCCTTTAAACACAATATGACTGTCAAAAAAAAGCCAGATTAAACACATATTTTAATATTTAAAATGTGATTTGTTTGAAGGATTTTTTTTTCTTTTTTATAATGGGAACTTTGCTAGGTTATTGGCTAGGTTATTGGAATATTAGGAAAACCAATTTCAGAGAAAAAAAAGCAAAGAACGATTATCTCCACAACTTAATCAAATTGATGTATAATTTATACATCGTTAATTCTCATTAAAATTGACCGTATAGAATATTATTCGCACATAAAAAATTCCAAGCAGTCATTTTCACGAAAAGAATACAATTTCGTTTATTTCGTGTGTGTAAAGTACATAATTAAAAAAAAATATGATGAACTTTAAAATATTTTGATAATCCTTAGTAATTTTAATGTTATAGTAAAAGTTCGCAAGAACACGTCTCGTGATAATTCAGTTTATCTATTTATTATTATCACATGGATGAGGAGGGAGGGAGGGATGGTGTCGAAACGTTAGCGGACACTAGCTTCCTAAATACAAATAACAAACTTAATAAAGAGTACGACACAATCCCAAAAACTTGCTTGTAGGAAAGTTTAAAAAAATAGATTTTCAGTAAACTAACAGTAAGTTTTACTAATAAAAACCAACGCACCATCTTGTTAGCTACAACAAACACTATATTATAATACATTTTAAACCAAATTATTAAAATACTTTGAATAGATTTTATATTTTTAAAATTTAGATAATTTGTAAACCAGCCTAAACATATTTTTTAATTTATAAAAACTAACACGCATTATTATTTACTATTAAACTTATTTATTCTTCAAGGCAAACTTCGACAAATTTCAAATATTCTTTAAATTTGTCGTAAGTAAACTAGGTGCCCTTATATTAATTTGTTTGGAGAAAAATAAGCATACATTATTATTTATCATGTAAAATAGTCCCCTAATACCTATTCTGAACAAAATCATCAGAGCTATTTAAAAAAATCAAATTTTACAAAAATCAGTAAACTACTATAAAGTGATTTATTTATTTTTTAGAAAAATCAATCTATTTTACTATTTACAATGTAAAAACCTTAACAGATACCCATTTTTGAACCAAATCGCATTAGTCATTTTAAAATATTCAAATGTATAAAAACCCAGTAATCAGTAAACCACCATTAAACTAATTTTCCCCTAGAAAAAAAATTATACATTTGTATTATGTCAAACACTTCCCGTGGGTATACTGTATTTTATTTTTTCATCATCTTCTTCTTCTTCTTCTGAGAATGCTCTTATTCTTCCAGAAGTGAAGAACGAGAACAAATTTATCTTGTTGAAAATGGGTCATATTTTGGAACATTTAATAATAAATAAACCTTTAAAATCCAAATCAATGCCCAACTATCGTCATTTCCGTACTTGTTAATTTTTTGTATGTTTGGGTGTCTTCGTATTAAAATATCAAAATTCCTGTGTACTGGGTGACGTAAGCAATGCCACAATCAAATTCCTCCAGATGGCGCTATCTTACTATTCTATTTACATTGTGTTTGACCCTGAGCCCCATGGGTCTAACACATACGGTACAGTGGATATCATCTCTGAGGGAGCTGCATGATTAATATTGGGAAACAGCTTTGTCACTCTCTTGTTTTTGTGTGGTCAATCTCCCCTCAAATATAAGACGTTGGTTACTCAAGTTTGCCAGTAGATCCTTTTAATTTTAAACCTCATCACACCATCTCCTGGCATAACTGAGAGTGAGGAGATGTGCCAGCAGTTGACTGTCAGCGAGCGAAAATAAATCTTCTCTCCATAAGATCTCCCGTTCCCTCAGTAATGATAATGGGTATAGTTACCAAACCCCTGGATAAGATTATTGAAGGAACAGGGCAGCTTGTGGTAGAAGTACTCTGCAAGCTTCCGGAAGTCGTCCTTGATACTCGGACTGTCCCAGTCCCGGTGCAGAGTCGCATTGGAGACGTAACACCTTACGTGATCCTCAGATATAGGTTCTGGAATTTTAAATTTTAACCCCCGAATGTTTTATTTCTGCAACAACAGGCTCTGACTACCGTGGAAAACTAGGTATGGTGACGGGTTGGGGCCGGACTGCGCAGAACGGCAACCCAGCGCGTTATCTGCGTAGGGCAGGGGTCAAGATAGTCCACGAGGACCGTTGCAAGAATACCACCATCGGCGACCATATCAGGGAGACCATGCTCTGCGCCTACGAATACAACACTGACGCCTGTCAGGTAAGGCAGAGTTTATATTCATGCATAAGTAACTCCTAACTAAAAGGAAATAGTGCAAAGTGTATATTGCAAAATTCATTAGAAAAAAAAACGGTTCATTATAAAACGTAGGGCTTAAAGATTTTTGTGAATCCATTGTATTTTATTAATGGAAAATGGCCTAACTTCTTTGGACTGATGGATAAAGTCTCTAAAAATACTTCACCTAAAAGTTCACGCGAAGAACAGCGTTCTATAAACTGTATCCTATAAAACATAAAATTAATCTATGATTTTTCTGTTATTAGTTTTGTAATTTGCTATTATTTCAGGGTGACAGTGGCGGACCTTTAGGATACGAAACAAAAGCGGGAATGGTAGAACAGATTGGTGAGAAATGATTGTGTTTAATATTACCTTTCTTGTTAGCATCTTATCTCATAGTGTTTTTAATTTGAATCTAGTTATGTATCAAGGGATGACACCCATGCTTCAAGAGAGCCCTAGTCTGTCAATTTAAGATGGTCATTTGTACATCTACTTATTGAATGATGGTTCCGGGTTTGATTCTCAGTACTGCCTAAAATTCATAATTGATTATAACGGCGCACCTTCTTTCACGATGATCAATTGACCAACTGGGTATCGTGTGAATTCTAGAGTTAAGTTAGTTTGTAGGGCATGTTCTATAGCATAGTGAAAATAATAACACTTAAGGTACCGAACTTTAACTAACAGTAGATTTAACAACGAGATACTTTTGAAAAAATTCAATTTACATATTTCATCAATGCATTTTTTAATAAGTCTCTTTTCATACTCATTCCCGACTGATGAACCTTACCTTTTAATTAGGTAATTTAATTTAATTAGGTCTTTGTTTATCTTCAAATTGGCTGGTGAGTTTGATTAATTTTCATGTTAACTGGTTTTGGTTTATTTTTATTTTAGAACTAATTCTAATACATGGTTAAAGTTAAAAAAAAATTGTTATTTTAAACAGTCTACTTATTACTCTTAGATCACTCATGTCAAATCATTGCGAACCACAAATTGCTGTGGCCGTGACTTTGATTTAATGCACTGCACATGTCCAGATTTTTATTACAATACTGTACATGTATAGCCACTCCCGTCGTACTGGGCTCTGCCAATATCACCCTGTGGCTGTGACAGCATTAAAGGTGAAAGTGTTGGGGGGTTGCAGAGAACTTATCAGTCGAGTTGGTTGTAGAGTCGATGCAGAGTCTATTAGTAATAATTCTATAGACTACAGTGTTCGCCACGTTACCTGCATGTTTCAGGTGTTGTCTCTTGGGGTATCGGCTGTGCCAGACCCGGTATACCCGGAATCTACACCAAGCTCACCGAGTATTTGGACTGGATTAAAGCCCACACCAAGGACGCTTGGTATTGCGAGAAACGGTTCTAAAATTAAAATCAAGCCTACCAACATTAGTACCAAATAGATTGGGCGTGCATAGAAATGTAGGGCCTATCCCGGAGTGACAGGCTTGGCCCATTTACTCAGTGACTCGTTAGGGTTTTATCTATAACCAGTGTAGCCAACTCATATTACCAAAGTCCCACCAGAAGTGACCAAAATGATCTAATAAGTCATTGGATTTGAATCAAATAGTGCTAGAATTTTGTTAATTTTGTTTAAAAAAAAGTGTATATGGTAAAAAGACTATCCTACAAATGATTGAACTGTTCAAAATATTGAACTTCTGAAGTCTTGATGAAAGATAAATGTGTTTTAAAATGGGTATTATTAACACTTCAATCAAGTAAAAGATCAAATACTTAGTGATTTATTAACTATACTGAAAGAATATAAACACTCCCATTGCAAAAAATCAAAGTGTTACGCTCAAGTACGTCGTCTACTTGATTCTGAGAGGAGAGATCAAACTGTTTCTCTCAATGGTTACTCTGATTTAGATAGGAGGCCTGTTCTGGAGGATCTTATTTTGTACCAGAATACTACTGTATGATAGTATTTTCTAGGATGAATGGACTTTTAAAATAGTAGTATTAGTTTCATTCTGGAAAATATGTTATCCTACCAAAATATTACTACATGGTAGGACTCTGGTACGAAGTAATACCTTACAAAACCGGCTTTCTTACAAAGTCGTGGTATATATATATTTAGCTTACATCAACAAATTACTAGCTTCAAACTTAGTTATACTGTTCTAACCTTGTACCAACACATTTATCTATTCTAACTATCACATGCATTGATGTGTCTAATATATTCATAAAAATTAACAAACGATGTCAAAATGCCACATTGCCTTGAATGTGTGTAGAAGAGAAAGAAATACCCGACTATTTTCTTCTCTCTTACACAATGGTGTGCAGATGACAGTTCGAGAATTTCAGCTTTAGATGCCCATCCAGTTATATAGATTAATGCAAATATTTTTAAAAAAATGCTTATACTCTTGAAAAGAGTAGTAGGGCCACTAAATACAGAGTTAATTGTCATTTTGCCTACCTAACCCCTAGATTACTTAAAAATTACGAAATAACAAAAATCAATTAATTAGAATATTTTTCTACAATAGAAAAAAGCTAAAGTAAGATTATACAAAGTGAGAATCCTCACTATTTGATTACCAGCCAGCTACCCTGAAAAAGTTTTGAACAAGTGTAAAAATATCTAATTTGGCGACATTGTTTACCACTCTTGGAGCAGCTGTTAAACTGTGTGCCATGATGAATTCAGTGGCGGCTGTTGGAATCTTACAAGTTGAGAGTGTCTTCATAAGTCAGTTTTCAATACCAAGGCGAACACTAATAATTTATTAAAAACAAACTATTTACGCTTCAACCTCGGCACGCTTAAACAATATTTTACGAACTAAAAATATACAAAAGAATAATTTTTTTAAAACCATCTTTACCAATTACAATCAATTTATGATGCACCTACCCTTCTAAATCACAGCTTACAAATTGAATGGGCTTGGAAAAGGGTATAGAAATTTGAGATATCTCCGGCAAGAAGTCTAACATCTCGCAAAAGTGGAAACCAATATTTTAATATTAAAATAAATAAATTAAAAAAAATATGATTAACATGTATTTATTATAATGATTTTTTTTTAAACTTTGCTGGCATTGGTGAGGCTCCAATCCCAACCGGATGTACTAAGAATGGTTTTCCCATCCCCCTTACCACAGATTGGAGTATATTTAATCTGAATTCTACCTACGTAATATCTACCCCAATTAGTGTAATGGCTCTCTCGAACGGGATACAAGATGAAGTAAACACAAAAACGGTATATAAGCCCATAGTGATTCACTATACCTTTTAATTACTATATTAATAATTGAATCTTATGTGTTTCTCGTTTTGCAGAGGAGATTAAAATATTACAGATTGCACGTTACCTTCAATAAAATGTAAATATGTGAGTCGTTTTGAGTTTTTCCTCTGTGAATATTGTGTCCTATTCTAACCAATCACAACAATTTTCTAATGAATAGGCTTCTAAATCTCCTTTAGCTCTTACTATTACTTTTTAGGTTTTTACCTTAAAATAAAAAATAGTAAGTATTAACAGTATTTAAATTGTAGACACTGAAGCTCGTATATTATGTAATATACAATGAAAAGTAAGAAATATGATATTTCTACCAATTTTAAATATTTATACAACATTCGTTTTATTTGATGTAAGATACGGTTTTAATATAAACGAGAGCTTAACATATTTCAATGAGTCTTCCGAGCCTAATAGTGTCACCAAGTATTTTTTAGGGGTGAAAGAGGAGGTCTAAAGCTCCCCAATTTAAGCTCATCTCACAAAATATTGGCTTAAAATATCAATTTACTTTGTATTACTTATGTTTAGTATATTAAAAAAGTTGTGACTTTAAAAATGGGATAGGCCTCCATTGAGGCTTGGCCGACATTTTGAATCTTTGATCGACACCAAGGCCGTTTAGTATTTCTATCTATCTCCCAGCAAATGGATGAACTTGAACGACAAAATTCAGCCCAACAATGAAGAACAGAACTGATTTGTAATATTATTTAATCAAGTAATGACAAGTATTTATTTAAATAGTGACTAACTATAATAATGTGTGTTAGGTGTGTTTGGTACTAGAAACATTTTATTTATTAAAAGCCTCAACCCCATTCCATGTATATAGTAAGACGCAGATCAGAAAACTTCATCTACTACGTGGTTGGGAACGAGATCTAAGGTCAGGACTGACCAAGGTTGAGTCTATATTCATGCATGACGTATAATTAATGGTGAAAAATATTGATCGTACAGTGCACTTATTCATAGTAAAAATAATATGGCTTATAATGAAACATAGGGATTAAAGTCATACTTAAATCGATTGAACTTTATTAATTGACGTTAGTTTATCTTCTTTGATTTAGTAGTCAAGGTTCACATAAGGGCTCATTCGAAAAACAACGTTAGTTAAATTGTATATTTTGAAACATTATTCAAGTCGTGTTTATTCTATTAAATCAGATTTCATTTTATTTGGTTCTGATTTTGTTATCGCCAGACACATGATGGTAGGCCCACCTCTAAAAAACAGAATCAACAAATTTAATATTTGTCCTTTGTTAACAACCATATTTAATATTGTAGCTAATAACGATAAAACAAAGAAAATTCGTTAATAAGAAACAAGTGTGGCTACTACAAGACATTTAAAACATGAAGAGAAGATAGCTTCTATCTGCTGTGCATAGGCTACCAGCCTTTAATAATTGATTGTAACCTCTTTGCGCATTATAATTGGCTGATACGTCTCAAGTCGAGAATAATTGTCTTTGATCAACTCCACGAATAGCTCATAAAGAGTTATACAAATTGAGTTTATTTCACAAACTTCGATTGGATCAGTGAGATAGCGTGATCTTATGTGAGAGAGAAAAAGAACAGAGTGGTCGAAGAACAAGGGCCAGTGAATACATCACCCCACGCGCCTTGTTGCGGATATTAGTGAAATGATCAAAGTGAAGGTGACGGTCCAATGTGACCCCAGATAGTGAACGGAGTCTTGCCAAGGAAGAATGATACCCCCCCCCCACTCCCCCACGCCCCAAATAACACAGGAGGGAAATGCCCAGGATAAAGACAGGTGAACATTATAGCCTGTGTCTTGGACAGGTTGAGCAGGAGCTCCCACGAGGTGAAGTACAGCTGTAACACTTTGAAACTTCAAAATCTGCCCCATCGTCTGCTTCATTGTGGGAGGAAAGATTTGAACTGTTTCTTTCAATATTCTTATGCAAAAACATGTCTCTGATGAATTACAGTGTTGTACTTGTTTTGTTTTTGTTATGTTTGAAAATACTGAAATATTATACCACACTTGCCTGAAGAAACATTTACATTAAAGGATATACAATAAATTTTAACTGGTAATAATATAAAAATACGAATACAATCTTTAATATATTTAAATATGAAGTTAACATCCATGTTGTTTACAGTATTCCGAAACTACGCCTATATTTAAAGTTGGCTATTAGTTTGTATATTGGTTTCAGAAATCATATTATATTGAAAGTTCGATAAATATAATGATTAAGGTATCTTAAAACTTGATTAGATTTATTTGAATGACAAACTATGTGTAATTGCCACACGTTCAAACATTCATTTAGGTAATAGGCTTGTAGAAAGTATTTTTATATTACATTTTTTTGTTTAAAGTTGGCTCATATTTTGAATATTGCCTTAAGAAACCATATTATGTTAAATGTTCGATAACGATAATGAAACAAGTTAGCTAAAAACTATATTACATTTGTTTGAATGACACACTTTGTGTAGAAGTCTTACGTTCAAATGATAAGGCTGGTAGGAAGTACGCTATCTACTAAACCCTGATTTTATTAAGAATCTCAACTTGTAAGGCTTTATTCCGTACCAGAATACTATCATATATTAGTATTTGGGTAGGATAAACGGTCATTTAGAATGAACGTAAAAATTCCCTTCTGGAAGGTCTTTTATCCTACCTATTTTTAAATACTACTATAGGGTAGGCTTCTGGTACACGATAATGCCTTACAGACGAGCTTCCTTCAAAAATCATCGTATATATTAGGTCTACATCAACTTATTTAAAGAAAAAACTCACCAGTTTCGAACTTTTTTATGCTCTTCAAAGCTTTTACTAACATATTTGTTTCATTTAACTAATCAGATATTGATGTATCTCATATATTCAATCAAATTAATGAACAATATTAAAATGCCCCATTGCCTTGTATGGGCTTAAGAGAGAAAGGGATACCCGAAGATTTTTTCTCTTACACAATGGTATGCAGACGACAGCTCGAAAATTCAGCCACAGATGTCCATCCAGTTAAATTGTAGAGATCATTGGATGGTATCTTGAATAATACAACTACCTAGTTGTGCTTTGAATATTAGTTTCCCTAAACGCATTTTGAAAGAAAGATGGTTGGCCGTAACCCAATGAGTTATCAATAGTTATGAACCACATTATTTTGTGTGTCAGATTAATTTACTTATAGCTTATCTTTTAGTGTCATAAAATCAAAAGATTTGACTTTTTTTGGAGTAAGACAATTTATTTAACACTTTTAATTAAGTATACCCTGATTTATATTATAAATTAACAGAAAAAACGTCCAAATGCCATATTGGTTTATGTGTTTAGTTGTTACGCCGTATTTGTCTATCGATATTTTAAAATCCCTCATGGAATCGACTCAGGCTAGATCGACTAGTCGATTTCTATCACAACATACATTTTCATTTGTAAACATGGCGACGACCTGTAGTGAAGGTTTGCCTATATCTCCAACAGAAAATAAATCTGTCACGGAATCTGTAATTTCATCAGGAAGTAAAAGTGTATCACGCTCACCATCAATATCCTCCTTCAACACCAAAGAAGATAGATGGCCTTCCTTGGTCGTTTCTAAGGAACCTAAAAGATATTCAAGACGACCTCCAGCAGGTATGTGTTTATATTATTATCATGTGTCAGTGGGCTAGGTCTTGTCTTGTCTTGTTATGGTTTTTTTAACAGTCTGATCAAATATTACCTAAATTATTTTCCACGATTTCAGTAAAAACTTATACAATATTTTTTAAGCTTTTTTTTACTAAGACTAGAAACTAAAATTTATATTTTGAAACATAGAAGGGCCTTATCATTAGGGAATAGTGGTGATAGGAAATAATTTGGGAAAGAGGGGAACAATCTCCCCTCTAACGCAATGTGGTTTTCTTTCCCCCACCCCAGATTAAAGCTGATTCGATATTTTTCTTAATAGTAAGATATAATTTAGTGCTAAGTCTTTTAAAACAATAAAGTAACCTTTCCTAACCCCTTCACCCTCTCAGACAGCACTAAGAAAGTGAAGGGCCTTTTTTTTGAAAATACAACTTTTAATTTGTGATTATATTTCACTATGTATTTGTAGGTATGTAGTGCTATTTTTTATTATTTTGATAATAATCATCAAAAGTGACCACTCCAGATTATATCTGTCATAATATGAATTCATGAAAGTAGATAGCCGGTGCAATAAGCAAGTATTTTTTCTTGATGTCGGCTACATCCCTTCCTAGGAAAATTTCTACTTTAGTTTGCTCTTTCCTTAACATATACAAAACAAACACTATATTGTTTTAATTTTCAGACTACTGGTATATGTAATTTTCTTTTTCAGCCTTAGTCTACTACCCGTTCGAGTTATATGTGTACATGGTACAAATTACTTTGATAGTTTTTAGGGACAAGGAAAGTTATATTTATATGAATCTGCGTTGACGGAGAGTGGAAAACCTTTCTCTGTACATCCTACTGGGACTCTAACCCCGACCTCCCCGTCATCATCAGTCCAATTTATTGTGAGAGTGTGGTGCCTCAAACCATGAGACCACCGAAGCGGGTTCCAGGTCCTGGTCTAGGGGATAAGCCTAGTTTACTGATGACTGATATTTTGAAATGGTTTGAAAATGGCTCAAACATTTTTGTTCAAAATGGGTATCTGGGTTTTATAAGGATAGGTTATTGATTTCTAAAATTTAAATTTAATTACTTATTAGTACAGGAGTAGGAAAGAGAGGGGGGGGGGTGGGTTAATACAAAAGTCACAATTTCCAACGCATGTATCTGACATTATATAATAATTAATGTAAAATTTGTTACTTTATAGCAGGGCCACAGGATATTACTTTAAGAAACTATCCTAAAATTAGATTGAACAGGTGGTGAAATTATATCATAAGTAGTATCCAGATCGTACAGTTGGCAACATTGGGCAAGAACTACATTTAAAACCATGATATGACTGCTCTCAGATCTGATTTGAGCTCAATAGAATTTTGGCCTGTGTAGAGGTGTTACATGGTAACTTGTTTTTTGTTTTAAGGGGGCATATTTTGCAACCATGAAAGCTATTAATAAATTTTAAATAATAGCTTTCTTGCATTGACTTACTTTTGATTTTTAACATTTTTGCCAATATATAGTGTTTTAAATTCTCCTACCTAGGCCTACTTTCTTATACACTATTTTCAAACCACTTAAATATTTATGAAAACCCTCCCCAATGGCTGAACGATCAAAGGCGTTGATCTCGGGTAATGCTGGACTGCCAATGACAGGAAGACCGGGGTTTGAATCGGGTGCATTGAGGGTGTTTTTTCTAGATGATTTCCCACTCTCCTTCCATGCAAATACGGGTAAATTACCTCTAAACTACTTCCTTCTTCATCGCTACCCCATTAGAGTGAAGATGCGGTAGGGAGGAGGGGGGAAGATATTTTTTTCTTACCAATTTTGACAAGATAATAATAGTAAAATGTTAGCCCTCTAAGAATATGCTAGTATTTTTTATAACATCCTTCCTACAAGCTAACCCAACAAAGTTTATGGGAATTATAGGCTATATTTATTAGTCTACGATCATAAAAATCTCAATCCTATTAAAAATAATTTGGTCTCTTCAAAACTGATCATTTGGCAAAAACGAATTTTTCATTTTGGACCTACGTTTTTAGTTTTGTTATGTTCTCTTTTATGGTGGCTTATTATTTTACATTTAAATCAATAGATAAAAATAAAATTAATAGTCATAGCTATTTGCCTATGCTAATTTTAGGATTGCATGGAAAGCGTCTCGGTTCCAGGAGGTACTAAGTCTACATGACAATATGTACCCACACAGAGGACTAAGAAATGAAACACATAGTATTTCAAGTTTGACACAAAACGTATTCTCAAACGTCTTTATGTCAAAAATTTTTCTCTTTATGGCTATTTTAGCAGGATTTAATTTTTATTATTACCTTTAAATGCTTGCCCCAATATCCTGGTGATGAATGAATTATGTTTAGATTTGTTTAATAAAACGGTTTGATTTCACTAAGAAAATTTTTCATAATATTTTGTAACCAAAAACATTTTAACAATCTATTACTGTATTCACAAACTATGTATTGCCAAAAGTGTAACAAAACTAAAATTCATTGATTTCAATTATGTACAAGTAACAAAAGTACCCGGCGTTGCCCAGGCTAGTCACACAATGGATTGTGTGGTTACCTTGAGCAATGCTTTTCTTTTCTTAAACAGACTGAAAAAAAATCTTAATTTTATTTCTTCTGACCCAGGTTTTAATTAATTTAAGAAATAAAATCCAAATTTTAAAATTCCGGCTTCGAGGCGCACATGTTTGTACACAGTAACATTTAAATTTCAGCCCTCTGCGTGCGGTAGATATCATGCAACTCTCATAACAGACAGATAAACTCTTCATTTTATTAATATAAAAACAAGTTGATGTACTGAATATAATAATTAAATATAAAGAAATGTACGTTAACATGTAATTCATGGTCTTGGTAAGCATGCATTTACTAATTATTTGAATGAATTTTTTTAATATTCATAATGAAAGAAAACCAGTATTAATAGGTTCTTGATAAGATTTTCAGTGTTTGTTGTTGCCGATTAAAAGGTAATGCATAGAAGGAAGACTCCAAATGGATATGGTCACAAAGAGAAATATCAAATTTGAAACTTTGCATATTCTCTTTTAGTCTAAATAGCTCCGAGTACATTCCCACTTATTTGAACCTTTATTTGGAATATTTTAGCCGTATATTTTTAAATAGGCCTAAGTTAAATCCTTAGCCATTTCTAAAATATTTTGATGATTTATGAACAGCCATCACCAACTAGAGTTTGCCCGCGGCTTTGCTCGCCTTTAAGTCAAGTAAATTAACAATGTTTGCAGTCCTTGCATTAAGATTTGGATGCTTATCTGGAAGTAATTTCGCAATAAATACCACAAGGAATAGTTTGAATTTGCTATAAAAAAGACTCTAAATAAGCCTAATTTATATGCAAAACCATATAAAATACCTTAAAAATGTAGCTAAATTTAATACACAAATGAAGGCATGCTAATAGTAGCTTTATTACAAGGAGCTATTGTTGCAATGAACACCAAAATAAATAGTTTAAATTTGCAATCTAAGAAACAAAATTAAAATAAATTTCAAAAGTATTCTCTAGTAAGCATTCTATCACGCCAAACAATATTATGCTTTTGGTTAGTACCAAACAGTAAGTAATAACACATAATAAATTTAACACATCCAACAACTTTAAATGCTAGAAAATAATGAAACCTACTTGAAGGTAGTGCCCTATGAACATACAAATATTCTCGAAGAAACATAATTTTGGCCCCTCTTTCAATCATCATTCACCACTTCTGGTAGCTTAGCCTAATTAATATGCCATGCTTTTACACTCAAAAGCATAAAATAGCTGAAAATGTACCTATTTGACCAATGGTTTTTCTACTGCCTCACTCGCTGAAGATATAAAATAAAGCTTATCCTATTTCCAGAAAATTAAGGTGTACAACAATTTCTATGCATCGAAGTGTGTATATATATATATAAAAATAATATTTTTTATGGAACGATCGACTTCGATAAGTGGAAGTCTGACTTTGTATACATATATATAAAATTGTATGTAGGTAAAAACATTTTCACACAGTGGCATATTCTGAGAAAAATTAATAGGTATACTCTACTCTAAAAGTTGCAGGAGAGATTTGGGGGCCAAGGACCCTCCACCATCGTTGTCCAAGAACGTTAAGGGAAATATTTGAAGATGTGTGCCTATAGAACAGTGATACTCGAACATTTATTATTTCCCCTTAACTGTATGCTATCATAGACAATTTTAAGCCCCTCCCCTTCCACTCTCATATTCTCTCTTTTTTTATTCATCCATAACGATGATTCCATCCACTCAAAATGTAATAAAAGTAGCTCCATGGCATCAACTCGCATTAAGGCTATACCTACCGAGTGGCTACCTAACTGTTTGGCGAATTAGTGCCAACTCTTGCGGATAGAGGGTGTGAATGGTCAGCATAATGACGCCTTCAGCCATTAAACTCGGCTTTCTATACCAGAGCCACTACTTCCTTATTCAAGTAGCTACTAATTTATCCACACTAGGCTGAGTCTAACCCATTTCAGACCCACTGCTTCCTAGATAATCTGGAAAGACTTCTCAGAAAATCTGGACGCACCGGGAATCAAATCCGGGACCTCTGGTTCCGTAGCCAGAACCTCTGACCATTAGACCACAAAGGCAGTTTTCAAATTGTAATGATATCTACATGGTTAGAAATCTAAGTAAATATTAATGTCGGGGCTAAGAGTGGTATGGGTACATTTTTGAATGCATAAGAGAAACAAATCCTATTCAATTAGCCTAGTGTAGTTAAAAGCACACAGCTAGCAATACTCAAAGCAAAAAATCAAAATAAATGTAAATTGAAGTGGTGCATGGATCAAATGTCCATCAGATCTTGGTTAGAGGGAATCAGGTGGATGGATTGTCCATCTCATGTTAGAATTAAAACGATTTCTTAAAGCCTACCTTATCTCTCACAATGCTGCATGGAAACAAATGAGTCTCCCAACTTGAGAATTTGTGCTCCAGAAGCTATTTAGATGCGTAAACTCTGACTAACATAGGGGGGATCATCACGGACTATTAATACTCTATCGCTTTGTCATTGATTTATTGCTAAGATATTTACACATATCTTTTGCTGTAAGCAGTGGTGCACCCAAGGGGAAGAAGGGCAAACAAGGTATTTGACTCCCCCCCCTTCCCCAACACCACAAATAATTTGAATATAAATTTAAATAATATGAAGTATAACTAACATATTTAGCATTGAAGATGTGTCAAATGTAGGGGCTACATTTTAAGACCAGAAATCTGACTTAAACCTAATATTTAAAATGTTTACCGTTACACACAAAATTAACAGTTGAAAAAAAGCACACAAATAATAGCTTCAATACCATTTGCATTATTTAAATCTCTTAATTACTATAAAACTACTCCAAATAATTTCTAAAAGCTTTTAATATTCATAAATATTCTCGGCCTTCAGGCTGTGGAGCTCCAAACCCGCTCTCCCCATAAAAATTAAATTCTTGCTACAGCCTTGATTGAATGCCTCCCCCAAAGTAAATGGCTGGGTGCGCCACTGATTAAGTAAATTATATGAAAATATATTTTATTTTACCTTTTCCTTCTAAATCATCTTGAAATATTGAAATTACACTCCTGACTTTTGGGATTCTTTGATGTACATTTATATAAAATAACAATGACTAGTAAGTCGTTAATTTAAAACAAAAACTAAAAGAACACTTTTAAAACTCCATGAATCCTTTCTACTAAAGAAAAACAAGAATTACTGTCAACTACGGTTAAAGTAGCCTCGTCAGCCGCCCCCTTCCCATTTCCTCACTCTACCAGTGCTGAAATTCCTAAATTTGAAAGAGTGGCTAGATGTAGAATGCCTAAACATAACTCACTGTATTTAATTAGTGTATAATTTAAAGCTTGTTATGTGTGCTAACTATTATTTTACAATTTTATATACATTTTATGTACTTTTACTTAAACTATACTAAATTAGCTTAATAAATAAACATTGTGATCTTGATTTTTTTTTTCAATAGTTGGCACAATGCTTAGCTTGCTTCACATGAAGAGCATGACCTGGGGTGTAAAAACCCTAACTCATTGGCCAATTACTTGTGGGTGAGCGGTAAGGAATGTGTTGCAACCACCTAGACATTGGGCAAAGTCTTTAGAACCTCCCTAGCTTGCCTTGCAGTTTTCAAGCAGCAGACCCTGGGTTTCCTATTGTGTTAAGTAGACCCTTTTAGAAGAATAATTAGTTAAAACACAGTATTCTTGGAATATGAACCAATATTAGTTTTAAAATTAATAATTCATTACAAGTATATTTATTAACAATTTAAATATTAGTATTTATACAGTTAGCAGAGACAACATTGAATTTAAAAAAACCAACCCATATCATTATGGGGTATGCGGCGCAGGACTAGCATACCCAGAAAAAACGCCACTGTTTTCACTATACTTTACCTAATGAGCTTGTATTCAAATGTCTATCTTTCTTGGATATCTAGAGTAATAACTGGATATTATTAAAATGGCTTGTAATTAAATAATACAGTCAATTTAGCCTGATAAATTATTGTTAAATATTTATTTGGCGTTTTTTGCATGATAGCTCTTTTTTAGAGTGTGTTGATGACGCATTTCCGCATTTCTCGCCCATCTTACAGAAACTACTCACATTGCTTATTTTTTATGTTGTTTTGATCATAGATGCCAGTCTGTAGAGGGTATTTACATTCCATTTTTCATAGAAAAAACCTTATCTGATGGCTGGAAAAGTTTTTTTTAGCACTTCATCTTACTTCTCGTTTGGGCTGTACACAAATGAACTAATTATACTAATGTGCTAGGAATGAGTTTAGGTTGAATTTAGGAGAAGTGTACACACATTTGTGTGGAGTGAAAGTGGAAAACCATTTAGTAAAAAAATTCTTCATTGCATGCAACTGGGATTTAAACCCTGTTCTTCCCATCATCGACACACTAGTCTATTGTGAGAGTGACACTTTAGACCATGCGGCCACTGTAGCGGGTAGCTGTAAAAGTTACTAGGTCTATTTTCACCTATTCATACGTCGGTTCATGTGATCTGTAGATGACACTTTCAATAGATATTATAGATATTATCATTGTTTATAAAATTTTGCAAATAATATAGTAAAATGTTATAAAATTTTGCTGCAAAGAATATGTGTTTGTATTTCCTAATTGGATCTTATGAAAATCGGTCTGTAGTTGATAAAGGTAACATTGTAATATTATCGACTATTCCCAAGTCCCATCATACCCATAGCTCAAGTGTTGAGTGTACTGCAAGTTCTCTTGGCGAAAAGCTGTGTTTTGTGAGTGAAGAAAGTTAGAGGATCGCTGATCCAGAATGTATGATTCTACACTCACACTGAATTGTCAGATTTGGTCAGTGATGAAAACCGATCCATGTTTAGATGATTTAATAATATAAACTTTTTATCAAAGTTTGATGTTTTTATTAAACAGGAGATTTAATTTAAAGGTAGATTTTCACAGACATTTATTGCAGTGATACATTTCTTAAGCTAGATATTAAATACTAAACACATTTTATTTTAAATAAACCTGTTTGTTTTTTACAGTCAAAGCTATAAATAATTCAACAAAATTTTTCATTTTAAGAGTGAGAATATATAACTAAATTTACATATTTATTGTGTGTGATTTAATTTGTTTCATTATTTTGTAATAGTGTACAAAATATTGTAAATCTTTTTTAAGCTTTGAGTAGAATTAAGTTTATTTGTAATGTAAACATTTTTCGACACTCATATTGATATTGGTAGACCTCACTCATTTGGTCATTTTCAGTGGGTTTTCTTTTTATTTTAAATTTACAGAAGATAATTTTGAAATAATTGTATTTAAAAAAAAATTTCATGTGTCGTAATACTATTCTACCTGTATTTGAAAATAAATAAATATACATTTTTTTATCTTTCATTTTTATTCTCATCAATTACCTTCTACATGCTTTAAATCAGCCACTAGACCTGATATTTTTAGTTACAAAATATATGAATATTCACTTAACATATATTTTTGGGCTTTCTCTGGTTTGATAATGCAACCATTTAATTGTTTGTATATATATATTCATATTTTTAGATAATTACAAATTTGTACTTTAACTATTAAAAATGTTTTCATCCCTTATTAAATATGTTTAATGTCCTAATAATTGTAATAGTCATAGTTTCATAATAAATAACTTGCAACGTTATGTTGAGGCAGGTTAGTTTAGCCGGTAAGGTAGTCTGGTATCTGTTCAAAAGTCAACATGTACTTTATTGATTTCCTCGGTGGCGACACAGTGCTGCCTCCTAGCAAGGGGAAAGGAAGGGATGTAGGTGGGATGAAGAAGAGAACAGGGGGGAGGGAGAGGGTGGGTTGTCAGGAAATCAATAGATTCTGCTTTTTTTCAACGTGAAAACCTGCGAGCCATGATTCATCCTTAAACAGTCATTCTTTTTCTTCTGTCATAATTGATAAGTAGCCAACTACAGTACACACAAAACCTAATGGGATAATTTTCTGTGCCGAATTCTCTGTTATATGCAGTTATCATTTTTTTTTTCAATGTGAAACTGTTGCACTTCTTAAAAAAAAAGTTCTTACGTGTTCTTTATATTGATTTTATCCAAGCCAAAGTTGTGTGATATTTAATATTCACTCGGACCTATGTGTGTGTCGCATTTAGATCTAAGTGGGACTTTCATAAAGAGTAATATAAATGAATTTCATGATAATTAAATTAACTCGTTAAATATTTAGTTTTTGGTGAATGTATTTGTTCAACTACGCACACTGCTTTCTATGTTTTACTTGCAAGACTATGAGCTTTTCGGAGAAGCTTCATCTGTATTTCGTTTAGTTCTATTCATGAATTTATCTCTTGCATTGAGTGTGAACTCTTAAAAATAATAATGTAATGACGATACTAATTATGTCAGTGTGAAGAGTAATGCCGATCAAGACATAATAATAAAACGGTGGGATCTTAGTGTTGAAAAAAGTTTTGGGACTCAAAAGCTGCCGTTATCGGTGACGCGCCTCGAGAATGCTGGACCAGGATATGGCGGGGGCCCAAGACACCATCTACTTGTGCAACTTCCGAGTGTCCGTGGACGGAGAATGGCTGTGTCTCAAGGAGCTACAGGACGTGGAGTTCAGCGTCCCAGAAAGCTCGCAACCTTCCACACCCTCTCCGGATGATCCCTTACCTTTGATTGGTATGCATAGAGTGGGGATGGGGAAAAAAGAGGTGGGGAGGGGGGCGAGATGAGTTGTGTGGACATCTTTTGGTACAGGCAGTTCATATTAAATTAGTATCTTAATAAATAAAACTATTTTGTAACTACCTATGAGCATGTTGCAGTGTTGCCAACTATACATTATGAATACATCTTTTGGTATAATTTCACCACCTGTACAGCTGTACAATAAAAGTAATATCTCAGTGCTCTAGTTTTGAGTGACAATATGACCCAATAATTATAATTTTTTTAAAAAAACCACTCCCATTGATCAATATTGTCGAGACTTAATGATTTAAAATTTAAATTTTAGATTCTAGGTCAAGTCTTTTTTTTGGTGGTACAGTCCTCTGTGATTTATAGGTCAGAGTTCCTGGCTACAGATCTGGAGGTCCTGGGTTCGATCCCCAGTGCTTTCAGATTTTTCTGTGAAGCATTATGTCTGAAACGGGGTCAACTCAGCCTCGTGAGGACAAATGAGGAGCTGCTTGAATAAATAAGATTAACGTCCATAGGGTTTGTTGTGCTGATCACGTGACAACCTCTATCCACAAATGTTGGCACTATCTTCGCAAACATGCAGCGGCCACTCGGTCGATATAGCTTGTTTGCAGGCTGACACCATGGAGTTTTTATGTGATAAATTGATTTTGACTAAAATTAATTGTAGCCAAACACGTCAGAACTGTCGCTTGTATACAGTAAGCCATTTTTTCTTTCTTTTTTTATATTTAATCCTAGAAACAAAAGTATGTTGCCGGGAAATACAATACATTTCAGGTCTTTGTACTAACTCTCGAGTATAGAGAGTTGTCGACAATGACCTGTTGTCTGTTAGCCTCTCTTTCCAGTAATGTGAAATATTTTGATTTTGGTTAAAACAAAAATTTAAGGAGATGGTGGTTGACAGTTTAAAATCTGTATTATAGATCTTAGGGGGTGTAATGAAAGAATGACTTTTTAGTATGGTTTGATTGCTTGTGTAGTTTTAGTTTAGTTTTACTGTCTGACCCTAGATTATTTAAATCACTTGGTCTCATACTATGGTCCGCGAACCACTGATGGCCCTTGGCTGTGTCCCAGGTGATCCACACTTGGGCGCACAGGAAAATGAACGGTATGATACAATCATATTGGTTTTCTCAATTATTTGATTATAGTTTGAGACTAAGTTTAAAAAAAAAGTAATCAATAATTTAACCTCAAATAATCTTTTTTTATACTATCATGTAAAGACTTCCCAGATATACATTTTAAATAAAATTGTTGTGTTAATTTTCAAAATCTACCCAAGATTAAACTACTCTTTATTTGAGGGTTTCAATCAAAATCGAAACTACACCTGAAAACATACAGAATTTTTTTTGGGAGTTATGGGACACATAAAATGTAAAGATTTATTATATTCTTAACGTCAAAAATTTTCACAGTTACAATTTGTTTTTCACTAGAAAGTAAAAAGTTAAAACAAAATCAAGAAAGTACAATATTGACAGGCTACCTCTGCTAAGTCAACTTTATTTTGTTCCACAAGTACAGTCCAATGTTCATAGAAGAAACCCACATTCATTACATTTTTACTATAAGAATAGTGTTATTTTATAAATAATATATCAAAAGTGACAGATCATATGACTGGACTTGAAAGTAGATTTATTAATGTTACTAGCTGTCAGATAAGGCTCTTCCTATGAAAATTGGTCTGTAAAATGTTTATATGAAACAAAGTTATATAAATATGCTATCTTTATTGCTTGATAAACACTTTCATAAGAAAATTATCTGCTTCGACAAGTGACAGTTTGGTAGTATAGTGGTTAAGTGTAAGAAAAGTCGACGTCGTCATTAAAGTCTATTATTATTATTATAATTATAATAATAATTATTATTATTTTTAGTTGGGTGGTCAGCGTGTGCATCAAAATGTCAAAATCATCAACGTCGACATAAAAAAATGTTTCGTTATCGAGAAAAGTTTTAGAAACATTGCATGAAAGTAACATTTTAGAAAACAGTCTATATTAAAGCAGCTAGGAGAGCTATAATATTGGCTAAGGAATGATCATAATAATATATAAATAAATCTGGAATAATTGAATTGACAAATTTAATTGGTAAATTATTGAAAAACTTAGTTTAACTTGATTTTTATTCCCGAGTGATACAATGATGAAAGTTTAAAAGACGCAAGAGCGAGAACAAAAATTAAAGTGGAAAGACATATTGATAAAACTATTTGAGAAAGATATTCATTATAAAGTATAGTACAAAGTTTAAAGTAATATTATGTAAGATGGAATTAGTTGAAAGCTATAACCGATAAGTCAAAAAATAATGTTAGTTAATTAAAAATCATTAAATATTTAAGCTGAGTTTATCTGATAGTATTCCATTATTCCACTTACTACCACTAAAGGTCTAATAGTGTTTTGACGTAATTTCTTGGTCAAATTGACTGTGCACCTTTCATAACGAGCTAATTTTTCACCACTATAACTGCACTATCACTAGCACTCATTCAGCCTCGTTCTTATGTATTGTTCCTAGACACGTGATATTTCACAAGTCCATACTAAATAATAATAATAATAATAATAATAATAATAATAATAATAATAATAATAATAGTAATAATAATAATTTTAGCACCGCGTCTTACTACCCGTTCGGGTTATACGCTTAAGTACTAATTACACTAACGGATTAGGAATTAGGAAGGTTGAATTTAGAGGAAGTGAACCCGCATTTGCGTGGAAGGAGAGTGGAAAACCATTTAGGAAAAACCACCCCCAGTTCACCCGACCGAGATTCGAACCTCAATCTCCCCGTCCTCGGCGGTCGAGCTCAACACGACTGGCGCGTTAGCCAACTACGCCACCGAGGCGGGTTCCATACTAAAGATAACTATTCTATTTCTGTTTTACTTTATAACCTAGCTTATTTTGTTACCACCGTCACGAATATATAGGCATGTAACATAAATGGTTGTCCCTCCACAGTTATTATGTAATGACACTAGCTTCAAACCTACATACTGATGAGGCCTATACATCATCTCTGTCTTTTGGATATATGTTGTAAAATATTAATGAACAAGCCTTGATCAACAAACTTTTTTCTCTTAAAATTATGGTTTGGTTTCTTTTGTTGTTTAAATACCAAAGGAAAAATTGCGCCAAGTGGCTATATTAAATTAAACATTGTAAAAAGAATAGAAGGGCAAGACCTAGGTCTACACACTTACCAGAAAACTGTAGGCCTCAAAGTTCACACTTAAAACCCAACAAAACACATAATTTTTAGGGTACATCGAGATACATAATTATGTTAATTGTTGTGTTTTAGTTGTAAACTTTGGGGGCTTAGATTTTTCTGACAAGTCGTTTGTAATCCTTTCCTTAATAAACTATGATATACTATTCTTATTCTTATTATTAGCACAGCGTCTTACTACCCATTCAGGTTATACGCACACTATGATATAAATAATAAAAACAGATCAATTATCTTAGGGGGCATTCAAAAATTATGTAAGCACATTTTTGTACATTTTGGACCCCCTCCATCCCCTTGTAAGCACCCCTTCCTCCATTTTATTTACTTAATATTTAACAACTTTTTTTTTAAATCTATTTATTTATTCACAGGAATAATAATTTTTTATACGATTTATAAATTTCTAGTAATTATTAATGTAGGGGTGTAGATTAATGGTTCTAAACAATTCACTGTTATAAAATGAATTTAAATTTATTGTCTAAGCATATAAATTGTAATAAAGGTTGACAATTATACAAAAATAAAATTTTAATTCACACTTAATTGAAATTATGTATAAAAAAGGGTTATTTGTGAATACATTAATTATAATAGTTATAAAACATTCTAAACTAATTTTAATTTGATGACCAAGATCCTTAAATGTACATCTCAACACTTTAAATTACTATGGGTCCTTTTGGGGTGGCTGGGTCACTGGGACATTCTTGCCAGCCTCTCTCGGTTCCGCATGAGCATTCTTTCTAACCCTTTCCACCTTTTCATCAAAATAGGTAAAGATCGAGCCCTCCTTTCCCACTTAGTTTGCTTAGGTAATAATTGAACGCCCCTAAGGCTGACTACACTGAATTTAATCTTGGAAGGAACTTCATGGCTACTGTTGGGAAACAACATTCTCATTTTCTTGTTCTCACCTGGCCGATCATATTCAATGTTGGCTTGTCGATGTTACCAGTAACTCCTTACCCCAACACACCACCTTCAGACATAACTGAGAGCGAGGGAATTTGGCAACAGTTGACTGAGAGAGAGCAAAGATACATCTTTTCTCCATAAGACCTGCATTTCCCTCACATGTGATATTCAATGCTCATACTAGATAAATTATAGGTGAAATTTTCGCTAAACACGCTGCAAATTTGAGCTGTGGAGATATATTTACAGCATAAACCTTGGATTGCGAGTAACTTGGTCTGCGAGTGTTTTGTAAGACGAGCAAAAATTTTCAATACATTTTAACTTGATAAACGAGCTATATCTTGCAATACAAGTAGTACTAGGGTTATGCTTTGTCTGCCGAGCAGTGTCATTGGATAGGTTCTTTGTTAAAGTCACACAAAAAGAAAACTATTTGAGTGAGCCAACAGATAGCGGTGATTCCGTTAGTGACAGTGAAAGTCGTCCTAAACAATAACACACCTCCTCCTCTCCTCCTCTCCTCTCTCTCGTCTACCTCACACCAGCCACCATTAAATTTAATAAATACATTCGATTATAGTACAGTTACATTTAAATAACGAAAATAAAAAAGGTATTAATCATTTTTAGATTAAATATTTTTGGGTGTTGGGACGAATTATCTGAGTTTCCATTACTTATTATGGGGGAAATTCGCTTTGATATAAGAGTGCTTTGTATTACGAACACGTTTACGAAACGAATTATGCTCGCAATCCAAGGTTTTACTGTATTGTATAACAGCAGCTGTAGAGAAAACTAAGGGCTCAGGTGTGTTTTACCTGAGGTCACCATCCCCGGGGAGGATGTGGTTGTTCAAATCCCAGCCGAGGGTATAAGGGATGCTTTTCATAGGAATTATTATACTCTGATCTCTCCACTCCCTCTGTTTGCTAATGCGAGTACACTTCCTTCAAACTATCATCATTATCCTTTAGATCAGTTGTTTTCACCCTGGGGTATGCAAAGACATCTTAGGAGATTCATAAAATTTGAACATGTTTATATATTTAGTTAATGGTTAACACTCAATGATCAGGACAGATTTAGTGCTAGCTATAAGGAGGGAGCGCCATATTTTTTCTCTCTCTCCCTCTCACTCTCAAGATGTAGATTATATAATAGGCATAACTTTCATTATGCATCAACAACTTTGGAGGTACAGAGTTGAAGATAAATTGTATCTGGGGGTACTGGTACATGAACAAAAAAGTTTGAATACCACTACTTAAGATTAAGTCATTAATCCATAATGATTCTCTGTATGAGACATACACATTAAACAAAACACGCGGTGTTGAATGGCATAATTCTTCCTTTTATATAAAAAATAATATTCTTAGTCCTTGGTAGTGGTTAGAGTTCTTGGCTACAAATCCAGAGGTCCTAGGTTTGATACCCGGCGCATCAAAATTGTTTTTTTGTAAAGCATTGGATCTGGAACGGGGTCAGCATTAGCCTCCTGGGGACAATTGAGGAGTTAGTTGAATAAATAAGTAGCAACTCTGCTCCGGAAAACTGAGATTCATGATCAGAGGGTTCATTGTGTTGACCACGTGACACCCTCTATCCACCAATGTTGGCACTATCACTGCTGGCGGTGGTGGCCGCTCGGTTGGAATAGCTCACCTCCAGGATTCACACCATGGAGAGTTTTTACTAATTCCGAGGATAAATTTTAATCTATGTTGATTTGTTTATAGCTTGAATAATATACCATGGACTGCATTGCTGGTTGAAATCAAATAATTTTGAAGACCTTCACTTATTAAATAATATTATGACTTAAACGGTGATAAATTTAATTTAATTTCATCAACAAGAAACTTATTTTCATTTGCCACTTAACATAATGAATACATTGACTCAAGAGATTTTATGAGGTTTATCAAATCACAATAGCAAAATATGATAAGTAGCACTATAATACTATTAGTAAATGTCATTTAATTATCTTAATCACTTTTTTACAAACTAAACCTTTTGTCCAATCACACACACTCTTAAGAGAGAGTTTATTACGATAGCTAATTTATTCATTTGACTATCCAAGAACATTGTTAAATAAATTTAAATAGTTTTTTAACATTATCTGCCACAGATAAACAATATTCATGAAGACACGTTTAAAACCATCAAAACAATTTTCAACCATTAAAATAAAAACAAACAAACAAATAGAAATGGTGGACATGAAACAACATCCGGCTGTCGATATGTGAGAAAATTCAGCTCACAACATTATTTAACTTAAATTCCACAATAAACATAAAATTTTAAAATAAATTAACTAAATTTGCCAATTTTTTTTTTTTTACTTCCGAAAAATCCTTGAAACACTAGTGTTATAATATGGCAAGTTTTGCCTCAAAACATTTTTTAAGAACATTAAAAAAACTCTTGGCTTTTTGAATAAGTATGTTAAAATGTTATGGGTGGATACTTTAAGTTTTTTTTTCTTTGGTGTAGGCTTTACTAATTAATTTTGGAACCTCCCACTCCACTATTGTTCCAGCCCGAGACCCAATGATGATCGAAAGAAGCAACCTCGTGAACATATCAAAACTGATCGTAAAGGAACTCATTGAGACCTCGTTGAAATATGGCCGCATGCTGGACTCGGATCACATGCCGCTCCAACACTTCTTCATCGTGCTCGAACACGTCCTGAGGCACGGTCTCAAACCCAAAAAAGTACGCAATCTATCGACGTTTGGAAAACACTTCCTTTTAAATATTTTATTGTATCGAGATTAATCTTTTGTTCAGATTATGACTGTTCACAAATCGTAATTCATACGTATTTTGGAAAATGGAATCTTGTTAAGTTGGAGATAAAAATCAGTTGTGTAGTCGTGGGTGAACTAGAGGAGCTTCCGCCCTTTTCACTTTTTTATTTGGTTCTTATAATCTGCTCACTTGTCCAGTAATAAGGACAAGGTAAGCACATATTATTTTAATGAAAATTATATTAAAATTTATTAGTCCTTTATATAATATAGGTAAGTAATATATGTATGTACTCCTCAAAATTTAGCCAGATTCCACTAGACCTGTGGTCAGTCTCCATAACCACTCGGTTATAGGTTAAGAATGCCTTGAATGTCCATGGACATATTAGTACAAATGTTAACTTGCCATTTAAATAATAAGGTGTTTTGTATTTTCTCTAGGGCTTACTAGGACCAAAGAAAGAACTGTGGGATATTCTGCAAATGGTCGAGAAATATACCATCGACGCTCAGGACATTACAGCCAGTGTACGGGATCTTCCAACGGTCAGGTACGAGAAACACTTGTTCATAATGTTAACGCTACTTGTCTCACCCTTCACGCTATTTTAAAATAACTTTCATACTCAACGTGAAGGCTACTATGATTTCACTATGTGATGAGGGTTTAAGAGGGTAGTTTCATTAGTATGAAGAGAGGAGGAAGGAACAACAATAAAAATTAAATATGGACAACCACCCCTAGAGTACTCAGCCAGAATTCAAATATAGACCTTTCTATCAACAGTTACAACTTGAAAAGGTACTGTCAAATTTTCATAACAAGGGACTTATAAAAAATGCCAACACATTTATTTTATGGCCAAATTTGATAACAGATACCATTAGGGGCTGTCTATAAACTACATCACACTAATTTTGTTTCTACCCCCCCTCCCTCTTTTACTTCCACCTTGTCACACATTGTAAAATTTTTGTGAACCTTCCCTTCTAATATTACATCACACTATCACATACTCCCCTCACCACTATTTAAATAGTATTTTCTATCGTAGAGCTTAAATAACCATTTCGTTGAAACGTGTTCACCAAGCTAGCCGATCAAAATGGATGAGCTGATTGTTGTTTGTTTTATACATGCGCGCACTCGGCTTTAATAACACAGACCGCTTCCGAATATGCTTAATTGTAATGTGACGGCACGCATTGTCTGACTCCCCCTCCCTCTCATCACTCTTGGTCATGCTGAGCACTACTCCTCACCCTCTTTCTCCCCCCACCTGATATACATACATAGATTATGAACAGCCCTTTAGTATTATTTTATAAGTATTGAGATTATCTTTCAAAAGTGACAGCTGAAGATCAAATGACTGGACGTATGAATATATTAAAGAACATTTAATAGCTATTTTAGCTGTCAGTTAAGGCTGCTTTATGAAAATTGGACTTAAGTAGATGGGTGGTTTTCGGGCCGCTCTAATCAGATGTTCTCGGGTGCTAACAACTTTGGCATGTTATAATTTATAAAATAAAACAAAACCCAGTTAAAAAATATTAAGCCTTCATCAGATATTCACTGTTCTCGAATATATTGTTTTTTTTTAATAAGTACCAAAAAGTTTGAATGAGTGTATTTTCCACCCTTCTCACAGGACTCATATGGGCCGGGCGCGTGCGTGGTTGCGTCTCGCCCTGATGCAGAAAAAACTGGCTGACTATCTCAAGATCCTGTTTGATCACAGGGAAGACCTATTGTCTGAATTCTTTGAACTGGACGCGCTCATGATGAGTGAAGAGGCCATTGTCATAGTCGGACTACTCGTCGGACTCAACGTCATAGACTGCAACTTGTGTGTCAAGGTGAATGGGGGTCCTAAATCAGAAGGGGGAGGCAAGCTATTAAATACCTTTAAGAAGAAAAATGGACTAAAACAATGTTATATGTTTAAGTATGTGTGAAAAGCGAATCTTGAGGTATGAATGATTATAATCATGGAAATCAGCCATAATTGAGATATATTCGAATAAATTAAAAAATGACACTTGTACATGGGAATTGAACCTAGGATCTTTGACTTACCTTTACCTTCATCAAGTTTGAAAGCTTTCAGCATAGTTGCAAGCTCTACCGAATTATCTTTGAAATGTACAAAGAATATAACTGAACTATTTATACGATTTAAAGACCTGTTTGATTCATCTATTTTATATTTGGTTTCTTTATGATTCATCTTTTTTATATTTGGTTTCTTTATGATTTAAGTTTGATTCCTGTGTCCAGATGTCATTTTCCAGTTTACAAATATGATATTAAACTCGTCTTTGTGGTTTCCTATCTCAGGAGGAAGACTTGGATTGCCAGCAAGGTGTGATCGACTTCTCGTTGTACTTACGTTCCAGCAACCACTGTAGCGAGGGGTCATCTGAGGAGGAGCTTGACCCTGACAATATGACCACGGTTCTGGACCAGAAGAACTACATAGAAGAACTCAACAGGCATCTAAAGTAACTTCCTTTATACATTTATTTACATCCATTATCGGTTCCAGCCTGTGGGCTGGGTCACTTTTTTATTCATAATATATATTTTTCCGCTACCGGCTTGCTAGACCTGTTGTAGCTTCAGATGCCTTATAATCTAACTTAAGACTAGGACAGGCACAACATCCAGTCCCCGGTTGTTAATTTATCAATGTGAAAGGGTAAACCCATATTTCACCAATGATAGATTTTTCAACCACGCCAGGAATCGAACCCGGGACCCTTAGCTCAGTGAGCAGACATGCTACCGACTGAGCTAAGGTGTCGTATAGGCATCTAAACTAACTAAGCGTTTATTTTTTTATAGATGTATATGAAAAAACATGTATGGACAGCATCAGTAATGAAGGGGTGTTGAAGGAGTTTGGTTTGAAAGGGAATCAATGTGAAAGAAACGTCTTACATCGATTAGGGCATGTTTAGAGGATGATTATGGATCGTTTGACTAAATAAATGTATGAAGGTAGAGTGTGTGGATCAAAAGGAAATGGTAGGCCATGTAACACGTGGCTTAATGTTGTAGATAAATGTGTGAAAAAGAGAAACATGAAGAGGCTAAAGGATAAAAGAGCATGGCTGACTCGCTTTATGAATTTTGTTGAAGTGAAGGGATTATGTAAGGATAGGGAAGTGTGAAGAAAGTTATTGAGGATGGATTAAGTACGGAGTTATTTTTTGAGCTATATATACGGTTTCTTGCCTATCACGTAAAGGAACGTAGTGATTAGGTAGGTATTTATTGACCTGAAAGTATGCAGCTTCCCCCCCCCCTCTCCTTTCCCCCAAATACAGCCTTTATTAAACCTTATTGCAGCTTATAATAATTGAACCCTTGAATAATATGTAACAAATGTTGTACCTTTGAGGACTGTATATAGTTAGTTCGAAATAGTTCAAATTTAGTTTATAATCATTGCAACATATGGTGCTAACTGGTGCATATGGTAACTTCAAAAATGGTATTTGAAAATACATTGACCTTGAGACTAACAATACAATTTTGACTTTGAGCTAAAATGACTGACGAAATGAAATAGTCAATCCTTTTATAGCAGCTTATATTTATTTTCACGCATGTTTATAAATTATTTTTGTTGCAGTCTTTATGTCAATTCTCTTACTCTATTATGAAGATAATTTAGTTTAACTGTTTACTAAGTTTGGAGTACTATGCGTTGTAGATCATGATTAAAAAAGCTTCTCTCAGCCAATGATTAAAACATTGATATAGCCAAAAAATGAAGTCATAGTAATAATACATGTAAATACTATAGCCACTAGAATAGTTAGAGTAAATAGAGTGTATTTGATTATGTTCAAAGTGGATTCATTTTCAGACATATCACAGTGATCGTATTTTTTGGGAGCAAAAAATAAATAAATTGGTACAACATTATATCATAAACTTTTAATCTTTGGGAGACTCTCTTTTGAACCTTTAGTTGGGATTGCAAGTAAAGATTTATCAGAAAAAATGGGTCGTTCTTAATTCACTATGGTTAATGAGGTACCATGAGTTAAATGTATGTATGGTAAATATTAGGGATGAGATTCGAACCTTTAAAGCCCTAGAATCTATAAGGAATTTCAAGATTTGAGATTTGGAAAAAAAAAATCTATCCAAAATTTTGAATTGGAATTTGTTTTAGTGGTTGATCCCCTACATTATTATAGGACGAACTTAACCATGCAAATCCAATTCAGTGGCTACATATTCTAAGGTGTCGCCAGGGAGATATTGGTTCGATCCCAGTCGGGTGTACTGAGACTGGTTTTTCCTAAATGGTTTCCTTCTCTGTCTCCATGAAAATTTGAGTACACTTCTCATAAATTAAACCTTCCTCATTCTTAAACCTTTAACTTAATTATTACATGTGTGTGTAACCGAAATGGGTAGTAAGACCCGGGGCTTAAAATCATTCATGTATGCATGTAATAATGCACACATTTTCGCAAAAAAAAAAGCTAAACATTTAATTACTATTTAAATTTTATATTATTTTGGTATAACTTATTCCTGTTTCCTCTTATATTAATACTTTTTCCAATATTCTGATAAAAATTTTAGTGTATTCTACCCATCACTAGTAAATATAGTTATATTCTCTTATCTCACTAACCGCCTCGGTGGCATAGTTAGCTAACGTGCTGGTTTCGTGTTAAGCTAGACTGCCGAGGATGGGGAGATCAAGATTTGAATCTCGGTCGGGTGGTTTTCCCTAAGTGGTTTTCCACTCTCCCTCCACAAAAAATGTGGGTTCACTTCCTCTAAATTCAACCTTCCTAATTCCTAACCCATTTGTGTAATTAGTACTTAAGCGTACAACCCGAACGGGTAGTAAGATGCTGTGCTATAAAAAAAAATTCTTATTTCATTGCTACATTCTGCGATGCTTATTGTAGTGCTACAGTGACGAACCTCCAGTCAAAGGTGGAGACACTGATGACGACCAATGCCCTAATGAAGGAAGACCTGGCCATCTCCAAGAACAATATGCTCTCGATGAATCACGAGAACATCACCTTGAAACAGCAGCTAGGGATAGATGTGAATGCGGATAGGACTGACGAGGGGGGAGGGAGAGGCGGGAAGGACCACTCGGCACCACAGGGGCAGGTGGAGGAACTCCGTCAGATGCTGGACAACGAGAAGAAACAACGGCAGGAGTGTGAGAAGGAGTTGGACCTACAGGTTAGTTTACGCTCACTCGCCTCGTTTGTATAGGGATGAAACGACAATTTCTTAAGACAAAGGGGACATTCATGCTGCTCTATTTATAATATAGCGGGCACAAAGTTCCAATCTATAACTAAAATCCAACCCACCTCGGTGGTGTGGTTGGCTAACATGTTAGTTTCGTGTTGAGCTAGACTGCCGAGGACAGGGAGATTGAGGTTCAAATCTTGGTTGAGGGAACTGTTTTTTTCCCTCCTAAATTGTTTTCCTCTCTCCCTCCACGCAAATGTGGGCTCACTTCCTCTAAATTCAACCTTCCTAATTAATAATCCATTAGCGTAATTAGTACTTAAGCATATAACCTGTATGAGTAGTATGACACATTGCCAATTAAAAAACTAAAATCCTGTAATAATTAGAATTAGTACGCTTGAATCCTCAAATCCTATGTTAGCCATTCAAGGGGTTTGTAAAAATCTCAAAAAAGTATCTTGAATACACCAATGAAGAGCTTGACTTCAAATAACAATTTTAATCAATAGATTGGTTCAAGTAGTTATTTAGATTTGTGTAGTTGAAAGAATATCAAAATAAAAAAAGAAAAGGACAGAACCGTATTACTATAATTAATTTATGTAAACAGTTTTCTCTTTGTTGTTTTTGACATAATAGACATGACAAACAAAATATAATTTGTCAATGACTCCAGGCTTCAACCAACAATTTTTAATTTATATTTTATAATACAGCGTATAAACACTGTACAATAATGTAGAATAATTGATAATAAAGGAAGCCAACCTGAAGGGATAGTTTGGGTAGTTCTAGATAAAGACAAACACACTTCTCTCTTTACTCCTTCTCTTCCTTCCTTCTCTTCTTTAACTTTTTACACTTCACAATTCTCACTTCTTCACATTTTCACATTTACATATAGTTTAAAATTTTTAGAAATAGTCCTTTTTCATATTAATACACATTTAAACACACAAAACACAAAGAAAGATATGTTAAGGAACAATATGCTGCTATAATAATTTGAAACATACTCTCTTCTGCTGACAAAGGAGACTGATGTACCCTGAAAATGACATACTTATCCATTTTGTTTTAATTGTGAACTTCGAGGCCCACAGTTTCCTGGTAACCGTGTAGGACTTGCCCTTCTATCCGCCTTTCATTGTTTTTTAAATTTATTGGTTTTTTTAGCACCTGGTCTTACTACTCGTTAGGGTTATAAGCTTAAGTATACCTCAGTTTTAGCTTCTGTGGTGCTGACTGACAGCTCACAGCTGACTTCTGACAGTCAACAATTAGTACCTAAATTTTGACTGTCAGAAGTGACAGCTGCTAAAGACATGTTTTTTGCAGATCATATGATTCGGCGTAGGGATACATAATTTGGTCTGGTAGCTTTTCAAAGCCGTCAGCTGTGAGCTGTCAGTCAGCACCACAGAAGCTAAAACTGAGATGTACTAATTATACTAATGAGTTAGGAATTAGGAAGGTTTAATTTAGAGGAAGTGGACCTGCATTTGCGTATAGGGAGAGTGAAAAACCATTTAGGTAAAAGCCCCCTCAGTTCACCCTACTGAAATTTAAACCTCGATTTCCCTGTCCTCATTAGTTTGGTTCAACACGAAACTAGCGCGTTAGCTAACTACGCCACCGAGGCGGGTCTTTCAATGTTTAATTAAATATAACAGTTAGGTGCCATATTTCCTTCATTGACAAGTCATACAGGTTTTGTTATGACCTTGGGACTGTGCCTGAATACTTGCTGAGGAATACATTTTAAGCAAAAGAAATAAACTACAATGTGCTTATGTTAATCTGACGACTGTTATTCCTAATATTTTCCCCTCAAACGTTCAAATAACTGCATAAAGTTATACTGTTATTAATTTTATGGATTGCTTTGTTTAAAACTCTATTGAAATGCTTATAGATAGGTCAAATCCACTATTTTACAAATCCAAACCTTCATTTTATCTTTGAATCCCAGATATTGGAATTATTAACATAAGGAATAAGAATATAACAGAATAATATAAAATAGAAATAATAACTAGATGTATGAAGTCTGGTTGCTAAGTTTTTCCTATAGTTATTTCTGAGCTAAACCACCGATAAGTAGTTTCAGAGTTGTGATACAAATTCCAATTCAAAATTATGAAGAAAAAAAATATTTATATATTTTTTCCAATTTTGAATTAGATATTTTTTCAAATGCTTGAATCTTTAATATCTTCAAGGTAATTTGAAGATTCAAGCATTCCATCGCTAGGAATAGCACAATAATCACAGATGCAGATATCAGGATAAAGTTTATGGATACATTGAAATTAAATATCATACTAGTTGTGGATGTTGAGCAAAGCTTACAGATGCGAATATATAGCTATGGAATATTACAATTTCTCTGCATGTAATATATATTTGGAAGAAGGTAAAGTAAAGGTAAGGTGGATAGAAAACAAATAAAAGGGAACAAACAATATATGGCTTTTACATAGAAAAGAACAACACAGTTCACACTTTACATTGCTGCCATTGGACAAAGAGGTAATGGCTGCCTCTTAAAGAAAATCGATTGTTACCGTTCATTTCCTCGTTCTAGATTTCATTCTATCGGAACTCATCATGAGGGAATGTGAAACGTGCAACGCAACTTCCTAAAAGAGGAAACCAAAAGACACAACAGGCTAAAGAAAAAAAGGGGGAAATTGGTAAAGAATGTTAGGACACTTAGGTAGTAGCGTGTAAAATGAACAAATAAAATAAAGGACAAACATAAGAAAAGGACATCGGATCTGAGTATATACAATATAATATAGATTTTAAAGGAAAACCTCTTTTCTCTTTTTGAGGTAGTTTGTAATATATATTTGGAAGTAGGTATGAAGGTATCTATATGAAAATATTGAGGAACGTCCATAGTTTTTTTATTTTTTCCCGGTCATGAGTGCAAGGGTCTAAATATGACAACTTTGTTCTTGTGTTTCAGATCAGCTTGAAAGCAGAGATGGAGGTGGCCATGAAGTTACTAGAGAAAGACATTCATGAGAAACAAGACACTATAATCTCACTCCGTCGGCAGCTGGACGATATTAAACTTATCAACCTGGAGATGTACAAGAAGTTACAGGTAAGGGTGATTATTTTAGTTAGCTTAAGGTGGGGCGGAAGGGAATGTGATTCAAGGTCCATATTTCTTACAGTTTCGTATTTAATTTATTTTGACCCAAAAAAAAAATATTTTTTGTGAAAAAATATTAACCTTAACATGAGTCCCTTACATTTCAACTTTTAAGTTATGAATCTTATTATTAAAGACAAATTTTGCTAGCGTTGTTGGAAATTTTCCATCACCATCATCAATTACTGTTTTCAGCCTGTGGCCGGGTCAGTTTAGTAACATGCTACCATCTTCCTCTTTACTTCAACCATTCTTCTCCTCTCACTTGTACACTTTGTTATCTGCGGTTCCCATCTCTTTTTTTTTATCTTCCTTGCGATCTTTTCCCCACAAACTTCATCTCCACCATTCACTATTCTTTTCTTTTCCATCCTCATTACATGCCCATATCATCTCAGTCTTGCTTCCTCTACTATCTCATGTACTCCCTTATACCCCAGCACTTGTTGTGACAACTTCATTCCTAATCTTGTTTCTCCTTTTGACAGCTAACATGTTTTTCACAAACTTCATTCCCATGGCCTCCACTTTCCTCGTCTCTCTTACATTCAATGTCCTGTTCTCGTTTTCATTGTAAAAACCTTGTTGTTTTTGTTCCTTTTTATATGTTTATATCCATTATTTACATTATTATCCATATACATTCTTCCAAATATGATAAAATGTACTTCAAGAAGCGAAAAGAGGTTTTCCTTAAAGAGATACATTTTGAAAACAATTTTTTTTTAGAGAAACAATGAAATAGTTTTAAAATAAATTCCAACTCAAATTCTCAACGTTTCGGAGATCCTTTCTCAAATAATAGTATGATCAGTAGGAAAAAAAAATTAGTACCCCGCATAACCTTACTCGAAATGGTTAACCCGAGTCGCTCTTTGAGTTTCATGGTGAGGTTATATTTTTGTAGGAGTGCGAACAGGAGCTGACGGAGAAGGGGGTGATGGTGACTCGACTGCAGGCCAAGACGAGTCAGATCGGTCAGATACTCAACAATTTGGAGAAATACAATCACTTGCTGAAAGACGCCGAGAAAGGGGGGAACTCCTCCAAAGGGCCCAACGGCCCCGGTCAGCAAAAGAAATGAGACTAGCTCATACTCTCTCTCTCTTTATTTCGCATGTGTTATGAACAAGATCACATGACTGCATATCTATGTTCACTGACCACAACTTTGATTATGTATTTAAACTATATAATTGCTCTTTTAGGAGTATATATAAATATATAAAAAGAAAAATTAATGGCTTCATAACAGAGGGGTGCATGGATCATTCTCTGTATTTTTTTTGATGGAGCATATGCCTCTCTGTAATGAGACCTTTTATTTAACTACATCATTCCCTTTATTATTTCTTTGGTCAACCTGCACACTTATGTATGACATTTTTTAACTCTTTTAATAACTGATAATGTTCAAGTGATATTTTGATACAAAATGTTGGTAGATAAAAAAAAAATTTCTTGGCTAAAAATGGTAACAAATTAACTTAAAATTTTACAAAAATAGTAAAATTACGGCTAAAATTCCCATTTTTAACCTTTAAATATTTGCTTTTGGCTACAATATGGTCGTTATAAGAGCCAGTTAAAACAGTTAATTCACTTCTTCTTATACCAATGGCCTTTGGTTGAGGAGGATGAATTTTACTAACTGGGAACTTACAGTATTTATAGGAGTATTAAGAAGAAAATTGTAAAATTGAAGTTAGTACCTTTATGAACAATATCATGTGCTGCTGAGTAAAAATGTTTCGATATCGTTAATTCTTATGAAAATCAACAAAATTTACCATTATTTACGCATAAAAGGTCAAGTAGTTAGTTTAAAGGTGGGGAAAAAAATCAATTTTATTTTATTATGCGTATGCATAATGCATTCTAAAATGCTACAAAGAACTTTAAACATGTTTTCATATCCATTTTATTGTGCTAAGTAAAAGATCATAAAAATATGTCTCACAAAATTTTGGTATCCTACTAATACACAAAAAGTTTACAAAGTTGTGGTTAGTACAATCGGCTTTTGAACTTACCTGTTTTTTTCTGTGCCTCGTTAATATTAATGCCAGTTTATATACACATGGGTGTATAGTCTTACTTTTGAATGTTTGATTATGTATTTATGTTGTCATCAACTATTACAGGAATGTGAGAGCTCACTAAAACACAAAACTGAACTGATCAGCAAACTAGAGGCTAAAACATTCTCAATGACTGACACGATTCAGAAAATGGAGGAAAAGTAGGTACCTATAGCTTCGTATCTTCTATGTTACTGTCAATACTAATTATTATTATTACTACTAGG
>CABFWO010000351.1:276472-306982 GCA_902155825.1 Timema genevievae | reverse complement strand
CCCCCCCAACTGCTTGTCTATCCAGCTTTACCGTATGCCATGTTTGCTTCCGTCTGCTTAGAACGTGGTAGCGATATCACCCCGTTTTCAAAATAGGGGTTATTAAAGTATTTTGAGATGAGTCCATTATTGCCAACTTTACACTGTGTGTATATTTTGATTTTGGTAAATCCAAACAAGACTTATGGGTGATATTTCTGCACTTTGTAAAAATAAATTAATCAAAGTAGCTTTGATGTATAGATAGTGATGTCAACAAATATGTAAAGTAAATTAAATTATATACAAATTTTAAAACAGACACCTGGACACAGGTATTGAACCAGGGACCGTTGGCTTAGCATGGCATTGCTCCAGGGCTATCCAAATGGGAGGGAAAATGGGGTAGCAGTTTGCCCCAGGCCCCTGATCCTAGGGGCCCCTAACCTGCTACTCCTAGGTATATCTCTTTTACAGTAGCTGGTCCAGCTGAATTTACAACCCACTTTCATGAAACATGATGTTATTTTTTTATCGATTTGAGGTTGTATTTATTAAATTCATAATTGTATCCCTTTAAGGAAAACTTCTTTTCACGTTTCATTGTATTTAGTTATATTTGGAAGAAGGTACCAGAAAGGTGGGTAGAAACACATAAAAAAGGGTGAACTCAATATGGCTTTTACAATTAAAGGATGAACACAGTTCACACTTTACGTTGTTGCCATTGGACAAAGAGGTAATGGCTGCCTCTTAAAGAAAATCGATCGTAACCCCCAATTTAGGTTTCATTCTACCGAAACATCGTAAGGGAGTGTGAAACGCGCAACCCAACTTCATTCCTCTTTTAGGAAGTTGTGTTAGATGTAAGTTTCAATAAAATTAAAACTGGGCTGGGGGATCTAATTCACTATTTGAAGCATTGTAAAAATAGACCACTAATTAAGAAAACTTTTTTCAATTTTCTACTACAGCGGATCTCAAACTGGGGTACGCGAGCAGCTCTCAAGGGAAAGTTGGAAAATAATAAGGGACCTATGGAAAACCTTAATTGTTGGCAGTTGCCGTTATCTGGTTATTTCCACCCCTCTTTTTCCTTTATTTGCTGTCGGCTGGAGACCGATTTCTGAGAATGTTCAACCCTTTACTTTTCACCTTCTTTATTAGCAGTTTATGATGTCTTTCTCAACAAAATATCTCTGCGACTGTGAGAGTGGTTTTTCATTCATGGTGAACTTAAAAAATAAGTACCGCAATAGACTAAATTTGGAGCCAGACCTCCGCTTGAAAGTTTCAAATGGACAACCAGACATCAAAAAGTTGTGCCAAGCCATGCAGCCACATCCCTCTCACTGAAAAACTTTGGGATTCATAATATATCAACTCCAGAACTACAATTAAAAATTTTGATTTGAAAATATTATGTTTAGATTTCTTTTTTTCCTTATTTTTGAACAAATCTGTGAGGAAAATTAGTAAATCTTTTCTATGACTTATTACAGTAAAATTATGTTATTATTAACTGATCATAACAACTCTCAATAAGAGATAATGTTAAGGCTATATAAGAATAGGATTATCTTTAAATAGATTTGTCACATTTGAAAAATTTTTGTCTACGGATATTTTTTCCCATTAGATTAAATAGATCAATAATTTACCATGTCATATATTTTTTAAACCTCTCATTTGGAATTTTTTTTATCTTGGGGGTACATTAAACTTTTAGTCATGGCCAGAGGTACAATCTAAAAAAGGTTTGAGAACCGCGGTTCTACTAAATATAGTTTAAAATTAGTGGATGAGGAGTCTGCTTGATCAGACAGGCTAGTGCCTACCTAGAAGCAGAAGTAAGTAAGTATAAATAGTTTAAATGTTATGTTAGTAAAAATTGATAAAACACATAAGTTAAGTTAATTGTTTATGTGAAAAGATCCCATACTCAAGGTAATTCATCAATCTTGGTTTGAGTAAGGGTCTGTGAGGGACATGTGCAATTGTCAGCTACCCTGAACACTGTTAAAATCCTGAACATGTTATTGATGCGCTAAGCCAAAGGTCCTAATTCCCGTGTCCAGGTGTTATTTTAAAACAATATTTAATTTGATCAAAATTGTATCCCTGGGCATTGCTGTTTCTATACAAACGATCGTTATTTTCATCAATTGTTTAGATATTAAATATATAAATGCTATCAAATGCAACTATTATTTATTTTGCCTGATATTTTAAAAATACGTTAATACATTAAGAAATCATTGTTATTTAATTTGATAGTTTTTTTTTCTATTTTAACCTTATTTCATTTTTATATATATACGCTAAATTATATTTAATTGAAAGTTTAATGAGTAAATACTATAATTTTTATTTTAGTACTAATATTGTAATTAAAATAAAGTAAAATAATTTTTGACACTTATCATAAAATCTATTATATTATGTGTCGACTATCTACCTAAACAAACATATCAGCTAAATTTGCTTGATATTTGTACGTTTTCTAAGAGTCATGACAATTGTAAGATAAAAAAATTTATAATTTACATGTTTGTTCTCTGCAAATGCAATGTTTTGTTTATTATATTCTATGTACACAAATTATTTGGCAGGGCCCAGATATTCATCCACCCTCGTTTAATGTTTACGTAAGAGGAAAACTGCATTAGTTAACCTCATACTTCAACAACTTTCATTTATTAAAATTAATATATCTTTTAGGATTGGGAAGATTGCACATAAAGTCTGTTTAAATTATGAACATTATTTCTTTGAGGAATTGTAGGGATAAAAAATGGCCAGTAAAATTATTTGTCACATGTTCTAATATGTGTTAAAATAAACATGATAGAATTGTAGGATATGAAAGACAAATAAGTTTAAAAGATAATACTATTTTACGAACATTATTCTCAAATACAAATATTCATTTTACCTATGAATCCTGAATCTTGATATAAAATTTTAGTCTGGATCTTGGAAAGAAATTATGAAAATAAAAGGAAATTATAAACTAAACGTTAATGATTTTTTACTAAAATACATTAATTATAGCATAAATAAATTAAAATAAGTTTACGAGGATATCAAGGTTCAAATCTCGTTTGAGTGTAATGAGGGTGTTTTTTTCTTCTGCTTTTGGAGTGACTTCATAAACACACCGTCTTTGGAAATAAGTTTGCTCAATTTCTTCTAAACACTTTTTTTTTTAAATTTCTTTCATATAAATTTATATTTTATTCTCATTATCAATTGCTCAATTTCTTCGAAACACTTAATTTTTTTAACATATTTCATATAAATATATATTTTATTTTCATTGTCAATTTAATTAAATCTTATCATAACAAATTATAGTTTACAAATGTTATTAAAATCTCTGGTAAACTTTATTTTACATATAATGCCTAATACTCTCAGCATAGCAGACACTTTAATTTACAAAATATAGTCACTAGTCTTAGAAAGTTTTTATAGTAAAAAAATATGAGATTTCACTCTATTTTGTTAAGTTATAAAGAAGTACAATTTATCTTTTTTTTTGTAACGCTTAAAAGAATAATTATTTTTATATTGATGTTTATGCTATGTGTCAAGGAATTTGGAAAATTAGTGATCAAATGAAATCGTCTGTGTGAATTTTGTGTGTGTACAGTTGTCATTATATAATTCATTATTGCAACGAAGATTTTTTTTTTCCATCCTATCAAAAATCTGTTTAACAGACATATGTGTAATAATACCAAATCTAAGGACTTGAACACAATTTTAAGGGAAATATAGTTAATATTTAAAGTCAATAAGACCAAAGGTTTTTTATTTTTAATGAAATGTAACTTTTTTATAAAATCGTACAGTCTACAATTTAACTAAGGGAACACAAAACGAAATATTTCATATTTGATCAGAAAACATAGGTTTATTGCTGGTGGAAAAAACTCTATAATATTTTTCTGTTTAAAGACGACATCCTAGCCTTGGCTGCTAAGTCTCTCCACTTCTTTGGCCAAAAAGTATCCATAGCCATCGAAGTAGGACGCTGTTCTATATACTGAAGAGCCATATCAAATGCTTACTGAGCGTCGATAGTTCCCAGAGCGGGATGGTTGGATATACCGAGGAGACGGATATTCAGAGGTCGGAAATGGAAAGGTCTACTATAGTATGATTGTGGCTTCACTTCCCCTTTTCCATTGATAGCTTTGAACTATTCTTCAAAATGTTTGAAATGGAAACTATGCATATAATTATTATGGTTATTATTTTTGTCTGTTTTAATAATTATTTACTTCTTCTAATCAATTGAAACTTTAATAGTCATAAACTATTAATGTGTCTGACACCTTAGCTCAGTCTGTAGCTTGACTGCCTAATGAACAAATGGGTTTACCTTTTCACATTAATGAATTAACAGTCGGGGACTGGATGCTGTGCCCGACCTAGTCTTAAGTTAGAATATAAGACATATGACAGGCCTAGCAAGCCAGTAGTTGAAAATATATTACTTGAATAAAAAACTGACCAGGGCTACAGACGGGAAACAGTAATGGATGTAAAAAAAACTATTAATGTGGATTGTATTATATTTGGAAGATGATATAGGAAAGGTGGATGGAAACACATAAAAGGGGGACAAACACAATATGGCTATTACAATGAAAAGAAGAACACAGTTCACACTTTACATTGCTGCCACTGGACAAAGAGGTTAAAGAAAATCAATCGTCGCCGCCCAATCCCCCGACTTAGGTTTCATTCTATCGGAACTCATCAGGTAGGATTGTGAAACGCGCAATGCAGCTTCCTAAAAGAGGAAACCAAAAAAACAAAAGAGAGAAAATGGAAAATGGTAAAGATTAATGTAAATTGGTATTCATATTTTGAACAAATTTGCAATTGCTAAAGAAATGTTTGGGAGGGGGATATCACACCATTCCCACAAAATTTTCAAGGACCAACTCTTGTCAACTTGATGCTTGATGGCTGACTCGCCTGTAAGTTAGCTATATGAGAGCTTTGGGAGCTGATGGATATTGACAGCTGAAGCTAACTGATAGACTTGTGTCAACTGACGAATCATCGGTTCATGCAATCAAACGTTGACTGCGCTATAACAAGCTTTTATTTATGAACTTACCTAATTCGGACTCTCATTGCTCAGCATTGGTTGATTTCACAGCTCTTCCTGAACTCGAGAAAACAACTGTACTGTATTCTCACGTTTTTATTTAATTTTTGTCAATTTATTTGGGTTCAATGCCTAAATGTTTAACTTGCGCAGAATGTTTTGAAAGCTTTATCCTTCTTTTATGTTTTAAAAAACTTTATCTTTTTTTTTTTAGGTGTAATGATTTATTTTTGACTCTGCAAACTTTGTCTTATTGTTGAATTTTCCTCTGGTTTCTTCGAGTCTGAGGCCAAAATATAATTATATTTCTTTTTGAAATTTTTTTCCTGCATTTAAATTAATTGAATTGTCTTTTTGTTTTGTAATTCAGTAGTTTTGGAAAAATAAATTATTATATCCAAATATTAAACTTGAGTTAACATATTTTTATTAGAGTATAACCAACACATTTAAATAATCGAATGGATTGAAAAATGACACCTGGACAAGAGAACCAAAACCGGGACCTTTGGCTTAGTATGCCATTGCTCTACACCAGAGCTATCCAGGGATCTTCCTGTGCTCAAGGTCATTCTTCACTCCTATTTTAAGGCAGAGTCTGTGATGGACGTGTGGATATTATCGGCTACTGAGAGCTGTCATTAATATCACAGCCACCGGCGACTTGGTTGTGGCTTTATCTTGCCAATAGTATAAATATATTGTACATTCCAAGCGAATCAAGATGGAATAGCATAGTATAGTGTTGCTTTCTTTCAACTTTTGACTAAGCTAAACATTACTAAATAATATGTATTCTCACTCTACTAATCATTTTGAAATTCAAACAAAATAAATAGTTATATGCTATTTTCTTTCTAGCACTATTAATTTGTTGACTTATTGAAAGTAAATTTATACTGGGATAGTTTCTATGTTGTAAAATTTAATAAAAAACTAGATTACATTTCAACAAGTTTGGTGAACCAGGTAATATAGTTCTAGAGCAGGTTTATAACCAAAGGTGTAGTTTTAATATTCCCTAAAGAGATTTATTTTTTAACTACATGTCAGATAAAAAAATAAACGGGGTTAGTTCATTGCTGTGGAAAATAGTATATAAAATATAACAATTTGGTTTTAGGTTGATGTAAACAAACTGCAAATAGTGATCAGCGAGTTCAATTTTTTAAATTTTTTTAATTCAAGCTAATCTTAAGGGTATTCTTTTTAGAAAGCCTCCGAGAGTCAAGACAAGCCGAGCTAAAATTTAATAAATATGCACTTTTAAAAACTAAACTGTTTGGACAAAAATCAGATTGTCATTAGAATATATATATAAAAAAATAGGGGTGAGACACTTGAATCTTTGATTCCTCGAATCTTACGGTATTCGAGATCAAAACAAGTATCTCCAATATAATTATGAAGGTCTCGAATTCAAGTAACAATTTTAAACAATTGGTAAAAGGAATCATATAGACTTGAGTAGTTAGAAGAGTGACAAAATAAATAAACAGCATTTTAAAATTTAATTTTTAAATATTTTCGCTTTAACATTTTTAAAGAGTTGACGATTCAAGATTAAGGAGAAAATTTTAAGATTTGGTTTTTTTAGAAATATTGAATTCAACCCATTTATAATTTTCAAAAAACCTGTTAAAAATAAGACTCGAACCTTCATCGGGGGCGAAAACGGTCTGTATGGTGAAGACAAAAAAAAGTTAAATGTGATATGTATAAATATGAATTTAATCAATTACCAAATATTTTAGTAAGGTAAAAATTTTTTTAGAAAAAATATAACCCTTTGCTTTGATTTACGTGGCTTTTTTTTTGTCATCCAATTCCACTAGCTGCTCAAGTTAATCACGCTAATATGGTGGTGATGAATAAAGTAAAATTTAGAATTAGTGTACCAGCATTTAGTTGGATCAAGAGTGAAACACCATTTAGGAAAAACCACTCAGAAATACCGGCCGAGATTCGAACCCTGATGTCCCCACCAGCAGCAGCAGTCCAGTATATTGCCTTAGAACAGGCACACCAAGTTTTGCTGACTGCATGTGGCCCAACTTATGTTTATGTGCAGCCACTGGCCAAATGATTAATCAACATACAAGGTGGCCAGATCATGTAGAACTAAATCATCTGGGTGTGCTATATACCTGGTCACATTTGTGATTTTATCAAATTCAAAATTTTTCAAAAATGGTCAATCTCTAAAGATTGNGGGGGGGGGAAGTTTTATTATTATATCTTTCCTTATCAATTAAGTTTTAAATTATGAGGGATAGCCAGCACACTTACCTTAGTAATACTGGAGTAGAAATTGTTTAGATAAAATACCAAAAAACAAAGATACATTTTAAAGGTTTAACTTTCACTGTCACAGACAGCTTTTTCAGATCAAGCGAGTAGACTGATGCTTAACTCGCTTGACCTGAAGAACATGTCTGTGATAGTGAAAGTTTGTCCTTAAAAATATGTATATGTGTGTTTTTTTAGTGTTTTATCCAAACATGTTCTACTCCGGTATAACTAAGGTAAGTTTACTGGCTAGCCCTCATAATTTTAACCATGATTTAACCAGCCATAGTTTTAAGTTTGTGATATTTTATTTCTAGTCTGTTGTCTTTATAGACTCAGGATTGTGTAAATAATATAAATACAACTTCATTAATATTTTAAATATTTGTTTTCAGTATAAAATATTTTATGCTTGTGCAAGAATGATTTACAACTAATTATTTTCTAGTGTACGAGATCTTATCTTGAAAGCTACCAATATTTAAAATAAATATGTATCTTATTATCTCTCTCTACAAAAGTAAAAATATACTTTGATATTTTTACTTTTTGTTTTAATATATCTTTGTTTAAAAAAAAGTATGTATTTGTTATTTAATTAATATATTATATTTGTTATGTATTTATTTTAAAATATAGCTTGCTATGAAAGGATTGAATGTTTGTTAGTTTTTTGGGAAGAAATGATTCAACTCAACATATAGTTATTTGAGTAAATATGTACTACTTATTACTGTGGAATATATTTGCTTGCGTACTGGAGGTATAAGTTAAATTTATATTTTAGATAAGATTTCAAACTAGGTACACCCGAGCCCATTTAATTAGTTAAATAAAATGACACCTGGACAGGAATTGAACCTAGTACCTTTGGCTAAATGCGACAATGCTCTACCACTATGCTATCCAGGATTCGTCCCATTCTCACATTCATTCTTTACTAAAAGTTTAAAGCTGAGTCTGTGATGGACATATGATAATCGTCAGCTACATATGAATGATCAATTAGTATTGTGAGCTATCATATGCCACATCCATCTGTGACTCGGGAGGGCTGTTATGCAACCAAGAATACAATGCAATATTGTAATTAAATTGAATTTTAATTAATCTCAAATTAAATTAATTAGATGTGGTCTCTTCCATATGGAAATTCTCATGATTACGTTTTTCAACCCGTTTGTTGATATTGGTTCTGAAAATTACTTAAAAGTGAATCATTTTATTTATTTGGTTTTAGGTTTTCTATTGTCGGTGTTGCTAGTATAGCTTTTTTATTTAAGATATAAATGTCAAAGCTAAATATTGTACTTTTTGATTCGCTTGTTTGAAATTTTACCGTCCATCTAATTTTCATTTGGAAGAAAAGTTTAAATTAAAGGTGGGTCGAATTCACTAATTTGTGAATCCAAAAATCTTCATTTTAACCACAAATTCCAAATTTGAATATAAACCTTAGAAAACATTGTAAACTTAACAATTCTAAGTTATTTTTAAATTAAAAATAATAACTAAATGTCAACATTTGTTGTTAACAAGACTTTCGTTTGGTCTGGTTGTTATGTATTTATTTCTTGTTTAACTGGCCTCTAGGTTTGCTCTTAACAGTAGTATAGCTTTAAAGAGCGTTCAAGTTATATCTGTAAAAAGTGGTCTCGATTGCGTTACCTATATTTAGGTTTGTTTATTATATATGTTACAGGTAGTGTTCAAAATCTGGATAGTGTTAGCATTAGCAAGGCGCAGTGGATAAAGTCAGAAATAGAAAGTAGTTTATCTCATTTACGACACTATCTGGAGAATATCGACACTAGTCAGCAAGACTTGGATAACGTGGAATAATATTGGTAAAACTAAACACATTTCAATACAAATGTTATTTTTAACGATATTTCAAAATTTGACAATAAATTGGATCGTAGCAGTGCACTAACCTTCTAATTATCCCATTTTATGCCTTATTTTTTCCACTAAGCTAACATAACCTAGCCTCAACCATAGAAATTGCCACTATCCAAGTGTGGGTGGATAATGTCAATATTATCTGGTTAAACTTCGAAAAAACATTATTCATTCGCCTATCACTCAACATTATCTACGTATTTTGGATAACATCAACATTCTCTGGATAATATTGACTTTATCCGGGTTCGGACAAGGTGCTATAGTCAGGGATGGAAATTAGGGGGTAGATCGTACGCCTAATTCACAAAAGGCCTTTTTTAATTTCATATTATTAACATCAATCTCCTTTTATCTCAACATTGTTTGTCCATTAGCCTTAGTTAGAAATGGCATTGCTATCATTTACTACAACTATTTTCAACATTTTCCATAACCTTTTACCTTATTTTGTACAGATTTGTAAATATGGATAGTTAATATAACTCATGGGCATGTCAAATATTTATTTAGATGATTGTAACTATGCTAACTGCCATTATATTAAAACATGTAATATAAATATTATTTTCATTCTGTTGTATTTATTTATTTAGTCTTCAATACCCTCCCTTAATTTTCTTTTCAATACTTTTTTTTGTAGATCACTTAGTAAGTATTCGAAAGTATCTTTTTATGCACCACAAAATTAGTACCATAAATATCTTGAGACCAAAAATAAACTGCTACCAGCTAAAATCACATAACTTATAGACTAAATTAATTTATAACAGCCATAATTGATTCAAGCAATAGTATGTGTGGTATTTGGATACAAATAATACACCATGCAATTTTTTTAAATTTTTTAGCATCGCATTTTACTACACATTCGTGTTGTACGCCTATGTACTAATTACACTAATAGATTAGGGATGAGGAAGGTTGAATTTAGAGTAAGTGTACCCACATTTCCATCAAACAATTTTTTTTAATCCATGGCCAGGGACAGACATAATTAGAAAATCAACTTTTTTGGGATCACAGTAAAATTAAAAATTTATCATAGTCTTTAGATATTTTTTTTGTTTTCATGATTACAATACTTTCGCTTGATATGAGAATGTAAAAATGGTAAGTCTGAATTTAATCGCAAATATATTCCCACCAACCAGGGATTAGTAAAGTAAACTATGAATAGTAAGGAACATTTTTTTTTTTACATTCTGCCCCAGTGCCTATTCTATATACTGAGGCGCTATTCCTACATTAAACGGTTGTTCCCATTTTTACCCTTATACCATTTAAGGAACAAGAAAATTATTTGTTAACTTATATTTTTTATTATTATTATGTGTTCTGTCTTACGGTCTATTCCTTTTGTCAGTGAAATTAGGCTGCCAATGCAGACTTGTGTGCTGGGGGTCTCGGGGTTCAATCCTCGGTCCCGGCACAGATTTATCTGATTGCCAAACCCTTCCTTCACCTCTGACAAGACGTGTATTAATCACGACCTGTGAATGTGTGGCATGCCGGGCCTCCGCCGTGGTTCGGATTCCACGTTAAACTGTAGGTCCTCCATTTCATCTCAATCGATTTGATATGTCCTATTTTGTTGTAGGTTCTACTGTGTAGTTCACTGTATATTTTTGAACGCTACACTTTTAAGTTTTACTATTATTTTTTTATCACACTTTAATGACTGAAAAGCCATGCTGGAGGACAACATTTGAAAAAGGAAATGAGCCTGTAAAAAGATAGAATACCTAATAAAATATTATAATTACCTAACTGATTATAAGCGAAAAATTATACAATCACTATGCTGAATGAGAAGGTTAAATCAATATAATGACTCATTGGGAATTCATCTTGAGGGAAAGATGGACCTTATTTCAGAAAAAAAAGTACACAGGTTATAATTATTTACATCCTATCCCCAATCCTGCCTTCAACATTCTAGGACTTCCCGACTTATTTTTTTAGCTCTATTCTCTGACTATCGTGAAGCCAATTCCATCACATTTTTTTTTAAAAAAAATCCGCACCAAACTTATCGGTCTTGTCACCCTTCGTTTCTTCCTCCCAATTTTCCCACCACTGACAATCCAGTACAGCACGAGCGTGACTAGTCAGACCACGCGACCACCGATGCGGGCTAAATTTAATTGGTTAGTGTCGGTATTTTTGTATACCTTTTGCGCATGAGTTTGAACTTTTTAAACATCTCTTAAGACCTGCCCTGCACTGAATATCATCTACGAAGTAACTGTTCCGCTACGATTGAAAAACAGCGTTGTCATTCTCTTGTTTTCGTGTGGTCAATGTTTCCTTGAACATATATATTATATAACACATTTCACAACGCTGGTACACCGATGTTGCCAGTAGCTTCTTCTTACCCCAGTGCTACACCTTCCGAAATAACTGAAAGAGGGGAAATTTGGCAACAGTTAACTGAGAAGCTTTTCTCTATAAGACCTGCATTCCTTCGAAGATGATATTGGATGTAGTACAAAAAAAAATTACACACAGGTTTTACTGATAGCTACGTTTATTTAAAATATATTGTATATGCCATGTTAGCTGGTCGTTCATATGGTAATAGTTGTCTTGTATTAAATCCATTACTTGATTAAGTAGGAAAACATCGCTCTTGTGTGGTCTATGAAGCAGCATTAGCTTTATAAATATTATTTAAAAAAAAACCTCAAACCAATTTTGTTTATGACTAGGCATAGATTTGTAGCCATGAGTCTTACTGACTAATCTAATGGCTCTTTAATCATGATACAGTTGTAGCTGCATGGATCCATCTCATCTAGAGGAATAACCCTGCGCCCTCCACCTCCCCTCCTACCCCTAAACACATCTCGCCTATGAAACTGAGCCCTGTAAGCTCTTGTCACGGGTAGATGGATGTCTTCCTGTCTGTCTCCAAACCTCCATTTAGTATCTGACGCAATTTCAGGGGGAGGGGGGTGAATATGGATTTCTGGGTGCACCGCGTCTTACTACTATACACCCGCATATTTATATTGATGATGGTAGAGAGTATAATAAGTGCACCCGCATTTGTGAAGGAGAAGAGAGAGAAAAAAACGCCATAAAGGACCACCACCCCAAGTACACCGAACTGGGTTTTGAACCCACGTCACCCTGTTCTCACGGGCAATCCGTTCTAATGTGATAGTGATACCTTTAGACCATGGGGCTTACAAATGGCGGCGCACAAAGTCTTTTTGGAAAAGTAATCTACTGTATAAAATTGATGTATTTAGCCGAGAAATTGAAAACTTTTACCTGCGTGGGGAAAATATATGAACGCTCCAACGGATGTTCATGTTTAATTTCTTCTGCTGTGTTATATTGACATGACATATCAAATATAGTATGTTTTAGTCGGAAATTAGGTGACTTGGAGGTCTAGGGGTAAGGTGTCAGACTTCTGTGCTGAGGGTCCGGGGTTCAATCCTCGGTCCAGGCACAGATTTATCTGATTACCAAACCCTTCCTTCACCTCTGACAAGACGTGTATTAATCACAACTTGTGAATGTGTGGAATGTCAGTCCTCCACCGTGGTTCGGATCCCACGTTAAACTNAAAAAAAAAAAAAAAAAAAAAACCCTTTTCTTCTTTTTTTTTTTTTTTTTTTTTGCATAACTCTGACAAAAATTAGCAGATCATGATGCCACTAAGCTCGTGGATTAGTTTGATTCTACACTGGGCTTAAAATTTAAAACCGTAGCATGGATTTTATTTCTTTTCGCTATGCAATGGGGTTGTTTGATGAGATATGTTCAGGTTGTATTATTTGTTCTATAATAAAGTTGGAATCTATATCTAATTTACTTTTGTCGTTAAATGTATGGACCCTATTAATACAGGGTTCATGACATCATAAAAGAAAACCATCTTGATCTGCAGATCTGTTCAAAAATCACAGAATGACTGAAAGTTCCTTGGACGTTACTATAAACTCTGTGATTTGGACCATCAAGAAAGAAGGTATAAGCTAGGTTTATCACAGGGCCAATCTCAGTGGTCTTATAGGGCCCCATGATTTGGGGGGATTTAAGGGGTGGGGTGGGTGCTTGATTAGGTAGAGGCTATGGACGCATTGTTCATTTGTGAAGTAAATCGATTTTGGTTTCTCATCCTTTTTGATGGCGCTTCTTATTTGCGAGTGGCAATTTTAATATCTGATTAGTGGGCTTGAATCGATTATTTTCCATGCTAACTTTGCTTAACTGTTTGTAAGTCCTGCGCTGATATAGCTGGTTTGGACGGTTGGCTATTCATTAAGTTTGGTCCATACACATTTTATTAAAAGTTGAGAGAAGTATTAATCTATAGCTAGATAATTTATTGACGTGATATGGGTCCAACATCTTTGCTCAGTTGGTAGTGTATCTGTCTACGGAGCTAGGGTCCCGGGCTCGATTTCTGGCATGGCTGAAAAATCTATATTTGGTAAAACGTGAGTTTCCCCTTTTCATAATGATAAATTAACGGCCAGAGGGTGGGTGTTGTGTCTGCTTTAGATTTAAGTTAGTTTATAAGTCGTGTGCAGATATAACTATTCCTTTCAGAAAGTGAAAGTTAAATATACAATATAAATTAAATGAAGTAAAATGTTTATATAAAGTTCATTTTTTCATAAGAAGAGCATTTAGAAAATACAAATACATATTTTTCAGTCAAGATTGATAATATTCTAATATATTACTAAACTTATTTTATAGGTATTGATAATATTTACCAACAGGAATAGCTTCAAATAATATGACTTGACGTATGAATGCGTTAAAGAAGATACAAGAGCTTGTCTATGAAAATCAGACTGAAATGTATTTTAGTGCCGCGTCTTACTACCCGTTCGGGTTGTACGTATACCTCCTAACTACGCTAATGTGATAGGTATTAGGAAGCTTAGATTTAGAGGAAGTGTACCCGCATTTACGTGGGGGAGAATGAAAGACAATTTATAATAAACCACCCTCAGCACACCCGATCAGGATTTGAACCCCGATCTCCCCGTTATTGGCAGTATAGTCTATTGCGAGAATGACGCCTTAGACCATGCAACCACCGAAGTGGGATACACTTGTATACAAAACCAACAATTTTTACATATCCATCTATCTATTGATAAAATACCCTTTTCCTAAAATATTTCGATAGCATTTAGAGGGTTTATCTTAAGAGCGTTCATCTTAGCAGGTCCAACTCAGCTCCCGGCTCCCGCGAGGTATTATGGGAGTAAAAGGGAAAAGAAAATACCTACGATATTCCAGAAATGTGTACAGTGCATTCGTATTTGAATGATAACTCGAAATTTTCCGTGGCTACGATGGGGAACAAAGCGATACAGTTTCTTATTAATAACTACAGTACGTCCCTATTATGACAGAATGAAGATTTGTGGACAGTGCTTATCTGTGAAGACATTCTAAAATGGTCAAAAAACGTTCTTTCCAATGCATTTTCTATCCAAATATCATTTAATATTGCAAGAATGATCAGTATTAGGAACTTCTATTAACTCTCTACCTCCATTAATGTTTAATCATAATTGATCACCCGCCTAGGTGGCGTAGTTGGCTAACGCGATAGTTGTGTTGAGCCCGACTGCCGAGGACGGGGAGATCGAGGTTCGAATCTCGGTCGGGTGAACTGGGGGTGGTTTTTTCTAAATGGTTTTTCACTCTCCCTCCACGCAAATGTGGGTTCACTTCCTCTAAATTCAACCTTCCCAATTTCTAATCCATTAGCGTAATTAGTACTTAAGCGTATAACCCGAATGGGTAGTAAGACGCAGTGCTAAATAATAATAATAATAATAATTGATACACGTGCAATAGTGTTCGTGTACATTTACTATTTCTAGCCGAGTGTATCACAGATTTGATTGGCACTCTCTTAAGCCCCATTCTCGGATGTACGACCGGACGCCACTACCCAGTTAATTTCTCTTCGGATGGACTCCGTTTCTCCCTCCTAGCTGGAATATGCATGTTCACATAACAGAACCCATCCATTGTCTCAGTCCAGGAATGTCATCTTAAGCTATGTGGTCAACCTATGACCTCCAATAATTCCTAGTTGCACATATGTATTTCCGTATCTGTTCATTCTATAGTTTGACCGCTTCAGTGGACGAGCGGTCTAAAAACTATCACTCTAGTGGTTAAACTGGCTTGCTGATGACGGGGAGATCGGGGTTCGAATCCCGGTCGGGTCTACGGAGGGTGGTTTTTTTTCTTCTGAATCGTTACCCAATCTCCTTTCACGCAAATGCGGGTAAATTACCTTCAAAATAACCGACCCCGTGCTGTAGTGGTCAATGCACCTGGCTACAAGCTTAGGGGTGTGCCGGGTTCGATTCCTGGCTAGTACCTAGGGTATTTTTCCTGAAAGGGAAATTATTACAGAGGTCACCAGGGTTTGGTTAGTGGGGTTTAAGTGTTTCCACTGGTTCCACACCCTCATACTCACTATCACTATCATTTTATCTCATAGGGACATAGAAAGAGCCTCCACGGAAAGGATGTACGATTAGTATATTCGGGCGTCCCCTGGGCAACGTTATGTATATATATAACGTATATATATAGAGAGAGATAGTTAACTCGGTTGTATGTGTTGGCCACCTTTTTCACTTACAACATAAGCTTAGTTTCAGGAAAAAAAACTTTAAATCTAAATAAAGAAAGTAATCGTTGAAATTATTTTTCAAAATTATACTCTATTTCTACTATATCACATAATATATCACTAATTTTAATTTAATTTTCATTTTAAGGTATTTGACCTTGTTTTCCCTGCCGACTGATAATATCAGCACACGATTTAAATTAATTTATATTTAAAACAGACACAAAACCCAGCCCTCTCGGACGTTGATAAATCAATGTGAAAGGTGAAACCCAACATTTTACTAGCAATAATTTTTACGGTTGCCACGGGGTTGGAACCACGAACACTTAGCTCAGTATGTAGACTCACTATCGACTACGCTAAAGTGTTGGACTCCATTTTAATTAATTTAAACTAATATTATTTTTTTGACAGTACATATTTTTTTTAACGAAAATAATGTTTGGTTGAAAAAACTGTGGAGTTGTGTTCCAGAAAGCTCCAATGTTATATTTTTAATGATTCGACACAACGTTGATGAAATATGCCTGGAGGATAAAAAGAGCCATTTGTGGAAATGGTTTAATGGTTTTATATGTTGTGTTATATGGGTGTAAGGGGAGTTTTTTTTTAAAGAGGATTTAAATGAAACCAAAATATGATTAATTGTCGGAGGTAATGGACTTGAAAAAATTCGTTTGTCGAAAATAAAATCTCAATCTGTGTTATACATTTCATATACACTAAAAATAAATGGTATGGTGCCCCACACATACTTTTTTTTATCACCGCATCTTAATACCTGTTCAGGTTATACACATACATGATAATTACACTCATGAGGTAGGGATGAGGAAGGAAACATGTTAGAGGTAATCTACCCACATTTGCGTTGAAGGAGAGTGGGAAATCATTGAGGAAAAAATCACCCTTCGGTAGACCCAACCGAGATTTGAACACCAACTTCCCCGTCTTCAGTAAGCCAGCCTAACACACAGTGACACCTTAGACTGTTCATCCACTGAAGTGGGTCACACAGACTTTCTCACTCCTTTATTTTTACTTTCTCGCTATCTTACAGGTATAGAAAGTATTGTGATCTTCAAAAAAAATCGAACTAGAGATTTTGATGAATCTCGACGTTTCATGACCCTCCGAATCCGAAAAAGTGGTTTTTGAATTCACGTCTGTCTGTCTGTCCCTCCAACTAGAGCCTAAACTAATTTACCAATCGGGCTAAAACTTAGTATTTAGGGTTTTCATTGGGTTGCCCCGAGGCTTTTTTGGAATTGGATATCCAACCATAAAATTAAGGGTAGTTTACTGAAGGACAAAAAGAGATAAAGTCGATCGTCAAAAATTCCGCTCTAACGATTTTGTTTAAATTTCATTTCTAAAAATTTTGAATATTCCAAACAAATGGTGACCCTCTATATTTCGGTAAAATTACTTTAAGGGCTCCGGTCTGATGCGTAAATGATCATTTTTCCATCACATCAACGAAACTATTTGAGATATGAAATTACTTATTATTTCAAATATGTAGATCTATGTATAGTACAAATATTTAATTAGCAACAAATTTTTATAAAACTAATAACTTTCAGCCTATACGCATATATATATATATATTTATATATATATATATTTATATATATATATATATTTATATATATATATATATATATATATATATATTTAACTTTTCGAAAACTAAAGGTAAAGTATTGCAATCGTAAAAAAAAATCTAACCTAAAATGTTGATGGATGTCGATGTCTCATGACCCCACAAAACCTAAAAAGTGATCTTTGCAATGCCGTCTGGCTGTGTCTCTTTTTAACCCCAAAATTAAGAATAGTTTAATAAAAAGCGAAAAGAGAAATAATCGATTTTCTCTAAATCTGCTTTAACGATTTTGATTAAAATTTGGATCTAGGCGTTGATTAAGATTATAAATAAAGTGGCTATTTTAATTTTCCCATGAAAATGATTTTTGGGTAGGCCTACCTTACAGAAGCTGAAATTTCCGTATCTCCGCATCTATTTGAGATACTAAATAACTTTTCATTTCAAAATTGTATTACTACTAAAAATAAAAAGCTTTTATATGAAATATATTTTTATAAATTTTTTATGAGATATTGGCAAATATATTAATACAATTTTGTGAGCTTTAGTTGTAAAGAGATAATACTTAAATTTAAACGCAATAATTCTCGAATGCCATAGAGTAATTAAATATAAGCTGGTCTCTCAAAAAGTGTATGTTATTTTTCCTTAAACCTCTTAGGAGAAATGTTTATACAACAATGATCTATCTTCATTTTAGATTCAATAGTCAATATTTACATTTTTTTATTGGTAAAAATTTATAAATAAAGAATTTAATAGCATTGCGATGACCTAGAGTAGTGCATCACCTGATAAAATGTCGAAAATTTTAACCGGAAATTGGAATTTTAATACGAAGTGTTGACCCTTGTGGACCCAATATTGATCCTTTTTATCGGTCCAAACATACAAATGAAATAAAATTATAAAATTTAAAACCGAAACTAAAAATATATTTTACATAAGTATAGTGCAATTTATGCTTGGGTTTGCTAGTGTATATTATTTTGTTTCACATTATTGCAAGTTTTGAGTAAATATCTCCATTTTTAAACAATAGAGCGAGAAAATCTGTGCGGAGTTCCGTACCATTTATTTTAATAGTCTCTGAATGGGTATTGCTGTTCTCATTTTTACAACATATAAATTATTTGGTTCAAGTTTTTCTTTACTTTAAAATACACTAATTAAAGTTCAAATTTATTTATCAAGTTATAAATCTCCCCTTTAAAATAATGCGTTTTATTTTTCCCACCAGAACAATATCATACGATCTTGTTTTATGACGTTTTAAAAACAAAGTTGATCTTAGCAAGTAGTTACCTAAATAAATTTAATATTACAGAGAATTCTTGAGCACTAATAAGACCTTTATCTAATATTTATCATAATAAACATTAGAAAAACTTAGTTCATATCACTTAATGTAAAATTATTTCCTTTTCAAGAAAAGACGTAAAATGTGAAGTTTATTCTTAAAACTGAAAATAAAATAGAAACACTTTAGCAAAGTACTACTCATTAAGTGATAACTAAGCAAATTAAATTCAAAATAACTTTAGTTAATTCGTTAAAGGGTTTTACAACTTGAAATGTATTATAAAGAATGATAACATAATTTCTGTATAATGTCAACATGTTTTTATGTATCATTTATTAAGAATATTGATGATATCAATTTAGTATTTAGTGTATCTTAAATAATAGATAATTTTCATATAATTTTCATTATTAATGACATATTTTTCTTTTTTCTTTTGAGGATTTGTACCCGTCCGAACGATATGCATTTTAATTAAGATAATGAGGTAGTGATGAGAAAGGTAGAGTTAAAAGATAATGCATGCGTACTTGTTTGGAAGGAGAGAGGGAAAACACCTAGGGTAAAACCCTCAATTCAAATGGGAGGTAAGGAAGGTATAACTGAGAGGAAATGCATACGCATTTTCTTGAAGGAACACCGAGGAAAAAATTCAAGGAAACATTTTGACCTTGTCGGAATCCGAACCCCAACCTCTCCACCATCATAAGTCCAGACTGAATATGTCTGACACCTTTGTCCATGGGCCTACCTGTATGGGTAATTTAATAATTATTTTTATGAAAAAATTATTGCTCAGAAGTGTTTGGAATAGTGTAACCTGTAAGTAGGATTCTATAACTATAGATGATTCAATTCGAATACAATTCTAATAATCGAGCTTTGTAATATTTTGTTAAAAATCTCTTTACCTATTTAATATTTTACAAAATGGGATTATATGTTATTTTAATATATTATAGAAACGTGCGTGGCAACTTTTAAACTGTGTTATGAATTAATTTTTAATCGAATCAAATGTGTTAAGGTGGGAGTATAGGAAAAGCGAGTCAAGGGCAGAATGTTCGCAGTTTTTCTAACAAAACAAATTTTTATCAAAATAAATTAAATATTTCTCCAGTATAAACATAGATTTTAATTCTCTTCACATGGTGATACCAACAGTTATGAATATTTGTCATAAGCGTGGTAGCATTATATGAGAAACTTTTTAAATGAATCGAAAAAGTTGTCATTAAATTCCAGGACACCCTTGACAGATATTTAACAACTGTTGATAGTGCCATGTGAAGAAAATTAAAAGCTATGTTCCTACTGAAGAAAGCATTTGATTTCTTTTGACAAAAATCAAAATATTTGTGATTAAAACTAAAAAAAAAAAACTGACATTTTCTCGCATCTCTTACACTCCCGCCTTAATGCAATTCAACACGCGGTTCCACAAGTGTGCTTAACAAACCCAGCGTCCCTTAACGTGTCTGCCGCACGCTCAACTCTGCCTTGGTGCGTACAACATACCCAGCCAGGCGCTTCCCACGCCTCCTCCATTTTCATTTTCTCTCAGTTCTCTTTGTAAAACCTGGCTAGCTACATTGCGGGGGGGCCCCGAGAGATTTGCGGTTTGATGCGTCCGATAGTACAACAAAGTTTACCCAACTTTAAATTGAATTTTTAATTCTGTGTTTACTGCTATCTTAATTAAATTCATTTCATTACGACATATTATACACCAGGAGAAAAGAGTATTTACCATATTTGTGTGTGTGTGTGTGTGTGAGAGAGAGAGAGAGAGACAGAGAGATTGTGTTGGTGAAAGTCAAATTTCTTGTTTATCTCTGTTTAAAAAAATACAACAGAAATTTTACTTGAAATGCATTGAGCATACAATAAAATCTTCTCTAGCTATTTGTTATTTAGTTTCGAAGATGGACCTTAAAGTAGACATAGAAGTAATGATATTATAATATGAAGAATAACATAAATGAAGTTTTTTCCCACCTCTAATTTTTAATTAATTTATTTTCATTATTTAGCACAATTATTCTATTTAGTTTCATGGCTAAATACACTTGTTTGTTCAAAGATGAAATGTAATAAGGGGCAAATTTTTCAAATTTATTTCCAACTAGCTTTTCCCCGCGGATTCTCCCACATTAAACAATTCATCACCACATTCGTCAACTTCAAATACTAGAAAAGAATGAAAATTTCAAGAGCATTGCTATATGTGTGGTTATGAGGATTCAAGAAGAAACATGGACTCGCCCCCATCCTATTCCCCTCCACACCCCAGCTCTTATCATGTGCCATCTTATGTACCCACAATGCCAGCCGCAACGAACGTTCATTGCTAAGGCCTGGTTTTTTCGACAATACCTCACTCGCTGATGAACTACCATGATGGTATATATGGTTTACCATGTATTCTTAAAGATAATGCGTGCAACAGTAGAAGCCCCATATTGATCCGATGAGCACTTTTTGAGTTTGCTAGAAATAAACTGCTGCCTCAGCTTCCGACCTCTGAGGTAGCGCCCTTAGCTGGATGCCTCAGATTTCAACCTCTGGATAGCACCCTTGGCCGGATGCCCCAGCTTCCGACCTCTGAGGTAGCACCCTTGGCTGGATGCCTCAGCTTCCGACCTCTGAGTTAGCGCCCTTGGCCGGATGCCTCAGCTCTCGACCTCTGAGGTAGCACCCTTGGCTGGATACCTCAGCTCTCAACCTCTGAGGTAGCGCCCTTGGCCGGATGCCTCAGCTCTCAATCTCTGAGGTAGCGCCCTTGGCCGGATGCCTCTCACGCTCCATCGCAAGACTCCCAATGACTCACCCCATGAGGAGAGGAAGGAGGGGAGGAAAGAAGAACGAGAAAGTCACCGACGCCAAATGCACGACATCATCCAACACCCACTTCTCCCCTCCGCCCCTTACCACAACCTGCCCACGCCCTCACTGCACCCAATCCTCCCTCCAGACGCCCTTCAGACCCTAGACAATTTCTCTCCATTGCCATCCAGTGGGAACATCTAACCTGGGACTTTGTGGAGATCCTCAAGCAAGACTCGGAGGAGGAGGAAGACACCCAGCCCTCCCTCAAACACCCCCGCGCATCCAGTGACTTAGTCCATGCTATCCCATCCCTGGACCCTCAATCACAGCTACTTAACAACCCCGTCAACTTCCCCACACCCCACCGCAACCATCACATTTCATACACACCCCATCACCCCAAAAAACACAATTTACCCCCAATCATTCTTTCCCCTTTCTCTTTAATACGAGTGCTCCGTCTAGCCCTCCTACCCTCTGGGGGTATATAACACATTTATATCAAATGAGCCTTCATTTGCATGGAGAATGTACGGAAACCATTCGAGAAAAAAACCACCCTCATTATACACTCGACTAGGATTCGAACCCGGATATACCTGTTATCGGCAGTCCAAGTTATTGTGATAGTGAAGCCTTAGACCATTCGACTACTGAAGTGGATGGTATTGTATTCATAATTCTGATTTATTTAAAAAAAATTAGAAAAAATAAGACTGTTGGGGGGTAGGGGAGGGGCTTTGACATTGATTAAAAAAAACAAGAAAAAAGGGAGAGGCAGAGTTCTATAATTTGGGAACCTCTGCTTTACAACTTTATTAAATTCATACATGTATTTTAGATACAGTAGACCCATGGCTTCTTTGGTGCTGAGTGACAGCTCACAGCTGAGAGCTGACGGCTTTGAAAAGCTACCAGACAAAATTATGTATCCCTATGCCGAACCACATGATCTGCAAAAACATGTGTTTAGCAGCTGTCACTTCTGACAGTCAAAATTTAGGTATATACCTAACTGTTGACTGTCAGAAGTCAGCTGTGAACTGTCAGTCAGCACCAAAGAAGCCACGGGGCTACTATAGATATGATCAAAACTATTGATAATTCTTGTACACGAGAAACTCTACCTCATCAATAAAGCTAGCTCGATGTTATGATAAACAATCCCATCTATCATACAGCCTTTAAGTAGCGATCAATGTTCACCGCCTACATTATCATATATTAATGCACTTGACCTCAAAATGTCTATTTCGAGGATATCCCACTCATTAAGGCAACTTAAGACAACTAGGTCATCCGAGTCGAATATTAGTTGCTTTGCACTGCGTCTTGTCTATATTAGGTTTCATCTGGCAAGAAACTTTAAGAAAATACATATTTTCTTCCCAGACAAAATTGTTAACAGTTTACAATATTGTTATTAATTTATAGATATTGATAATAGCCATCAAAAGTGACAGCTGCAGATAACATTACTTGACGTATGAACACTTGAAATTATATCTAGTAACATTTAAAACTGTCAGAAAACGTTCTCGTTGTGAAACCATACCATTTATTTTTTATCAAATTAACGAAACCTTTATTTTTAACTTTCTTTGAGACTAACTTTTGGCAAGAAAAATAGTTAAAAGGACATTACTACATGTGAAATAGAATATTACAAATGTTAGGCTACTGTATTCATAAAACTATGGAAAATGATTTAACCAAGAGTTGAAAAGTTTTTTTTTTCACTAGCTTTTCACAATTTTTTTCCAAGAAATATTTTGTATTTTTCTACAAGTCCTTAAAATACATGCTAATAATATTATATCCTCACGTGCATACTATATATAATATATAAGGTTACATTGATTTTTTTTGTTGTTGCTACATAGAAAGGCAACTGCCTTCAATGATAATATATCTCCGTTACCCGAACAGTATACGATGACGGGACTAAGTGCATTTTCTCGTTACATAAGAGTAAAAATATAGCTCTAAAGATCAGAACAAAGAATATCGCTGGCACAAGGAACAATATACAGTTTACACCGGTGTAATCTCGTTTTATTTGATGCCAACAAGATAAGGCACGAACTTGACTTAGGGTGTAAAAAGGGAAAGTTTACTTTATTTTTTTCTTCCGTCAGATAGAAAGCCTTTCTTGAACTAGGAAGGGGGNGGATAAAAAGTACTTTCTTGAATGGGGAGGGGGGGGGGGGGAGAATATTGAAGCTCATACTTCCAGAAATAAGATTATATTTTTTGTTAGAATTTTTTTTTCTCATTTGTATTTATTAACAACAAAATATTATTGTTACTTTCTCTCGAACCTTTTGGAGAGAATGTATTGTGCTCGCCGAAAAAAAATTGAGCTTTGAGATTTTGTTAAATCTCGATGATTCATGACTCCTTGAAACCAAAATAAATGGTACAGAAGTCCGCAAGGAATTTCTCGCTCTATTGTTTAAACATTGAGATTTTTACTCAAAACTTGTAATATATGTGAAACGAAATAATATACACTAGAAATCGCAAGAATAAATTGCACTATACTTACGTAAAACATTTTTTAAGTCCTGGTTTAAAATTTTATAATTTTATTTTTTAAAGAATTAATGTCCTCATTTGTATGTTTGGACCGATAAAAAAGATCAATATTGGGTCCACAAGGGTCAACACTTCGTATTAAAATTTCGACTTCCGGTTAATATATTAGACATTTTATTAGGTGTTGCACATCTTCATGTCATCGCATTGATATTAAATTCCTCATTTATAAATTTTGACCACTAAAAATGTAAATATTGACTGTTGAGTCTATAATGGAGGTAGATCATTGTTTTACAAACATTTACCCTAAGAAGTATAAAATTAGTCAAAAGGTATCACCGACCTTTGGTACGGTCGGTCGAAGAGGACTGGTTTAGTTTATCGCGGTTCATCAGTACGTGAATTTTTTTAGTTCGTAATTATTGTAACTGGCCTTTTGTGTCTCTCATAACTGGATCCATACAAGTTCTTTAATATATTAAATTATATTCAATATAATGTTGTGTCCAAGAGATTCCTTCTACACGGTCGGGTGTTGGTGTGAAATTCAGTTCTTAGCTCTTTACCCAAACACGCTTCGGTGGCCGCGTGGTCTAAGGCGATATTCTCGCAGTAGACTAGACTGCCAATGACGGAGAGACAGAGGTTCGAATCTCGGTTAGGAGAGCTGAGGGTGGTTTAAAAAAAAATTCCCCTTTCCTTCCATGAAAATGTGGGTACACGTCCTCTGAATATAACTTTCCTAATCCTTAAAACCATTATCGTAATTAGTAACTAAGTTTATAGTCCGAACGGGTAGTCAGACGCGGTGCTAAAAAAAACCCATACCCGAGCCGTTACACTTAGCTCTGGGTAGTTTAATTTTGAAGATTTTTTTAAAATTTAGCACCGCGTATTACTAACCGTTCGGGTTATACACTTAGTTACTAATTACGCTAATGGGTTAAGAATGGGGAAGGTTGAATTTAGATGAAGTGAGCCCGCATTTGCGTGGAGGAAGAGTGGAAAACCATTTATGAAAAACTACCCCCAGTTCTCCCGACCGAGATCCAAACCTCGATCTCTCCGTCCTCAGCAGTCTAGCTCAATACGAAACTAGCGCGTTAGCCACTACGCCACCGAGGCGGGTAACTTTGAAGTTATAAACTGGAGTTACGAGAACTACGCAAGCTTACCGGGGTTTAAGCATGGGAACATCTCTGTGTTTACGAAACGCCGCACTGATTACTGAACGCTCGATCACGGCAACTTCTCAAAGGACTTTTCTGTAAACTGTCATGAATCTAATTAGTGACAGGAGTATAGAAGTTTACCTGCATGGAACCGTACGTAAACAATGTCAAAAGTGGGGGCGCAGGTGGTACCCTTTCATTCCCAAATAAAAAAGCATCGTTAAGGGGTATTAAGCACCCTAGGTGGTAAGTACGAGAGGTACTTTAGGATAATTTCATTTAGAGCTTTGTATAATAAAGTTAGCATTGCTATTTACATAGGTATTTCACACTTGAGAAAAGGTCAATCTACTTTAATCATGACGTTTATAATATTTGCCCAACTAATTCCTTTTATAAACATCCTATAGTGAATTAATTGTGTATGTAGTTTCCAAACAATGCCTTCTCGATGTTTCGGTGATCTATCAATGTAAAGTGGAACAAGTGGAGCCTTTATCCAGCAGTCGAGGCAGTGTTGCCAAATAACCGAGAGTGATTCATAGAGGACGAACATTGAGAATAAAATGTTATCGTTTCCCTAAACACTCCGCTATAAGTTTTTATACAACTATAATGCATATATAGTTGGCTTCAAAATAACCCTGTTTATATGCTAGAGTGGACAAGTACATTGTTCTTTGTTTATAGATAGTGAAGAGAAACTATAAAAAATAGTATAGTGAGGTAAATTAGGTAGATTTATCTTGTAAGATTAAAAGTTAAATGGGCCTTATTTTACTTCCAGTCTATGATCTGTTTCACTTTTTATTCAAACCATATATTTTCCACTACCAGCTTGCTAGGCCTTTCATGGCTTCATGTGCCTTATAATCTAACTCAAGACTAGGACAGGCACAACATCCAGTCCCCGACCGTTAATTCATCACTGTGAAAGGGTAAACCCATATTTCACCAATGATACATTTTTCGGCCATGCCGGGAATCGAACACGGGACCCTTTAGATCAATAGACAGACACGCTACCGACTAAGGTTGGTGTCGAACAGTTATGGCCCATGGAGCTTGTAAATACGACACGAATGCATTTATTTTTAAACTTGAGAGTTTAACTTAACTATTCGAAACGTTATCAGCACAAGTAGCTTTGCTCTCCCGGTTCTGTACGCCGAAACTTTGAAAACAATTTAACGGTATTGGCATATTTTTCCGGATGTGAGTATACAGGGATTTTGTATTACTTTTGTTCAAACAAGGTATATATGCAGTTTGGGCTATGAGTTTCCGAACACCCTGTATACGGAGTTATTCCGATGTCCAGGTAAAAAAACAACAACTAGACAGTTTGTAGGTGGTGACAAGACAACTATTCCCAAGTAGTAAACTTGGAGTCAGCGACGCCAAATGGTAGCGCTAGTTATATGATGTCAAAGTTGACACTATATCCACACATTGGTTGTAATCATCTCGTCTATCTTCATCTCATAACAAGTGGAGTATGTTGTATTGAATTGTCTGACAAGAGTTACCCATAAGGGTTGGTTGATTCTCTCGAAGATATGTTTGTTGGCCCTGATAAGGGCCGATATCGAGATTATAGAGGCGTCTCGACTGAGGAAGTTATTTGGGAAATACGTACTGGCAGCAGAACCTCTGAATGAAGAACACAGCAAATGTTGAAAAGTGGCGATCATCCTTGTTGATACGCAAGTAAAATGATGGACAGACGTATGTCTGACCCGCTATGGGAGGATTGTTACGAATGTTGGCACAGACATCATCAGCGCCATCATGTGTGTCAGAGGAAGGAGGGTTTGGGCTGATGCCTGGTTTCCGTGGCGTGCTGCATGTGTGTCAGAGGAAGGAGGGTCTGGGATGATGCCTGGTTTCCGTGGCGTGCTGCATATGTGTCAGAGGAAGGAGGGTTTGGGATGATGCCTGGTTTCCGTGGCGTGCTGCATGTGTGTCAGAGGAAGGAGGGTCTGGGATGATGCCTGGTTTCCGTGGCGTGCTGCATGTGTGTCAGAGGAAGGACGGTTTGGGATGATGCCTGGTTTCCGTGGCATGCTGCATGTGTGTCAGAGGAAGGACGGTTTGGGTTGATGCCTGGTTTCCGTGGTGTGCTGCATGTGTGTCAGAGGTAAGGAGGGTTTGGGATGATGCCTGGTTTCCGTGGCGTGCTGCATGTGTGTCAGAGGAAGGAGGGTTTGGGATGATGCCTGGTTTCCATGGCGTGCTGCATGTGTTGCCTCCCCACCATCCCCAGCTGCATACAGCGACAACTTTGACCTCTTTTAGTGCGCTATTTGGCTTCAACAACACCAAGCTTATTGCGTTGAAATACTTGTCTAGTCACCCCATAAAGCTTGTATAATTTTTCAGCAGAAGATTTTAATAATCCTGTACACAAGTCAATTTTTTCCTTGCTAAATAAAACAATTTATACCGGTCAAAAACGAATGGTTTATGCTAGTAACAATTCATTTTAAATTTTTTATAATTTTATTTACAGCATCGGATAACGTTCAAAAGGTATTATTTATGATGCATAGTTGCGTTATTTCAGTGTCATTTGTCTCTCACTTTAAGCGACATTTACAACTCCTCTGGACATAACCTTAAAATACAATATCTAGTTTCAATGCAATAGCAAATCAGCACACACCTGAAAGATGTTGAAACATCGCTAATCATATGCGGTAGTCTGCTGAGTACTTAAATAGTTAATTCAAAATACATATTTTTATGATAGTGGTGTGGAAAATATTTCTATAATTTTACAATATAGTCAAAACTTTTGTTGGTCAAATTAAGTATAATATTGCTCTATTAGAAACTTAGAGTTTAATTTTCTTCACATAGTGATACCAACAGTTGTTGAATATCTTTCAAGGGTGTCCTGGAATTTAATGACAACTTTTTCTCTTCATTAAAAAAGTGTCTCATCTAATGCCGTTATGATCATAACAGTTATTCAACAATTCTTGATATCACCATGGGAAGAAAATTAAACTATATGTTTCTACCTAAAAATAGTTTATTTATTTTGAATAAAAAAGTTTTTCTATATAAACAGCAAAAACGATTACCTTAATTTACGTTCCCTGCATTCCCACCTTAAGGGCTGAATTTAAGGCAGATTTAAATTAATATTACTCTTGAGCCACGATATTAAATAAGAAATTTAATGCATAGTTTAAAAATATATATTTAAATTTAAAAAATGCTCAAAACATATTCAGGGCGAAAGCCTCAATTCTTTTAAATTTTATCGCGTGGAAAACTACTTTGAAACTTACTTCAATAAAATTTCTCTTTTAAGCTTCCTACCCCATAGAAACAGTTTATACAAAACTCCCATTACTACACAACACATTTTCAGGAATAATTCACTCCCAAGTTAATTTCACTGTCTTAAAATACAGCCCAAAATTAACTTTTACGTGTCTACCATTTATTTCACCAAATATGTTTGTCTCATAAAACACGAAGTTTAGAGAAGTCTTATTACTTACCTGAGAACATTTAGAAACTACGTCAAGACCTTTAAATACACTTTAATATTTTTTTTAATCTACCATATCAAGAGTAAGTATTGTAATCGGTAAATGTTCTGCCTCAAGATTATGATAAATTTTTACGTTTTATGATGTTTATTAGAACCAAAAAAATATAGATTTGGCAATATTATGTCTGTTTGTTCCTGGTGACAGATCTGAAACGGTTTTCTAGATTTTATTCAAATATGATATCTAGATTTTAAATAGGAATATCTCGAGACATTTTTATTATAAAATTTCTCCTTTAGCCCCTAAATTAAGTTTAGTTTACTGTTAAGTTATTTTTATTTAATTCAAAGACCCTATCCATCAAATTAAGTTTAATTAACTGATGAGTGATTAAAAAAATCAAAATCGTTCAGAAATGGCTATAACGATTTTGTTTAAAATGTATATCCATGGAATTAATGTCGACGTTTCATGATACACTTAAAAAGAAAAAGTTGTTTTTGCGATGCCGTCTGTCTGTCTGTCTGATTGTCCGTATCTCAGGATAGAGCTGGAACAGTTTTACTTATTGGACTAAAACTTGGTATCTAGGTTTTTTTTAAGGTACCCCCAAGGAGTTTATGTAACTAGATATCCAACCCTATAACTAAGCTTAGTTTACTGAATGGAAAGACATACAAATTTATAAAAATTAGTTATAGCTTTTTTTTTTTAAGATTCTACTGTGACTGCAATCTATAGAATCAAAAGAGATTTATTTTGTATTATTTCAACAGATTGTGAAGGGGGGGGAGAGGGACCTGATTTATGGAGGCCTCTGAGTGGTCGCCCTCCTGGCTCCGGTAGTATGAGAATCGGCAAATTCCGTCAATTGATGAAGGCGTCCTCAACGGAACGCCTAGTTCTCCCAGACGCCGCTGCTCCCAGAAGCGCTCGACACGTCTTGGTGACGTAGTAAAACATCTCTATCACGCTCAGGATGCTGATTCCAAGAAAGAGGCTGGCGAGGGTACCGATGTTAACTATAAGACAATAACGATCTTTTTATCTTGGATCCAGAGGCGCATTCAGAGTGGTGGGGGAGTTTAGAGGGTGAAGCAAGGTCGGTGAAGTTGGCATTTCTACTTATGCCAGTTGGAGATAGCAGCACCCAGCGTTTTTTATCTCTCGTGGTTCTCACTAAAACCATAGTGGCGCAAATTATCGGAAATACTATAGTCTTGTGGCACAAATTTAAAACTAAATATTGGCATAGGATTGAGAATTTGTGCCATTATGGGTGCTGCCAACTTCACGGATCTAATATTGAATAAAATGAAATAATACAAAGTCTTTTAGCATCACTTCTTATTAACCATTCGGATTATAAGCCTATGTACTAATTACACTAAAATGTTATAGTGATAAGGAATATATTTTTATTATTATTTAGCACCGCGTCTTACTACCCGTTCGGGTTATACGCTTAAGTACTAATTACGCTAATGGATTAGGAATTGGGAGGGTTGAATTTAGAGGAAGTGAACCCGCATTTGCGTGGAGGGAGAGTGGAAAACCATTTAGGAAAAGCCACCCCCAGTTCACCCGACCGAGATTCGAACCTCGATCT
>CABFWO010000351.1:237388-276339 GCA_902155825.1 Timema genevievae | reverse complement strand
GGTGACCTGGTGGTCTAGGGGTAAGGTGTCAGACTTCTGTGCTGAGTGTCCGGGGTTCAATCCTCGGTCCCGGCACAGATTTATCTGATTGCCAAACCCTTCCTTCAACTCTGACAAGATGTGTTTTAATCACAACTTGTGAATGTGAGGAATGCCAGGCCTCCACCGTGGTTCGGATTCCACGTTAAACTGTAGGTCCTCCATTTCATCTCACAATCACCCTACCATTACACACTAGCGTAAGTGCGTATAACCCGAACGGGTAGTAAGATGCGGTGCTAATAATAATAACACCAATTTAAAAAAATATCTTTTAAATCATTTTTCCTCTAGTCTCAGGAACAAGAATAATTAATTGAATTGTTCGACCCACTCTTTTTTAAGTTCGCGACCTTATAGAGCGTTAAAATCCATCATAATATCTAGACATATATAATTTTCACGATTACACTACTTTCTCTACGAGAAAATAAAAATTACCCTACAATATCATAAGTATTAGTTGATATCTTCAAGTAGATTTTAGTTCTAGTCTTCGGGTTATTTAATTTATTACTTTAAAATGTTCTGAAATCGTTTTGGAACCAAATTTATGTCCATGAAGCCTTTGGCTATTATATTAATAAAACGAAGAGTTTGTTTGTCTATCCATCCCTCATGTCCACCTTGAAGCCGGAATTTTAAAATTTCGATTTGATTCTATTAATTTAATTAAAAACTGATTCGAAATAAATAAAATAAAGATTATGTTCTGTCTGTTTGAAGAAAATAAAAGCGATGCTGGGGGGTAACCACGCAATTCATAGCGTTGTTACCACGGGAACTTTAGCTGGTCATCAACAAGAAACGAGTCAAGTGTGGATTTTATATTTGAATCAATTATTCACAGGGCCAAACTGTTACTTGAGGGCTTTAAGTGTGTAGGTACATTCTAATGCCAAGCTGTTATAGCGAGGGGAGGGAGCGCTCAGGTACCAGGAGTTGGGAAGTATCAGGAGGTAAACAAGCATTCTAGCAGGGTGAACCACTCATTGCCAAGGTAATATAGTCTCAGGAGGTAAACAAGCTTTCTAGAAGGGTGGACTATTCATTGCTAAGCTGTTATAGTGAGGGGAGGGAGCGCTCAGATACCAGGAGTTGCAGGAATGGTAGTGTAAGGACTCTGTCCCTCAGAGACCAGGAAGGGTCCACCCTCCCTGTCGCACCCACCTAGAAGATCGTCGCGGGTCATCTTCACACTCCTCCTGTATTTGACTGCCCCCCCCTCCTCGAAGTAGATGTCGAGGTAGCCAGAGGTCCCGGACTGGTCCGGGTTAGAGTCAACCTCGAGACTGTTGACGGCTCTGTACACTACCTCCTCGCAGGGGGTGAGGCAGTGCGGGCAGCGAAAGGGGGTGTCTTCAGGGAAACCCGGGGTACCGGGCGGGGGCCCGGCCACTCGTACCATTGCTGAGACATTCACAGATAAACACACTTTCACCCTCTTCAACGCAATAATTTCCCCTAGTAGGTTATATAAATACCTTCTTCGGTGGCCGCATAGTCTAAGGCAGGGGTCAGAAAACTTCTTTGGGCCACAATCGATTTATAAATTTATCATAGGTCTCACGATCACCCATTGTTTCTCCACTCTACGTTTGATTTTTTTTGTCTCTAACTTCCTTCAATTAAATCTTTGCTTAAATAATTGTGTCCCCCACCTTTATATATATTTATATATTAAAAAAGAATCAATGAAATGTATATTCTTATATTAAACTTTTTAAATTCCAAAAAAAACTCATCACTGATTATGACCGATCAAGGTAATTTTGGTAACACTCAAATATTATTTGAAAGTACTTGATATATTTGTGAGCTTGGAAAGACTCAAAGATCGACACACAAAATAAGTAGTTTTTTTTATTCAATCGACTAGAAATTACTGTGAGATCAACTGGTCGATTTCAATCGACTGGTTGCTGACCCTTGGCCTAAGGCCGGTTTATCCTAAATTCTTCCAAGCAAATGGGGCTATACTACCTCTAGAATTCTTCCTTCCTCATTCACAGAGTATTAAAGTAACCATCATAGACCTAAACAGGTAGTAAGACACGATGCAAAAAAAAAAAACGGCTGATATCAATAAATGAGTCTGGAATAAAATTAACTTTTATACATATTTTATATCAACCTAGGTGGTCTTGAAGTACTCACCTCAGGAATCAATGTTAATGGGTTCAAACCCGGATTAGGTTGACGGATTATTTTTACCAAGTAATAAAAATCCGTAGTATAACTTACTTCTGAGAGGAAGTAGACTCATTTATCTTATGTCAATTGAAGTGTGTAAAAACAAGATCCCTGGAAGACAAGATATGAGCTTCCTTTTCGTCAGAATGTGTTGGCTCTTTCTCGCTTGCTCAAATAATCTCAGTGAGGAAGGCAATGGGAAAGCACTTCCCTCTTACAACTTCCATATTACACGTGACTATCCCAAATAGAGCGTGTGGTGTGTGGTGCTAGTCAGCTCAAGAGCTAAATGCGCGTGCCTATCCCAGTGCACACGAATTGCGGAACAACTCATCTGAGCTGTGGGGTAAAAATTAAATTCATAATAACTTTGTTCAACATGGAACATGGAAGTTAGTTAGTTAGTTAGATTAGGTTAGGTTAAGCTAGACTAGGTTAAGTTAGGTTAGGTTAGATTAGGTTAGGTTAAGTTAGGCTAGGTTAAGTTAGGTTAGGCTAGGTTAGATTAGGTTAGGTTAATCTAGGTTCGGTTAAGTTAGGTTAGTGGTTAGTAGTTGAATAGTTGAATGGGTGCAGGTTGTTCTGCAATTTGTTTGGACTGGCTGACAGGTATACTTTAGTCAACAATTCGAGTGGGCCCTAATTGAATGTCTGCTGACAGGTATACCTTATTTTTCAATTCGAGTGCGCCCGTTTATCCGGTATGGTAAGTAAAAGATAATATTTAAAATTATACTATTTGTACTCTCAACCCTAGTGTTATTAAAGACTAAATTTAAGATATTGAGATGAGGAAATGTGCTCACACTAGTGTGGAAAGAAATCAGGAAGTCCATGGTAGGGCCTACCTACAACTATTCGAAATTTATACCTTTACCTCACCGCCATCGGTAATCCAGTCTACTGTGAGAATGACGTCTTAGGCCTCTGATAATACTGCTAGTACGAATAACCTTGAAGGTGAAAAAAATTTGTTATGAAAACTGAAAAAATACGGAAATTACTTGGGCTTTTATAACTTTTTGGCCAAAAAATATTTTTTTTTAAATATAAAAACTGCAAGCAAAATTTCATTTAATTTTGTCCGACAAAGGTTTTGCTGTGTAAACTTAAACAATATTTAATTTATTTTAGCAAAAAGAAAAAATGTGTTATAAAGACTGCAAAAATAGGCTACGAAAATTTCTTAGGCTTTTTTTAATGCATTTTTTGACCAAAAATATGCTTTGTTATTAAAAAAATGCAAAAATAGTGAACCAAACTTAAGAAATACTTGATATATTTTGGGCAAAAAAAAGTGTCGAGTTATAAAAACCACCTAAGTATGGAAGCCTTGTTTCTTTCCACGTCTATTAATATGTACTTACTGTTCAAGCCCGATAAGCAGCTATACTGTTCCAAGGTGCACGAAACCAGGTCACCTGTGGACAGTAAGTGATTTTACACCTGGATACCTCCTGCTTGGATTCAAACGCAGGAATGCCAGGCCTCCACCGTGGTTCGGATTCCACGTTAAACTGTAGGTCCTCCATTTCATCTCACAATCACCCTACCATTGCACATTAGCGTAAGTGCGTACAACCCGAACGGGTAGTAAGACGCGGTGCTAATAATAATAATAATAATAATAATAAAAATAATCAAACGCAGGACATAGACAAGATAACCATCAGATACACAGCCCTTAGCTTAAAATGGTTGCAGTCCTTTTAGCAGCTTGAGTCTATGAATGCTGGGATCGCTAGGTGCAGTCCCCCGGTGACTACAACACACTCTAGTGAACATTTGTTCAAACAACTCATTTTAAACTTTTATCTACTAGAAGGTAAACACCTGGACTACTTGGAAACACTTTTTTTTTGTGTTTTTTTTAGCACCACGTCTTACTTCCCGTTCGGGTTATGCGCTTACGTACTAATTACGCTAATATTTTTAGGTTTTAGGAAGGTTGTATTTAGAGGATGTGTACTCATATTTGCGTAGAAGGGGAATGGAAAACAGTTTAGGAAAAACCACCCTCAGTACACCCTATCAAGATTCGAACTTTAATCTCTCCGTCATCGCAAGTCTATTCTACTGTGAGAGTGGCGCCTTAGACCACCGACCAGCGAAGAGTGTTGAGCTTTAACTAAAATCCCCTAACCTGGATTCGAGTATGAGACCCCAAAGGAAACCTCAAACTTTATTTGATCAGCCTTAATGCTCTCCAAACTCTGGCAGAACATTGCATTTATTGTTAAAATAGGTATACTAGTTTGGTTGTATTTGATTTGTAATTTAAAATTATTTACAAAATGCAAATGTCATGAGGGCTTAGTATTGAATTATTGTTTTTATTTAAATTAAATCATACTCGTAATAAAAAAAGTAATACAATAATTAGTAGCATTCATTTCAAAGTACTTTTTTTTATCGTTGACTCAAATTTTAGTACTATTAATTAAAATAAGTTTTAATACTTGTATATATTTTATGCATTTGTTTTAAATAATATATCGCATTATAATAAATGGTTGGAAAAAATAAATATTGTTATTTTCATGCAAATAGTTTTGTTTCGTTTGTTCCAAGTAAAACAAGAACTTCATTTTAATTAATTTATAAATGTCGGCACTAATCTGTCAACTATGTAGTTGATATATTTTGTTTTAAAAAACAAGATGATTTCACATTTGTTAGAAATAGATAATCTCTTGTTTGTTAACACTTTGTAAACAAAAATGATACATTAGGGGTGGGGGTTGATAAAGTTGTGAACGAAGTAATTTTAACTTAATCCCTATTATTGAAGTTCTCAAACACTTGCGATGTTTATTTATATTATTTTATACTCTTTTTCCATAGTTCAATGCCACCAAAATGTAGTGGAGTGATTTGAATCAAGTGTCTTAACATCAATTATCTATTCAAAATATTCATTTTAATTTTAGCACAATTCTTGAATATTCAAAATGAATATACCTTTTATGAAACAAAATGTAAATATTACTTGCCTGCGCGGCAATTTTTCGCTTACTGAACGGGACCCCTTACTGTGGATTCACACTTTCGCCGAAAAACAAGAGCAGAACAGAAAACGGGGTCATGTGACGAGCTCTAAGCCAATCACAAGATTTCAACCTCATCGGCGCAAGCTGTTCTACTAAAGTTCAACTCATCTCGTCCACCCTGCCCGAGATTTTCGACACAGAAAAACCAATCAAATCTTAGATCCAACCATCTCAAATCAGTGAGCATGCGCGTTTGAAAACGCATGCGCTGTAGAGCTAATAGCAAGCAGACAGCTTCGTCGGCTTTTGTGAAGAGATTTGAAATAACTAATTAATGTAAAGCGTGTGTATCAATGTATTGGATTTTGACACGACACAGCGTGTTAATTTGAAAATATCCATCGTGAAAAGTATCTAAAAGATACGTTTATCAACTATAAAATAAAACATGTTGATAATCATCTGTTTTAAGTTAGCGTTGCAATGCATCATGGGTCAACATACAACGTGTGAGTCGCTTCGCACCCCGAGTAGATATTGTTCCTTATTTTCAGCGAACGTGCGAATCAAGCTTTAAAGCTAGTGTAATTAAACCAATCACTCACCCATCCTATAGTAGATGTAAGGGTAGCATCCACATTTCTCCCCGAAGAACTGGAACCTGCACTCCATGAGACAGTTCCTGAGGGTGTACATGTTGGGGTGGGTCTTAAGACGCACCTCCCCCGGGAACACGCACGACCGTTCCCTTATACCCAAGTTCCGGACGCTGACGTCACTCTGGATCAAGGTGGGGGACACCTTTATGGATTGCTTGGTGTAGTTCGACTGGACCAAATGGAAACTCTGAGATATGTCCGGCACTTCTAACGGGTTGTGCAGCAAGATGAGCTGAAGGTAGAAAGTTGGTAGATTAGTCTAGTTACCTCGCGGGACTTCTAGAGCAGAGGTTCACAAACCTTTTTAGACCAGAAGAGTCCTTGCATTGGGAAAAAAGCAAACATGTAATTGAGCCCTCTTAAAAATACTACACCATTACGAACTCGCTAAATTTACTCTTTTAATACTCTCTCTTCTGTGCACACAAATTGCGGAACAACAAATGCGGGTGCACACGAATAGCGTAAAAATTCATCCGATCTCGGTAATATCCTTACACGAGCTGCAGGGTAGAAATTAAATTCATAACTGACTTTGTTTGAACTGGAACATAGAGGTTAGATTACGTTAGGTTAGGCTAGGTTATGTTAGGTTAGTGGCTAGGAGTTGAATGGGATTGCAGGCTGTTCCAAAATTCGTGTGGATCGGCTGACAGGTATATTTTATTCCGCAATTTGAGTGGGCCCTAATTGAATGTCTGCTAACAGTTATACCTTATTCCGCAATTCGAATGCGCCCTCTTTCTTTTGGTTTCTGAATATGGTACTGGCCTTGCTTTTTGCATTGTTAAATAAATGTATCAAAGATCAATTTGCTAAGCCTTTCTAACTAAAGTAATTTTGCTTCCCTTCTCTTTTATTTTTTATTAATTTTGAACAATCATTTTCTAACCATGTTTTATTCATACTCTTTTTGCAAATTACTACTCTTTTTGCAAATAACTTCTCTATTATTCTCTGCATTTATAATATAATTCTTTACTTTTTACCACTGTTTCTCTGGATCAATGTTTTCACTATCCTATGAGCAGTCCAGGGCAGCGAATCTATTTAAAATTTATACTTAATATTTATTACTATGCTCACCATTTATCGGTTTTTCTACATGAGATCTTTCTACCGATTCCGTCTAATTACCCTTTTGTCTCACTGATTACTGCCTGATTACCCTTCCCCCCCCCTAAGTTTTGATATTAACATGTAGTGGTCTTAATCGCAATCTGTGCCCCTGTTTGACCTGAAATTTAATATGCTTGCATGACGTATTATATCTATCAGCAAGTGATCTATTTGAATATGTGTATTTCCATCTGCGGGGGTTCCAGTATATTCATGAATATACTTATGCTTTAAGTAAGTACTTTTCACAATAAGATTCTTAGAAATAGTATAATTTATCAATTTTATTTCATTATTATTAATGACGTCATGTAAACTTTCCTTTCCTATTATAGGTCCAAAGAAATATATTCCGTCTCCATCTTTGTATTAGAATCACCTATCACAAATTTTCATATGATAGTTGAAGAACTGGTCAAATATGTGTTCTAGCTCTTCATATAAACTATTGCTTTACTAGGTTATTTTTGTCTTCTGTAGGACAATATACATTTACGATGACCTTATTAAGCCACCTCGTTGTTACCACTATACTTGACATCCTATTGTTAGTGATTTTTTCCCCCTTAACTGCTGACATACTCTTTCTTCGAATTGTAAAGCTTGTGCCTAAGCTATGTGTGTCCGTAACTCCATACAAAAAACAACAACGTATACCTGATTCTACCTTACCATCTCCTGACCATCTAATCTCTTGTATGGCCACTATATCTGATCCCAACCTCTTAATTCATCAATCATTGACTGAAGTGCCCTTGGCCTATATAAGCTCTTGACATTCCAAGCCCCAACCCTAATTTCTTTCCTTTCTTTACCTTAGGAACCGTCATGGCAAACTTTTGGGTGTTAATTGATTGGATCTATTTTACGGTGAAAGCTCATCACACCCCATGCTCAATCCCCAAACTGTGGGAATATCCTTATCGGCTGTCCGCAACTGTTTATTCAATATATTCACAACTACACTTCCTGTCGAAAGGCCGTATCATCTATCAGCAACCTGAGGATGTGATGTGCCGTGGATGACAGGGATCAATGAAAAACACACAAACATATATATATATATCTTTTAGTCTTCTAAACTATTATATAGGTATAATACTTTAGGAGGCTAAAAGATAGACTTTTAATGAAGATGTAGTTTCCTTTGTGACTGAAAAAAATAATTTCTGCAAAATTGATTGGTTGTTCGTGAACGATCAGTTTCCGACTCCTGTTCTATTGTCTTAAGAAGCGAAGCAAATAAAAGGTAGTTACTGCTAACAGAAGCACACAAGAAAGTAGGAAAAGCATCAAATCACCCCTTTAATGCCGCTCCGTTTACCCTCCAGCTGGTCATCGACATCGAGAGGTCTCAGGAAGACCTCGAGGCCCGTCGTAGTCCCCGACTGAGCGTTATGTCTCAGCCGACATTCCGGGAAATCCCCGGAGTCTGAGGAGTCGTCGAAATGCTTCGGGCTGCTGAGAAAACAGTGGCGTGGAACCAACTTTTACAAAGTTTATATTTCTTTTGGTGGGGAAGGGGGAAGGTAACTAACGTGAATTTGTTTTAAAAACGACAACACATATTTTAACATCAGTACGACTTACAAACTAGCTTTACGTAGCCGTAGTATGATCCACAGGGAAAAGAAAAAAGTTAATCGTCGGTTCCTAGCTATGTGAACCTCTATAAGTTCTCCTATAACGCGGTAGTTACGTTCTGAAAAAAGAATCGCGTTATTTAAAAACCACGTTATAGAAAACATTAGTTAAATAGGGAAAAAAAGGTTAGAGGGCAGTTGATACTGAGCAGACCTTTGAAAAATCTATTACCTTTCATATTTTGTAGTTAATTTTGGTTATATATTATATATAGTGTTCTCTATAATAAATGATATCAAAAATGTAAAAGCTTTAGAAAGCAGAAATAATACATACCTTGAATACATAAATCAGAATAAACTATAAACAGGAAAACCATTGTGTAGGATACTAACGAAAGTGAATGACAATAGATAAAACCAATGGTAGTTGAAATTAAGTTGTACATTTTATTAGATTAAGCGCGATTGCAGCACTAGGGGTGAAGAAAAAAGGCACCAGCGCGAGGAATCACAAAAACCAACACTCACGCGCGTGAAATTATGTGCGGCGGCAGCGGTGAGAATGATTTGCCGGGGGCGGAGGAGTTTGAAGGAGAGAGGGGATCACAGTGGCCCCGCTTTCGGGAATCACGTAGCAGCTATCTAGGGACCACGTCATCGAAAAAACTATACCTATTTTGCTGATCGCGTTACAACTATATCGCGTTACAACCAAATCGCGTAGTAAAGACACTCGCAATAGAACTACCTGTACAGACAAAATGTAACAGTCAATATTTGTTTTCACTAGGTCTTACTACCCGTTCGGGTTGTACGTTTACGTACTAATTTTTGAGGTATTAGGAAGGTTATTTTTAGAGGAAGTGTACCCGCATTTGCTTGAAAGAGGTAGTATAACACCCGTTTTAAAAAGAAAACCTCAATACACCCGAACGAGATTCTAACCTAGGTCTTCCTGTCATAGGCAGTCTAGTCTACTGCGAGAGTATCGCGTTAGACCACTCAGCCACCGAAGCGGGTTACCTCTAAAATGTATCACTTCTAAATTCTAAATTATAATGCTGTTCATTTCACGTCGTCGCGTATTGCAGATTCGTGGTGAGACTAATGTACTCACCAATGTCTCTTATTTTCTGCGGTGAGGGAGTTGAAAGAGTAGCAGAACCCCCCCTCCGTCCTTTGGAGGTTGAAAATTTGACAGCAGTTCATCGAGTGGCCGTACCAAAAACATCTCAGGAACACTTCGTCGCACCTCGGAAAGACCTGCACATGAAAAACATATTAAAGATACTGAAGGAAAGTTTCAATACAGCAACTCTTACATCTCAGACCCCATTAAGGACCTCAGATTATTTTTATTTAAATATTAATTTAAATATGACGTAGACCTATTTTAACCACAATATAAAGTGGATTAGAAAGGTCTCATGATGATTATTTATCAACAGATGGCAGCATTTACTAAATTTTGACTTTAAATTGGATTTTCACCCTTTATCCCCTATACCCTTGATATGTTTCCGTGAAAAATGTTATAATTTATATATAATATCATACATAAAATAAATTGTTTATTATAATATATAGTTGTATATATGAAAATAATACTATACATATGTCTTATATTTAATTTATTTTTATTTAATATATTGTATAATATTTATTATTTTGTTAATTATAATTCTATGAAAAAAAATTATTATTGTCGCAGCCCGTTCCAACCCCCCCTTCCCCCACCCTTTATCTATATGTCAATCTGTCAGGATAGCCTATCAAAGGGTGGAAGTTGTCTGGTAGGCGAGTTTATTAATCAAAACCGTTGTGTTGGTGGATTTATTGTAGACTAAATTACGTAACGTGATGTAACCAGTTAATTGGTAAAATACTACCAAAGTTATAGCCCAGGTCAGTCATTCCAGCAAACAGTCCTTGAAAACGTATATATAGGTGAGCTACTCCATCTCATCCTGGACAAGAACTACATAGTCCTACCTCGATGGTCCTTGCCGTCAACTGTCAAAACCCTCTCTAGGTGGGACGGAAGGGGACCCGATAAAAGGCTTGTGTTTCTTCAGTTTGTATGGAAAAATATTATTTGGTAAAAATTAACAAAATATTGCTCTATTAGAAACATAGTTTAATTTTATTCTCAAGGTGATGTCAACAGTTTGTTTAATATCTGTCATGAACATAGCGGCAGATGAGAAACTTTTTAAACAAAGAGAAAATGTTTTCATTAAATTCCAAGATACCCTTAATAGTTATTTAATAAATTTTGAGGTCACCATGTGAAGAAAATTAAATTCTATGTTTGGAATGGAGCAATATTTTATTTATTTCGGCCCAAAAATGTTTTTCCATAGAATCTTCAAAAACACAGTTTTTTTTTCCTCGCATCCCCTTCCATTCCACCTTAACACTTTTCAAAGGCTCTCTGAAACCAAATGCACTTTGTCCTCGTTTTGCACCTACTTAAAGTGCTAAAAATGTGTCTTGCTTAGTGATTTTTAGCTAAATGTAATTTACTGGCATGTAATTATACACAAGCAACGTTGAATTTCAAAACATATAATAATAATAATAATAATAATAATAATAATAATAATAATAATAATAATAATAATAATAATAATAAAATAATAATATTACTAATTTCAATTTCAATTTCCTTTATTATAGTGCTGATCAACAGTCATAAGATCTATAACAGGCCAGCACTGAAAAGTACACAAGTACCATACAAATACATATATTTACACGAGAAAATATGATAAACAAAAATGGCTAAAAAATGGTATATACTGATGAATAGTTACAAAAAAAAAGTAGTAATTAATAATGATAAGAATAAAAAAATAGCATCAATAACAAAGAGCTAAAGAGTGGTTAAAAGCAGTAACAATATGCAAAAAATAGATCAGAATATTGTAAATTTAAATATTATAAGCAGAATCTCTACATGCTAAATTATTGATATGGGATTTCCTTAAATAACGCTCTGAGTTTAGCTTTTCTTTTATGATAGAAGTATAATAATGATAATAATAATAATAATAATAATAATAATAATATTTAAACTTACTGTGGACTGTTCAGAATAATTTGACTGAGCCAGGCTTTCATTATTACGACGGAACTGTGTCTCTTATATAACATACCTGTTCCAATGTTACTGGACACTGACATTATTTTACTGTTGAAATTATTATTTTCTAACTGTTATAAGAAGAAAATTCGTCTTAAACCATGTTAATGGTCACCTGCAGCATAAAATGTGTGAGGTTCAATCCCTTAAACAGGTGAAGGATGGGTGCGGCGATCTGCAGGTGTTCTTTCATCAGGTGCAAGTAGGGGTGTCCAAACTTGGACAGTATGCTCATGACGTGCCACGTGTAGTTCCTCCATTCAGGTGTCAAGGTCACGTTCAGATATCTGCATAAACATGAAGGGAGTTAGACGAGCGATCAGAACTCCTGAATTTGACTAGTTTTTATTTATCCTCACTGACTGCAATGAGGTTTTTTTTAATTGGGGGAAAGGAGGGGGTCGGGGTGGAGGAGGGATAGTCTGGACGAGTAGTAAGACTTGTTGCACTCTTTCTCTCTCTCTCTCTCTCTCTCTCTATATATATATATATATATATATATATAATATTTCCTTAAGTAAATTTATATGTGCTCTTTCTTAGAGAATAAATATAAATACTTTTTCTAAAGGAAATTTTTTTGTGCACTTTCTTAGATAATTCTGTTTAAAGTTTCTCAACTTTTTCTTAGTTTTACTCATCTGGTTTCTCTGAACTATAAAGTTTAATAACTTGCTTTAGAACTTATGAATGCTCAATATACAAAACATAAAAATAAAAATCAGAAAAATCTATGATTTTTTTGGGGCAACATGTGAAATTTCAAATACTTAATTTAAGTGTTATAGATTATAAGAGAGGCTAAGGGTGGATTCACGGGAATAGCGAGAAAATCACAGTTTTAATCGTAAGGGGGAGGAAAAGACCCAAAGAGTTCACTCAGCCTGGATTTGAACCCCTTCACCTAAGCCCAAACAAGATTAGACTAATAACTTTGTCCACTTGCTGCCAGTTGGTATGTTTGTGTGTGTTTGTGTAATTTAACTCATTCCTCAGTGGTTACCTGGAGGTATAGGGCGTTAGTCTCATATTGCACTCGGTTATACATTGATGGGTAGTTTAGGGTTGGTAGTCCCGGACATTTGTTGTTTTGGGGATGGTTATCCAAGTTTTATTTTTACTTTTGTTTTCGCGTTATTTTTTAAGCGAACGTGGGTGCTCTTCTCCTAAAACAACCTTTATCATCCCTACTTTTTAGATTAAGCTGTCGACAAAGACCTCTTTTGACTATAGTTATTTTAACAATAATTAATTTAATTTCTAAATTGAATATAAAATGGCTAAACTATTAGGTTAACTATTACATCACCCGCTTCGGTGGCCCCACGGTCTAAGGCACAACTTTTACAATAGATTGGACTGCCGATGATGGGGAGATCATGGTTTGATCCCTGTCGGGTTTTCTGAGGGTTTATTACTAAAATGTTTTTTCCATCCTCCCTCCACGCAAATGTGGGTACACTTTCTCTTAATTCAACCTTCCTCATTTTTAGACAATTAGCGTAATTAGTGCATAATCGTATAACCTGAATGAGTGATAAAACGTGATGGTAAAAAAAACAAAGTTGTAGAAATGTATAAACAAATAAAGTGTCGGCATTCAAACTTAAAGCTTTCCCTTTGAACTGTTAAAAAAAAGAGTTAGCAAAAGTTAGAAAACTTTGGAAGATACAAGCAGTCTTAAAGTTAAATAACTTTTGATGGCGTTCAAATAGTAAGGCTGAAAAAATACTTAATGACGTCTTGTATTTTTAAGTAGATTGTTTGACATTTTAGACACTCAAACTTGTATATATATATAGCTTGAAATAATTGTAATACTAAACTCAACCAAGAATAATATATTACCAGTAATAACCAAACAAAGAGTCGTTCTGAGTAAACTATTTTCCTTGTCCAATTCACAAGGGTTCGTAGTAAAGCCGAGTGAAATCTGTAGCATTTTATAGCAAGCCAAAAGTAGTAGCACTTGAATGCAAGCCATACACTCCCTGTTCACACATACACACTTGTTCACACATACACATCTGTTTATACATACAGCCCCTGTTCACACATACACCCCAAGTTGGACGTATGCCCCTGTCCTAATGCACATGTATAGTTGACCACCCTACTAATTATGCATGCACCTATAGATATACACACCTCTAACCACGAACTCTCCTATTTGCACAGACACCCCTAACCACGAACATCACTATTATACAGACACCCTTAGCCACGAATATCACTATTTGTACAGACACCCCTAACCATGAACATCCCTATTATACAGACACCCTTAGCCACGAACATCACTATTTGTACAGACACCCCTAACCATGAACATCACTATTTGTACAGATACCCCTAACCATGAACATCCCTATTATACAGACACCCTTAGCCACGAATATCACTATTTGTACAGACACCCCTAACCATGAACATCCCTATTATACAGACACCCTTAGCCACGAACATCACTATTTGTACAGACACCCCTAACCACGAACATCACTATTATACAGACACCCTTAGCCACGAACATCACTATTTGTACAGACACCCCTAACCATGAACATCACTATTATACAGACACCCTTAGCCACGAACATCACTATTTGCACAGACACCCCTAACCACGAACATCACTATTATACAGACACCCTTAGCCACGAACATCACTATTTGTACAGACACCCCTAACCACGAACATCACTATTTTACAGACACCCTTAGCCACGAACATCACTATTTGTACAGACACCCCTAACCACGAACATCACTATTATACAGACACCCTTAGCCACGAACATCACTATTTGCACAGACACCCCTAACCATGAACATCACTATTATACAGACACCCTTAGCCACGAACATCACTATTTGTACAGACACCCCTAACCACGAACATCACTATTATACAGACACCCTTAGCCACGAACATAACTATTTGCACAGACACCCCTAACCATGAACATCACTATTATACAGACACCCTTAGCCACGAACATCACTATTTGCACAAACACCCCTAACCACGAACATCACTATTATACAGACACCCTTAGCCACGAACATCACTATTTGTACAGACACCCCTAACCATGAACATCACTATTTGTACAGACACCCCTAACCATGAACATCACTATTTGTACAGACACCTCTAACCATGAACATCACTATTTGTACAGACACCTTTAACCATGAACATCACTTGTACAGACACCTCTAACCATGAACATCACTATTTGTACAGACACCCTTAGCCACGAACATCACTTGTACAGACACCTCTAACCACGGACACCCCTATCTGTACAGACACCCCTAGCCACGACACACCCCTAGCTGTGCACTACCCCCATAGCCCAGCTCATGTCTATCCATCCATCTCACTGACCTGGCCAGTATCTCCTCCCCCGCCCTTCTCTTCACCTTGTTGATACAGATGGTGACAGCGGGGAAAGGCAGCTCATACAGGGGATAGTGGGTGCTCTCCACGCTGGTCAGCAGGGGGGAGGTGAGGTAATCTTCACATATAGGGACGGATAGGAAGACGACCCCCACGGCGCAAACCACCACCGCTACCACCCACAACAACCTGCGTCATGAGCACACGGACAGAAGATCGTGGTGACTTAAAGTAATATTGAATATTCACTGCGTGCGCTTTATAAATAAAACTACATCCTGAATGAACTTATAAATTATACAAAAAAATCCAGTCAATCAAAAATAATATCGATTTAAAAAAAATATGAATTAATTTTTATATAATTTTAAAGAAACTACGGAAAAATTATTTAGAGGAAAAACTAACTTCATAATGTAAATTTAGTGGTTGATCAAGAGATTTATTTATATAAAGATGGGTGCGCTTATTTAAGGAGAGATGTTTAATAATCAGAATTTTTACATTTTATGGAAATGATTATTTTCGGAATCTGTTCGAAAATAACTAAACATAAACATTCTGATTAAAAACAGTTTTTGAATAAGATTTAATACAGGCATATTTCTTCCATTGAGCGTTAAAATAAATATCTCAGTTTCCTTGACTAATGTCCAGATTTCTCCTGATTTTACTGACAGTTATAAAATCTCAGGCATTTTATCTAGATGTGGCCGCGCTGTGTAGTCGACAATAAACCAATTTATTAAAAACAAAGGATAGGAAGCCGCGGCCTTTAGGTGCGCATAATTTCAGACTGTTCATCCCCCATCACCAAATCTTTGAGAATAAAAGTCTCTAAGGTGGTCATTTTTCACAAATCAACAAGGCTGCTGATGACGAGAAGATCGGGACTTCTAATCCCGGTTGGGTATATTATGGGTGATTTTTTTTCTAAATCATTTTCAACTCTCCCTCCACGTATACCTGGTTACACTTTTCTCTAAAGTCAACCTAACCTCATCCTTAGCACATCAGAGTTAATAGTACATATACATAGGATGGTTCGAACGAGTTATAGGATATGTTGCTAAAACGATACAAATAAAAAACCTAAAAAATTATACTAATAATAGAGTAAAACGTTATCAATTTTGACCGAAAAAAGTTAGTATTTTTTAAAGTTGCTTACTACCAGAATTCAGGTTATTATGATCTATCACCTTTGTTTTCACATATTCTTTCCATACTAATGCAGGTACACTTCATTTGAGCTATCTTCCTAATCCACATTCCTCGATTTTTTTAGTGTTTTACTACCTGGTAGGTTCATCCGCATATTTACTAATTACTGTAATGAGTTAGTAATTAGGAAGGTTGAATTTAAAGGAAGTATACTCACATGCGTGGAGGAAGGATGGTAAACCATTTTAGGGAAAAACCAACCTCATTAAATCCAAATGAATTTCAAACCTCAATATCCCCATCATCGGCAGTATAATCTAACATGAGGTCGACCCGCTTCAGTGGCTGCATGGTCTAAGGCGCTACTCTCGCAGTAGACTAGACCACTGATGATGGGGAGAATGAGGTTTTAATCTCGGTCGGGTGTACTGAAGTTTTTTTTACAAAATTGTTTTACACTCTCCCTCCATGCAAATGTGGGTACATTTGATATAAAATAGAAACGTCCTAATTCCTAAAACCATTAGCGTAATTAGTACTTATAAGCGTATAACCCGAACGGATATTAAGACCCGGTGCTATAAAAACTATACATGAGTGTGACGCCTTAGACCACGTGGCCATAGAAGCAGGTATTAAAACTCTAATAACCAATGTGTTAAAACGTAATATAGGGAGAAAATAAATAAATTCACTCACCTGTCTAAAGTGAGTGAACCATCTTTGAAAATATATTTCACTCCATGGATGGCTGCTTTGCTAGAATACTCTTTAAACACCATGATTGCATTTGAGCTCTTACTTTCCAAAGACCTGTCACGAGAACGAAACTCCATCCATTGTCGTCTTATCATCCAAACTTCCGTAGATTTCTTTTCAGAATACATTAGTGTAAATTTATATAAAAATCGAGAATACCTTTCTACATTTTTTTAGAATAAATAAATCGTATATCTTTTGAGGTGACAGAATATCTTGTCTTTAAAATAAATGTAAACAAACTTTTTGTTTTGAAAATTCACGCAAGACCTTTTTTTAAACTGAAAGGAATTTGCATCCAAAGGACAAGTACTTTACACTACAAATATATCTTAAGTAAAATGGAAAAGTGCTATTAAAAAAATTTCTAATCTGTTGTAAAATTATCACGTTGTATATAACAAAAAATAGTGTTAAACTTAAATAATTTCAATGGTTTTTCACACAAACAGAAGCTATCTTTATCACCCACTGGTTAGCTAATCGATGATTAGGTCTAAACCTGTAACTGTGTTTAACACACCGAACCAACTGCTTGTTACTCACAAAGTTCAACGAATAAAGCCATTAAAACACAAACTGTAACAGCCCTCCGTGTTGTCCGATATGGTGTTCGCGGTGTTTAGCTCTCTTTGTTTAATATTTCATCTGGATGTGTTGAGTACCATTGCTTAGCCGAAATACAAACAGTCCAGGCAAAGAGCTAGTAAACATATCGATTAGTGAAACTGGAGCACGCAGTTGACATACTCGTTAAAGGGGACATATATATATAATGGATAGGAGGGACCTTAATTAGAATAATGACTGCCTTTTGGCTGGACGTTTCCCTCTCGTGTTTTTTTACTTAGTTTAGTTGTTTGATGGTTTGCATCCGTTTGCAAAACACGTTAGATTTATCGACGTCGAAATAATCGTTTAGTTTTTGTTGGTATTAGGTTGGAATGACAATACCTTACCTGTTTACGTTTTACTCGGGAGAGTGGAAAAATATTTAAGGAAAAATCTATCATCAGTTAACCAGTTGGGGTTCGAACCCGGATCTCCCCGTCGTCAGCAGACCAGTATAACACGAGAGTGATGCCTTAGACCATTCGGCCACTGAAGTGGGTTTAAATAAACAATAATTTATGGTAGGATCTTCATAAGAAAACCATAATATTTTTGATTTTTTTTATGTATCACATCTTACCACACTTACGGGTTAAATGCATATTTATTAATGGAGTAGGGGAAAGGAAGGTATACTTTACACCAAATGTACCCGAATTTGCTCGGAAAAGGGTGAAAAACCATTTTGGCTAAATACACCCTCACTGAACCCAGACGGAATTTGAACCTCAAACTCCCGATAAGTGGTAATATACTATTTTTTTATCACTGCCTCTTACTACCCATCCGAGCTATACACATATGTACTAATTACGCTAGTGTGTTAGGGGTAAGGTTGAATTTAGAGTAAGTGTACCCATATTTGCGTGGAGAGAGAGTGGAAAACCATTTAGGTCAAACCATCTTCAGTACACCTGACTGTGATTCAAACCCAGATCTCACTGTCATTGGCAGTCTAATCTTTTGCCGAAAGTGATGCCTTAGACCATGCGGTCACAGAAGTAGGTATCTAGACTATTACAGAAGCGATCGACCAGGAATGTTGGTTTTTATTGATTTACACTTATAAACGATCCCTTTTTATATATTAAATTTGCTCAAATTTACGTGATGTATGGAAAGTGACAGCAGCATAAACCGTAGCTTGGCGTATAAATAGGTGAAAGTTTCTCTAGTAAATTATTGACTTTTATCCTTTAGAACCGAGTATTACCGCCCGTTCGGATTATACGCTAGTATATTAACTACGCTAATGGGTTAGGGATTAGGAAGGTCCTATTTAAAGGAAGTGTACCCACATTTACGTGAAGAGAGTGGGAAACCATTTAGAAAAAATCACCGTCATTACACCTGACCAGGATCGAACCACGGTCATCCCGTCATTGGCAGTCTAGTCTATTGCAATAGTAGCACCTTAGACCATGCGCCCACCGATGTGTGTTATTGACTAATTAGATCTACCTGTTGTTAGGTTATTTGATTATAAGAAACATTGCAGGAGCTTATGATTGAAAATAAATAAATATATTAATGGTGTTTTTGCACATATTATTATTCTTACTGACGTTTTAAAACAAAAAAATGAAAGATTTGTACTCATGGCTTAGTGTTTGGAAGGATTGGCCATAAGTTTAGTGGATCCCGGTTGGATTCTAATCTGTGCTGACAAATTTAGCCTATTTATAAGTTATATAGGGGCTATTCCTACTATTCAATTTGTAATACACAGGTGTTTGGGATGTGTGTGGACTTTAAGGTGTGTTTCTATATTTTAAGGTATTTTTTTAAGTAATGGGATGATGTAATATGCGTGTTTATAAATTTAACATTTAATATTCTAAATAAAAAAGGCTAGAGTCTTCATATTACTTAATGAATAACATAATCAATTCCTTATCCTCCTAATTATTTTAATTAATTCTTTGTGAGAGGAAAATCTCAAACAAATTCAACTATAAATAAGATTTATCAAAAATTCATAGATTTTAAAACCAATTATTTTATCTTTACTAATTTTCATAACGATATGGAAAAACACACTCTTCACTTTAAATTTTAAATAATTTAACATATTTTAATGTGTTTATTTAGATCATCGACCGATTCCAACCAAACCCCCGAGGTACTATCTCTTGTTTGTAATGTTTTAATGACAAAAACATATTTTTATATAAAAATAGGATCTTAAAAGTTAAATAATTATTATTTCCATGACGTGTGGAACTCTGAGATTCTATATCAATATTTAATATTGTGGTCCACAATAGACTTAAGATTAAATTTGAAAGAGATACAAACATAATATTTAATCAAAGAGTTTATAAACTAATCTATTTTTAAATATTTTCCTAATATCTCTGATTTTTATAAGAAGGTTCGCATTCGAGTCCCAGTTGGAAAAATTTACAGGAGATATTATTTTAGACAGAATTCCCATTGGTCAAAGTTTACTATAATTATTGTTAAATCATAGACTCTAATACCATTTAAAGTATTAAATACTAATTATTTTGACACTTAAATAGATTTGTTAGATACTTTGTTTCGATTAAATACTTTTTAGACCCATGGATTATTTCAACAAAAGACAACACACAAATTAAATCAACCCATTACATGGCAGCTATACTACACACCCAGTTACGTCGTTTAGTTATTTACTTAATGGATGTTTGTACGAAACTATATGTATATATTAAGTTTCCTAGTTAGCACTCTGTGGAATCAAATAAGGACTCCCTAGTCCTGTGTTCAACAACTTTAACAACTAATCTATGAGTAATAGTGGTTTAATTTTACAGTATCTATCCAACCACCTATTTAGGTATGTATCTATCTATCTATCGATATATGTATCCATCTATTTATAAATTGATATATGTATCTATCTATATATGTATCCATCTAATTTCTACCTATATATCCCTAGATTCCTTCACACATCCATCCATCCGACCATACATCTTTTCATCCTTCTTTCTGTCCATCCCTCCATCCCTTCATCCGTCTTCCTGTTCATCCCTCCATCCCTTCATCCGTCTTTCTGTCCATCCCTCCATCCCTTCATCCTTCTTTCTGTCCATCCCTCCATCCCTTCTTCCGTCTTTCTGTCCATTCCTTCTTCCTTCTTTCTGTCCATCCCTCCATCCCTTCATCCGTCTACTCATCCCGTAACCTCCACCCCTTCCTCCATACCATCCCTCCATCCATCCCTCCATTCTACCAGCCTTTGGCTATTAATCTAAACTCCTCTCTATCCACCTATATAATAATTTTATATGTTTATTCATATATACATCTAACTATATGTATATTTATTTATCTTATCTGGCTGTCTTTTTATCTCTTCATCCAGATTAAAGTCACCAAGATTGTTTAGGAAAAAATTGTTTTCATGTTTTAATATTATAATTTATATGACACATTTGGCTCTTGAAATATGAATATTGGAATAACGAGGTATCACACTATAAACCAAATTACAACAGGGAAAATGGAACATAGAGTTTTCAGGTAGGTTAATTTAAAAAAAAATCATACAAGCTCGTGTTATTTTTGAGAGAGTGGTAATGTTTTTCCGGGGTGGTGTTAAAATCAAAGGGAAAGATATAACTATTTTGAACATTTCGAACCACTTGTTCAATGCTGTGTTTAAACATGCATCAACTTTACTTTGCGTGTTGATGACCTTATTAAACTTTAGAAAATATTATCGATAATGTATGCTAATTATTTATAAATAACCTCGTGGAGCTAACCAAAATATTGTGATAAGCGTCCTTCAATGTTTGCACTACGTAGCCAAGCACTCTTGTTTGTTGTTGGAAATTAGTTCAGCGTGGCGGGACATAAAAACCAGCTTAATAATATTATATGAACAAGGTAACTATTTAAGATCACCGATTTCACCCTGCTTTCAGTATACAAAATTTATTAAATCTAATATCTGTTTACGTGTCTTTTAATTACTTTTACATAATTAATTCAAATACTTATTCTACTAAAATACAAGTCCAACAACTTCTCTCAGTCGATAGTGTGTCTGTCTAGTGAGCTTATGGTCCCGTATTCGATTTCTGGCATGGCAATTTTTTTTTATTACTATTGAAATGTGGGCTTACCTTTACCCATTGATGAATTAATGGTTTGGGGGTTGGATGTTGTTTATTCTAGATTAAAGTTAGTTTATAAGTCATGTGATAATATATAATCAGTCGATTCAAAAAGTGCACGTTAAATACCTCAAATAAACTAAAAAAAACTAAACTATATTTGACCCAAATCTAAGCCAGTGAAGAAAGGAATAATAGGAATCTAACCAAACATTCTCAAATCAGAAGGATGCTACCATAAAATATGCATCACCTACTTTTAAAATATTGGAAATTAGATTATTTAAAATACAAATTAAATACCCCTCCATAAAAATAAGAAAAATAACTAATTTAAAAATAAACAAAAATAAGTTAAAACTTAAAAAAAAAAATTCATTCAGAAATAATTGAAAATCTACTAGGTTTGTTTGTAACCTTCGTACAGTTAAGAACAAATACATTAAAATTAATTAATTCTTCTTGTTGATTATGTTTAGAATAGATTGTCGAAGCTATTACGTTTCACAACATTCAGATTAATCTGATTAACTATAAATAGGAAGGCGGATATTCTCTTTAGCTACCGGTACGGATAAAGGATCCATTTTTTAATTAGCTACGGATACAGCCGTATCTGGATTTATTTTTCAATAAAATTAAATTACACGTTCATTACAGTTCCTGCCGTAAATTATGAGGGAAATATGAACCTTAGTTTGTGGCAATTTCTCGATAGTTTAGAGGCAGAGAACAGTGAAGTGATAATTTAAATGTCCCGGATTAAATTACCACTTCCAGGTGTCAAGTTTTAAAATATGTTTAATCTAATGAAATTAGTGTTCAACTATCATGGAAACATTATTTTTAAGGTGCGGGAAATGATAAGTGTTTTTGCAGTATTTATAACAAAACAATTTTGTTTGTCAAAATAAGAAAAAAATGTCTTCATTGGAAAATATAGTATAATTTTATCCACGTAGTGACCTTAACAGTTCTAGAATATCGGTAAAAGGTGTCCTGGAATTTAATTACAACTTTTACTCTTCAACGGTGAAAGCACCGATGTGGGTTATTTGAAATAATTTGGTGAAATTTTCAACAACTTTTTCAAAATATTGAGTTTACTACACCTTTAATAAATCAGGTCTACAGTTTAAAAAATTTATTACTGGTAGGAAAACCCTATTTTTTTATTTTGATATCTGTGTTATGATTTTGTTGGTATTTAGAAATATAACCAAATTACGAAATTGATATATTTGATAAATAAATGGTAGGTTGCACCTCACGTACTTTCTCTCGCTTTCATCTTAAAAATAAAGACATTTATTAAAAACTTGTCAGATTTGCGAAACGATATAATGTATATTGCTGAAGAAACATTCCACCAAAGAGCACACCTGAAATAATATACATTGTTACGGAAACATTGAAAAAAGAGAATAGCAATCAATTTCAATTGTATTTGAGATAGGTATATATATATATGACCTTTAAAAAACAACAAATGTTTTCCTACCACTATAATTTTTTCCCCGCTTTTTCAAAGTAGATACGTCACTACGTAAAATGCTTTATCTCCAACACGGTTAGTGGTGCAGATACTCCATTTCGTCACAATATACTTCTTATCAATACAAATATCATGGCCTGGTTACTAAAAAATGGTCATGTTGGCAGTTACGCCACTACGTCTCTTGGGTAAAGAGATAACAAGTTTTAACACGATCGGTAAAATGGTTTCGGCTCTAAGTCAAGACACAAACAGACAGCGGCATCATCAAAACCCCTCTTTTNAAGAAAAAAAACGGGCGGGGCATCCTCAAACCCCCTTTTTTTGTTTGAGGGGGGGGGGGGGGTCATGGACTGTCGACATTTATCAAAATAACAAGTTAAATTTTTTTCTCGATTATGATACTTCTCTCTCCGAGGGGTCGAGATAAAGTAAATTCATAAAAGTTGTTTCTAGAAGATTATTTTATTCCTAGTTGAGCTTTTAGCAAAAAAAAAAAGATTTAGCCTGCGTTTATTCTGAAAGCTTACCTTTACTGGTTCCACTATGGCGTAGCTTATAAGTAATGGCGATAGTGTAATACCTTGAGATAAGACTGCTAACATTTAGATTAAATAGAGTGTACGTCTATTCTAATTTTAATACAGGGCTAATATTGTTAATTTACTGAACTCCACTTCTTAATATCTCTCTGGGGAAAACCACTTACTACAAAATAGAAGGGTGGGAGCGAAGACAATAAAATTTAAAAGAATTGTAGCATGATATTTTCTTATAGATACATTACTAAGATTGTCTAGGAAAAAAACCCTTCTCAGTTCACTCTTCCAGTATTCGAACACTCACCTTTTCCATTACATGCATACCAGAAGAGAATGACACTTTTTCCAATGTCTCTAACAGTGCATGCTATTTCTTTTTTATACAAACACCCTTTTATTTTACTACTAGATCATTTTTCTAGGAAGGATGGAGAGATATAAGGATAAGGGTGTGTGTATGTATTTTCAAATGGGTTGACGCATTGAAACACCCCTAACCTAGACAGTATCATCCATGGAATACAATACACGGCATTGTAATCAACATTAAGTAAACCATGCCATGTTTACACTGCGTGATGAAACGTTTCTCCCTTTCCATGTGTTGTTTACATGAATATAAACAAACACTATTTATGTCTAGCTGGTACAACTTATCATGAATGCATTATACATTCTATATACTTATTCGGTAAATAAAAATAAATATTTATATAAGATAGTTATTTATATAGTTTACTTTGTGTAATATGTAGTTAGTATCTAATACATTTCCTGACGGATTATAATTTCAAAAAATAATATTAAGATCTAGGTGATGTGTATTTTGTTTCTTTAACACGATATTAAGTCTTAAAGCAATACACATTTCTTAACAATAATTATAATAGTTACTAAAACAGCGTTAATATATTCATAAGCCAAGCTAGGTGATCTCTATCACGTTTCATATATCATATAAATAACTATGAAATAATTATTTCTATTATATGATAAGTTTGTTATCAAATTTGCCCGAAAAAATCTGTTTGTATTTTCCAAATAAATCCACCTACAAAAATCTTAATAGGTTTGTTTTTTTCTTAGCACTGCGCCATACTTACTACCTGTTAGGGATATACGCATATGTGTTAATTACGCTAATGTGTTATAGATGAGAAGGGTTGAAATTAGATGAAGTTTAACTTTATATTCGGGGAGGGAGTGTGGAAAAACATTTACTAAAACCCCCTCCCAGTACATTCGACTGATATTATTTCCCCGATATCCCATCATCGTCAGTCTATTCAATCGTGAGAGGGACGCCTCATACCATGTGGCCACTGAAGTGGGTTTATTTTTATTAATGATACTGTGATATTCAAATCTATCCTTGCAGCCCTCTACAAAGTAATGTCAAAAGGAATTCCTGTCCATACTACGTGTCAACGTTATTAGTAAAAACTTGCTTCGGTGGACACATGGTCTAAGCCGTTACCCTCGCAATAGATTAGACTGCCGATGACGATAATATCGGGTTTAAAACCCTAATCGAGTGTACTGAGGGTGGTTTTCCCTAAATGGTTTTCCACTCTCCTTCCACGCAAAATGAGTGTACACTTTATCTAAATTCAACCTTTCTCATTCCCTAATCTATTATTGTAATTAGTAGGCTACATATGTGTATAACCTGAGCAGGTAGTTAGACACAGTGCTAAATAAATATTTATAAGAAAGCCCTTCGATTAAAATATCAGTAGCCTAGCCCCTATATCATTCAATGTATGCAATGCTCTACACACAAATGTAAGAAGAACTGCCTGGGAAGTCTATCTCACGGCGTCATCGTGTGTAGTAGATAATACATTTTAAAAGCGCCCTTCGATAAAATGTCAGTAGCCTAGCCCCTGAATTATTTAATGTATGCAATGTTATACACACGAATGTAAGAAGAACTGCCTGGGAAGTCTATCTCACGGCGTCATCGTATGTAGTAGATAATACATTTTAAAAGCGCCCTTCGATAAAATGTCAGTAGCCTAGCCCCTGAATTATTTAATGTATGCAATGTTATACACACGAATGTAAGAAGAACTGCCTGGGAAGTCTATCTCACGGCGTCATCGTATGTAGTAGATAATACATTTTAAAAGCAACCTTTGATAAAATGTCAGTAGCCTAGCCCCTGAATTATTCAATGTATGCAATGTTATACACACGAATGTAAGAAGAACTGCCTGGGAAGTCTATCTCACGGCGTCATCGTATGTAGTAGATAATACATTTTAAAAGCAACCTTTGATAAAATGTCAGTAGCCTAGCCCCTGAATTATTCAATGTATGCAATGTTATACACACGAATGTAAGAAGAACTGCCTGGGAAGTCTATCTCACGGCGTCATCGTATGTAGTAGATAATACATTTTAAAAGCAACCTTCGATAAAATTTCAGTTGCCTAGCCCCTGAATTATTCAATGTATGCAATGTTATACACACGAATGTAAGAATAACTGCCTGGGAAGTCTATCTCATGGCGTCATCGTATGTAGTAGATAATACATTTTAAAAGCAACCTTCGATAAAATGTCAGTAGCCTAGCCCCTGAATTATTCGATGTATGCAATGTTATACACACGAATGTAAGAAGAACTGCCTGGGAAGTCTATCTCACGGCGTCATTGTATGTAGTAGCTAATACATTTTAAAAGCAACCTTCGATAAAATTTCAGTTGCCTAGCCCCTGAATTATTCAATGTATGCAATGTTATACACACGAATGTAAGAATAACTGCCTGGGAAGTCTATCTCATGGCGTCATCGTATGTAGTAGATAATACATTTTAAAAGCAACCTTCGATAAAATGTCAATAGCCTAGCCCCTGAATTATTCAATGTATGCAATGTTATACACACGAATGTAAGAAGAACTGCCTGGGAAGTCTATCTCACGGCGTCATCGTATGTAGTAGATAATACATTTTAAAAGCGCCCTTCGATAAAATTTCAGTAGCCTAGCCTCTGTTTTATTCAATGTATGCAATGTTCTACACAAAAATGTAAGAAGAACTGCCTGGACAGTCTATCTCACGGCGTCATCGTAAGAAGTAGATAAGACATTTCATGGTGGTGTTAAACCATACACCCGGCTTTTTACTTTCTCATATACAGATAAATTATTGAAATAGTGAACATTTTTCACCTTGAGATAATAATGAATATTTACGTATTACGTGTATCTGAACACAAAAAGGGGTTCATACAATTCATTATTTCCCCATGTATATATGTCCCTAGCCGCAGATATTAAATTATTTGGTGAATTTTGTTTAAACTTTAAATCTCTATGTCATAAGGCAACACCTTAAAGAGTTTTATTTTTATTTTGACCATAGCCCTTTTATTACGGGTAGTTCATAAATGGGGAATTTATTAGAAATGTGATTTTTTTTTAAAATAGCTCCAATGATTTTGTTTGAAATAAGTTTCCAAGGTGTATTTTATATAAAATTTTTGGTAAAATTCGTTAGAATGTTAACTAATGAGTTGTTTTCGAAAATTCAAAATATTACGATAATTGTTCAAAGCTTTTTTGTAAAGTGTATCTCGGGGAAGCGTTTGACATGAAAAATAAAACTGTATCTTTATTTTTTTGTATAATTTGTTTAAGCGTAATTTACTTATGGCTGAGTTCTTTAAATTCGAATATTGCAAAAATGGTTATAGAGATTTGTTCAAAATAGGTATCTGTTAAGTTTTTTAACATTATAAATAATTATATGTGTATTTATTTTTATTAAAAAATTAATTTGTGTTAGTTTACTGGTGATTGATTTTTTTTAAATGATTGAAATTTATTCCAAATGAATCTTAACAATTTTGTTTAAAATTGGTATTTGCATTCTATATTGCATATTAGTAAATGCTTGTTGGTATTTCTAAAATTAAATCAACTTAAGGGTAGTTAACTTATCACATTTTTTTTTAAATTGAAATATTTTTAAAGCTTCCTTTAAGAAATATTTCAAATTCGGTATTTGCGAGTAGTTTTTCATGAAAAATATGGATACATTTTTATTTTTAAAAATTTAAATAATTTTTAAGTAAGTAACATATAACAGATTTAAAAAAAATGAATTTAAAAAAAAAATTCAAAAGTGAAGAGTGTTTAATCGATTAACAAGATGAAGGGTAGTTTACTGAAAACTTATTTTAGAATATGTAACGTGTTGTTTAACTTTTAAGACCTTAATACAAAGAAACCCTATAAAAGGTTAATACTGTTACTACCAGATCTAATAAGTTCTAATAATGTGTGGCAGATATAAACTCACTGCGACATCACAAGTGGGACACACCCAGTTCTCAGAAAACTTACCCCAGGGAACTCGGCTACTCGGCTTGGAAGACCAACACGATCCATACTTCTAACACCTGAGTCATTCGACGAGTAAATGAAAGAGGCATCAGTCCAGAGCATTCCACCAGGCATTAACTAGCGCTAGTTGTCGGCTAGCCTAATCTCAGATTACTCCCCCTTTTTCGTACATTATCAAATTTAATTAATTCCACTGGTATAAATGGGCTTACCCTCGGTTCACGTCTACCATTTCTATTCTAGTCACTTGACGGAGGAACTGCGGGAATAGCTTCACATGCTTCAACCAGGAAGAAGTACAGATAGCCACAATGTTTGAGGCGTCTGCGTCACCTCCTCGCCGCAGAGATAGCTACGGTGGATATTATAAGTATTGAGGAATACCATAAAGTTTTGTATGTCAGTATTTCTGACTCATTTCCCTATGACCTTCAGGCATAGTTTATATTCATGAGCGTTGAGCTTTATTTTTTAATGTCCTTATGATATAGTTTTTGTATGTCTGGACTTGTTTCCCTATGCCCTTAAGGCATAGTTTATATTGTTGAGCGTTGAGCTCTATTGTACAATGTCCTTATGACATAGTTTTTGTATGTCAGTATTACTGACTTGTTTCCTTATGCATATGTGGCATAGTTTATAGCTTTATGCACTACCTTTCTATGTCTATTAGGCTTAGTCACAAATATTAGGGTCATGATTATTCTCCTCAGACTATATGACCATGCTACGGATAGTTTAAAGAATAGAATTTAATATAGGACGAGATCAGGTTGCCTATTGATATGTTTCACGACCTAATTGGGTCAGTAACTGACACTTGTCTCTGATGAGTCTATCTGTGTACCAGCTTGTGGTGCGAAACCTGTGGAGGTGCTACTAGTCCTTAGTAGTGGCCCACGGATTTTTGTCGATTGCGTTTGGTCCTTTTGTGGAGACTTTAATTTTAGTAATGCTTATCCCTATTATGGATAGTGATGTTGTTCAATTAGTAAAGTAATAGATTAAAGATACTATTGATTTCTCAGGCAGTAATAATTATGAAGAGTCCAGCCATAGTATTAGTAGAATCTAGTTTTCCTGGTAGTTCACCTAATACTGATTGTAATATTGTAGTTTTTCTAGGAGGTTGTAACGTCTTAATGCCTAACTGTTTTAACTCCCAATGGAATTAGCTCATGCAAATTAGCTCTTGCTAATTACCTCCCTCGTATCTCCTTAAAGTAGGACTAATGTTGTGTGACTTAGTTTTTTTTATATTTCGTTGAGAGCAGTTGCTGCCAGTTTCAGTCAGTCGACTAGTGTTAAATAATGATTATTATGTATGTATATAGATTTGATTGCCACCACTAAGCTATAGTACCGTGGAGCCACTGCATTTATTCCATATGATAGATCAGTATATTCCCTACTTTAATGAGTTGCTAGCTTTCATAATAACACCTATTACCTATAAGTGTGGGTAGTAGGATATTCCTAGGTGCTTCACACCTCTTGCTCCTTTGTCGAGCTACATATATATATTATTTTATCCTTTCATATTCTTATGGCTAATCGATAAATGGCATGTATAGTTTCTAATTGTATATCTATGTACTTCCTAATGACATGTTCCTATATCTATCAATAAACTGATTGGCTAAACATGTAAAATATTATCATTTCTGTTTCTGTAATAATAGGGTTACGCCCTGAACAGTACAAATATTTTGTTACAAACTAAAATAAATTGTATAAGAAAGTTGGTATGATTGTGTTGTACCATTTATTTATATTATATTTTATGATGTTATTAAATGAAAACATTTGTTAGCCTATTTTTTGGATAAAAATCAAGCAAGAACAATATTATATTGCATACATAAAAAATATTTCTCTTAAATAAAATTATTGCAGAAATAACCGAGTACTACCAGATAATTTGAAATAATATGTTGTCGCCTATAGCCAAATGGCTGAGTAAATATATCCATGATCACGGCAACGCATATTATTTCAACTTTTTTAATTGAACAGGATCTCTTAAGGTTATTTAACCCTTGTTGTTCACTGAGAGCTGAATTCATGTTGGATTTACATATTTTCTCTATTTGACTTGCCAAGTATGATTATCATTTGTGCGTAGGAAGTTGTTTTATTACTGCTGTTACCTTCCTCAGTGGTCAGACTAGTAGTGTCTGATTTAATGGTTTAAAGGTGGTTGTAGTTTGAATCCTGGTCAGATGTAGTGAGAATGTTATTTCCTTAAATGCTTTGCCACTTTACCTCCAAACAAATAATGTTACATTTAATTTGAATTCTACCTTCCTTAGCTCTATCAATTTAATGTAATTAAATGCGTATAGCTCGAACAGGTAGTATGACCTTTTTTTTTTGTCAGGACAGTATGATTGACTTCATACTTACTTTGAAGTAAGCGCTCAGAGTTCAACCCTGACTCTATATTTATTTAATAAATTATTTTTCGGGTTTTACTCAAATGAATATTAATGCATTTAATTAAATTAATCTTCCTTGTCCTCTAACCTTGGTTAACTGAACTGTGGATGAATTCATTGAACAAAAGTACAGCTCAATGTTCGAATCTTAATCAGAGGATTTTTCAAAGATTGTTTTCCACTCTCTCTCTCTATGCAAATGTGGGTACTCGTCTTATAAATATACATTCCTCATCCCTGCCATTAGCGTAATTAGTACTTAATCTTATAACCCGAATGGGTAGTAAGACGCCATAGTATATATAAATATATATAAATGAAACAAACAATAATTGTACTTGAGGCATGAGGCTGATTTAATATTTCCTCAAAATTATGAATTTATTTGATCAAAATTAAATATTAGTTTAAACTATGATTTGAGATATGTCATATTCTTTGTACCCTTATGGGTATCATAATTTTTTGTTCGCATGCTAATTTATTCAAAATACAAAATTATTTAAATGAAACGTTCTTCAAAATGTTTCGTAACCCTTATCCCTCACAAACTTTCTCCACTTCCTAGCGACCTTGGAGAAGCCCTGGCTTTAGAAGGTGCAGTTTCCTCTTCCCTGTGTCTTGTGTTGTGGAACTCACAAACCATAGGTTGTTCGACTTCTTATTCTTGAAGTGGTAGTACCATAATTTGTAAGTAGAGTTGAGCAACTTGAATAGATACACTAAAATTTCGATGCAGCTGAGTAAACTGATGCCTAAAAATAGGCTCATGATTCCTCCGAAAGAAACTGTAAGATTAAATGAATGTTAGACAAACTGACCTTGACCCTGGAATAGAACGTTTAAATAATTAAATGGGATAATAACTTTCCTTAAGTGTTGATGTATATTATAATTGTCATTACTATCTGCCAGATCACTTATGATAATAGTTAATATTAGGGTTGTACGAAGCCTCGTAACTTTTACTTTGCTTCGAAACAAACATCAGCTTCGACTTCACCTTGAAAACAATTTTGGAATTCAAAGCTTCGCCAATAAAAATTCTGAGATCTAAAATATTCAATTTATTTTCATTTACAGCCATTCTGAGCTGTTGTATGCATAAAAAATTAAAATTTGTATAGAACAATCTAAAATAACTGAGTTTTTAATTGTGATAGTAGCTTGATTTATCAGATTAAAACAAAATGTTACAAAAAATTGTGCAATAAAACATGTTATAGGTTATTTTAGTCCATAAAGAAATATTAACAAGCCCAATTAAACATTTTTTCAAGCATAAAACTAACAAAAAATATTTGACCTTAGATTCGTCTTCGAGAATATTCCATTTATTCGATTCGAGATCACTCCGAATTGAAAAAGTGGACTCCGCTCACCCCTAGTTAATATTATTATAGCTAAGGATTCACCACCTCTGTGGTCTAGTGGTCAGATTTCCCGGTTACATATGCAGAGGTCCTGGGGTTCGATCTAAGTCACTTCCAGGTTTTCTGTGAAGCAGTGGGTCTGGAACGAGGTCAACTCAGCCTCGTGAGGACAAATAAGGAGCTGATTGAATGAAAAAGTTTTGGATCCGATCTAAAAAACTAAGATTAATGGCCAGAGGGATCGTTGTGCTGACCATATGACACCTTCTATCCAAATAAGTTGGCACTATATTTGCCAATGAAGGTAACCTCTCGGTTGGCATGGCTCAATTTCAGGCTTATGACATGGATTTTTATAGTTAAAGACGGATTGATTCAATATTTCACGAATCCTAGTTTTAACTTCAAATTCCAAATCTCGAGATAAAATACAAATCCTAGAAAACATGGTAGATATTAGAGATTTGCTCTACCAAATTATATTTTAAGTTTAAAAATAAAAAATACTAGTTTGTTGTTAAAATGTTGTCTATCATACTTTTGTTAAGTGGTAAATTAATTATATGGGTTCTCTTTGTTGAGTAATTGCCCATTAGCTCCAAGTAGTCCCTTCATCACTCACTCATGATCTCCTACAATAATCACCCAGTAATCCCTATTGTTCCCTACAATACTCACCCAGTAGCTCCAAGAAGCCCCTACAACCTTTCCCCAGCAGCTTCAAGAATCCCCTACAACCCTTCCCCAGTAGCACCAAGAATCCCCTACACCACTCACCCAGTAGCACCAAGGAATATCCTATACCACTCTCCCAGTAGCTCCAAGAAACCCCTACAATCCTCCCCTAGTAGCTCCAAGAAACCCCTAAACCCTCCCCAGTACAGTAACTCCAAGAAGCTCCTACAACACTCCCCCAGCAGCCCCAAGAAGCCCCTACAACCCTCCACCAGTATCCCCAAGAATCCCCTACACCACTCACCCAGTAGCTCTAAGAATCCCTTGAAACCCTCTCCCAGTAGCTCTAAGAATCCCTTGGAACCCTCTCCTAGTATCTCCAAGAATCCCCAAAAAGCCTCCCCTAGTAGCTCTAAGAATCCCCTACACCACTCACCCAGCAGCTCCAAGAAGCCGAAGGGAACATCTCTGAGGTACTGCACTGCCGCCACGTCCTTATAATACACTTCTAGACAAGTTTCATCCTCTTCCTTGCTACCTGAGGACGACAAGACCTCCTCGGACCATGTGGTTAATATATGATAGGTCGTCTCTTGGCACGTGGGCAGACAATGTTCACAGTTCATTTCACTCTTGCGGTCGAAGCCCAAGGTCCCTTCTGGTGGTCTGAACCCACGCAAGTGAGCTGCAAACAAACGATCACCGTTAGAACCAACTCCCTTCAGAAACCCAATCTTTATTTTAGTCACGAATTCCAAACTTAGAATACAAATCTTAGGAAACATAGGGTTAAGAAATTAACATTCTCACATTAGTATTGATTTTTCCCCCCTTCAATTTTGTTTTTATCCACTTCAGTGTTCACATGGTTTAAGACGCTACTGTCGCAGTAGACTAGACTGCCAATGATGGAGAGATTGAGGTTCAAATCTAAGTCAGTTGTAATGAGAGTGGTTTTTACAAAGTAGTTTTACCAGTTTCCCTCCAAGAAAATGCGGGTACACTTCCTCTAACATTCCTAATCCCTACAACTATTATCGTGATTAATATTTAAGAGTATAGCCCAAATGGGTAGTAAAACGTGGTACTAAGAAAAAATTACAGATAGACATAATAAAATGATAAAATCCATTATTTCGGGCTCGGACCCACATAAAACTTAGAGATTCATTATAATCACAAGTTTGAAGATTTTATTACTTTATATTGTCTATGGTAAAGCAAAAAAAAAATAATTAAATACTCGTTCTTTAAGTCTCATAAGCCCCTCGAACAGAGAAGATATTGTGATCGAAGTAGTTTTCACGATGACGTCTGTCTGTATATTAGACTAGAGGCGAATTTTTTTTACCGATCGGGCTGAATATTGATATCTAAGATTTTCATAAGGTTCTAGAGTGGTATTTCGGGAGGGGGGATTATCGGTATAACCTCAAAATTTAAGGGTAGTTAGCTGATGGGTAAAGAGAGAAATAAAATTGATTTTCTCAAAATTGTTATTAAATCAGAATTATGTTTAGCAATGTTAAATTAACATTACCTATGAAACCAGCAGTAAAAAAATATTAGTTAAGATAATAGTATTTACTAGAGTCGCTACTATCGGGCCTGGTTTACGGTGTTAATAAGTGTGTTTTAAAAGCAATACACCTGGTACATATCCACTAGCAATTAATAAAAAAATATCGATCACAAATGCCTTACAACTTTTACATTGATGACAGCAAAACAGAACTGCTATGCATTCAGTTGATGTATAATACAGTACTATTACAGTCTCATACATTTGGTAGGTGTAGATAGCAGCACTGTTTTGATTTGGCTGGAAACAGAAGATGTGTCAAGGGAGGTGTAGATAGCACCACTGTTTTGATTTGGCTGGAAACAGAAGCTGTGTCAAGGGAGGTGTAGATAGCAGCACTGTTTTGATATGGCTGGAAACAGAAGCTGTGTCAAGGGAGGTTTAGATAGCAGCACTGTTTTGATTTGGCTGGAAACAGAAGTTGTGTCAAGGGAGGTGTAGATAGCACCACTGTTTTGATTTGGCTAGAAACAGAAGCTGTGTCAAGGGAGGTGTAGATAGCACCACTGTTTTGATTTGGCTAGAAACAGAAGCTGTGTCAAGGGAGGTGTAGATAGCACCATTGTTTTGATTTGGCTGGAAACAGAAGCTGTGTCAAGGGAGGTGTAGATAGCAGCACTGTTTTGATATGGCTGGAAACAGAAGCTGTGTCAAGGGAGGTTTAGATAGCAGCACTGTTTTGATTTGGCTGGAAACAGAAGCTGTGTCAAGGGAGGTGTAGATATCAGCACTCTTTTGATTTGGATGGAAACAGAAGCTGTATCAAGGGAGGTGTAGATAGCACCACTGTTTTGATTTGGCTGGAAACAGAAGCTGTGTCAAGGGAGGTGTATTTAGCAGCACCCTTTTGATTTGGCTGGAAACATAAGCTGTGTCAAGGAAGGTGTAGATAGCAGCACTGTTTTGATTTGGCTGGAAACAGAAGATGTGTCAAGGGAGGTGTAGATATCAGCACTCTTTTGATTTGGATGGAAACAGAAGCTGTGTCAAGGGAGGTGTAGATAGCAGCACCCTTTTGATATGGCTGGAAACAGAAGCTGTGTCAAGGGAGGTGTAGATAGCAGCACCCTTTTGATATGGCTGGAAACAGAAGCTGTGTTAAGGGAGGTGTAGATAGCAGCACTGTTTTAATTTGGCTGGAAACATAAGCTGTGGCAAGGGAGGTGTGTGCAATGTATACATACATGAGTTGCGTGCGCACTCATATTGGCGTGGCAGTCGGACAGTGATTGACACTTTGATATTTGTTTTGAGTTCTTGGAAGCGTTCCTTACGTATGTTTATATCAGTGTCGTTCTTGCTTTGTTGCCGATGTTCCATTTACAAAATAAGGTACTGCACATTAAAAATTTAAAAACTTTTTTCCTAGTTTAATTTTAACTGTTTCCTTAAAATTACTGTATTCTTCTTTTACAACGAATTCAGAAAATGGGCAGACTCTATCTAAACAAAGTTATTTGTTCTGTGGATATTTAAAAAAAATTAGGTAAGACCTTACTGAAAATTATTCATAATCGGATTCCGTACTATCCTTTTTTTCCGTTATCCAGCCAGGAATGCCACCATTTTAGGCCGAATAGTTGCGACTCTAGTTTATTATATTAAAGATGTTTAGGGAACGAACGTGGAACGTTGTTTAAGCTACTAACATTGCATTTTTATACCAAACAAAATATTTCATCAAATAAAAATAAAGTATTTTCACAGTGGACAAGTTTATTTCTAATTTTTACACATTGTTTTCAATTCTTTAAGATTACTCATAGACATCGTGGAATTTAAACGAAAACCCTTTAAATCTAGATAGAAATTTCTCATCAAATGCTGCGTCGTCCGTGACAAAATATTCAGGAAATATTGAGAGTAAAATGGGTAGTAAATTAAACTAAATATATCTAATGAATTAGAATCGATATTTACTCTGAAGAAAATAATGTTATATTATTATTAAAATGGTAAAAATATTGATCTTAACCTCGCGTTTCCTAAAATCCCACTTTAAGTGATTGTTTTAATATTACAGTCGATTTCAAACTTATGATTTGGAGTTATGTATTAAAAATAAAATAAAAAAGAGAACTTACTGTTGTAATGTGCCACACACCAAAAGTTGTGGAGCTGACATATTTCAACATTTTCTGAAAGAAAAAATAAGTTGCATTTAACGTTTTATATATATATATAAAATACATATTAATTAATTTAGTATATTATATAAATCAAATTACCTTACATGATTAAAAAAATAGGGTGTTTGAGACCAAGGTGCTATTGGGGAGTGGAGGAGGTTACATAATTACTAGTTATATACCCTGTACCCATCACAAAACTTGGTTAGGATAATCAAATTTCGTAGATTACGATGAGCAGGACATGTAGCTTGAGTGGAAGAATCAAGAGCCGTGTTTAAGGTATCGACTGGTAGACCCAATTAGACCCTGACGCAGATTGGAGGATAGCATTAGAACGTACCTGAAAGAGATAGTGTGTAATGAGGTGGACTGGATAGAACTAGCCAAAGATAGGGATAGGGTGTAATGAGGTAGACTAGATAGAACTAGCTAAAGATAGGGATAGGTGGCGTACTTTTGTAAGTGCGGTAGTGAACTTCGAGCTCCTAGTGCCATAGATTAAGTAAACAAAATTATATACTGTCGCCGCAACAATGATAACCGCAACCGCAAGGCAAAACGAACGAATAAATCAGTAGTTTCAGTAGATTTATTAAGATCAGCGTGGTCTTAGCACGTTCTTAGGATAAGTTAAATGAAGTAAAGTACATTGTAACAGAAAAATGCCTCACTTTTCACAAAACAGTAGGCCTATAAATTAAATAATCGACTCTGTTAAACAAACATACTAAAACATAAGCATCATAATTAATTTGTTAACGAGGATAGCGGTTCACTGAGATATTTCACCAGAAATTTACTATTTTAACTGTTCGTAGCTTCAAGGCACGAGATAGTTCTTGCCTTGAATATCACAAGGATAATTATTCCCCCCTTAAGATTATCTTTGTGTTTGTGTTAAATTTAGTAATGGAGTAATGATATTTTATTTTCCGATGTGTCCGTATCTGAAAGTTTTTGGGGTTATACAATATACTTTATTTTAATAACATTATCAGCTATAATGAACATTTAAATGTTCTATTGAACAGAAACTTTTTTATTAGCCTAGTTTCAGATATTTTTAGCCCTTTCTTTCATCCAAATCAGACTCAATCTACACGTTACATCAGCTATATTGGAATTTTAAAGTTTTAAACTGTTCTCACAAAAATAGTATGCTCCATAGCGACCATACAAAATTTTAGCTCTCAAGGATTCAATTAGTATGATTTGTCCACCATTTTGGATTCATCTTCTTACATCTTTCAAGTTTAATATATTTCTTATAAGGAGGGCATGCCATTTAGCATCTACACCCAATTTTAACTCTCCAGGATCTTGGAAAGTGGGAGAAATAGTCTTGGAAGGACATCCAGCACACATACATGTATGTAAATACCACGCTATATTTATATAGAAGTGAGCGATTTTGAAGTCTTTTTCCACTTTAGCCTGCATTCTTTAAATAAGTGGGTAATATCTTTAAATAAAAAACATTAGACAGTAAGTCAATATATATATATATACACACATATACAGTAAAACCCCGCTAAACTGAATCCTGATAGTCCGAAATTTCGGATGATGTGGAAACAACTTTCTGAAGACAGGAGTAAAAATCAAAATAATCAAATTAAATATATTTTATTGGATAATTAACTCAAATTTAAAGGGAAATGTGAGATTCAATGATAATAAATCCTCTATAGTAACATGATGGGTTCAACCTGATGTATTTTTTTTGTAGTTAAAATAACTGTACTCTAAAAATATATAAGATACTGTAAATGTATAACTACAGTACGTGTGTATCAGTTAAATAAGGGATTTTTTTAAATAAAAATCTTTCAACTGTAATTTGAAATGTTTGTAAGTAATATTTATTCCCACAGACCCCTACGTATTATTATTTATTATTATTATTATTATTATTATTATTATTATTATTATTATTATTATTATAGTGGCAATCAATTTTTGTTGTGCAGGACCGTTAATGATGACCCTCAAAACTTATTCCCATTTCTAGATGGACTGGTGTGTTGTTTACTATTAATTTGAGGTATGTTATGCTGCCGTGCTCCAAGATGTCAAGGTGTGCAGTGCCATGCGCCTAAATCCTATGCGATTTGTTGTACACGCATGCTTGACAGTATTGCTATCCCAGCGCTATACGCTGAAACTTTGAACACAATTTAATGGTATGAGCATAGTTTCCCGAGTATAAGTGTTCAGGGATTTTGTATTATTTTCGGTTCAAACAAGCTATATGTTCAGTTTGGGCGTTGAGTTTCCGAACACTCTGTGTATACAGGAAGGCATACAAACAAGTAGACATTCAGACAGGTATACATTTATATATATAAATGCAGGTAGACATATGTATGTATGTATGTATGTATGTATGTATATATAGACAGGTAGACTTACAGACAGGTAGATATATACACCCACTTTTGGAAGTTTGGGTGCAGATAGAGCTTTAAGTCCGAATTTGTTCACGATTTTATGAATGAGAAAGTAAAAGTAGCTTCTTGTTTTTTAAATCGATCAAGATCACCTATAAGTTTTATCTTGACAAATTGGGAAGGGG
>CABFWO010000351.1:207172-237364 GCA_902155825.1 Timema genevievae | reverse complement strand
TAAAAGTAACTTCTTGTTTTTTAAAACGATCAAAATCACCTATAAGTTTTATATTGACAAATTGGGAAGGGGGGGGGGGGAGGGTTCATTCATTGTCTACTATACAAGTGTGACGACCAGCGGCTAACCTCTAGGGAAAAAATACGGAGTGCAGTTACACATCTTGGTGATAAACCTGACGCGACACTCGATGAAACAGTTGTCCTGCGTGTAATCGTGATACAGGCTCAGGTCCATCTCGTCGGGGAAGTAGCAGTCCCTCTTATCGATGGGTAACCTCTTCACGCGCTCTGTGCTGAGGGTCACCACTGGGGACACTCGGATGATGAACCCCTGCTTCTTCCGTTCAGATATGTAGATACCCTTGCTGACGTCAGGGAATGACAGGGGGTTGTGGATCATGACCTGTGGGTGCAAATTAACCTCGAGATTATTTATTAATCATATACCGTTTTTAATAGTGGAGGAGATAATCTCTGTATAATGTGTGGAGGAAAATGGAGTTGTGGAGGTGATAGTAATGATAAAATTTGCGCGTCTGGGCTACATCATCCGTAGCCCAGCAGTGGAAATATTAGCCGGTACTAATGTACTGCTGCCCAGGGGACGACCGAATGTACTAATCGTACATCTTTTCCTTGGAGGCTCTTTCCATGTCCCGATGAGGCGAGATGATGGTGATAGTATGAGGGTGATAAACCAGTGGAAACACTTAAAACCTAACTTAAGTCTAACTAACCAAACCCTGGTGACTGTTGGGGTAACTACCCTTTCGGGAAAGATACCCAAGGTACCGGCCAGGAAATGAACCTGGGACCTCCAGGCTCGTAGACAGGTGCACCGATCACTACATTGCGAGGCCAGTTTGTGGATCTGATGAGAGGAGTGTATGGAATTTAGAAAATAAAAGTGGAGGACACGTTTTTGGCGGTGCGGATGGGAAATGAGGTATGGAGGTGATGAGAGGAATGTGTGAAATTTAGAAAATACTAGTGGAGGAAACGTTTTTGGCGGTGCGGATGGGAAATAAGATATGGAGGTGATGAGAGGAGTGGATGAAATATAAGAACTACCAGTGGAGGACATTCTTTTAATAGAGTGGGTGGAAAAGAGATGGTGGAGATTATAAGAGAAGTAGAAACCATGCGTTTTTGTTACATAGCTTGTCTGAAAACAAGATATTCACATTTGGTGTGAGTATAAAAACATTGGAGAAGTATTATTTGAAATAGTTACCTGTTCTAGGATGAAAGAATAAAATAAATATTGATGTAAGGTTGATTAGTTAATGGACCATACCATCAATTAATTAATCTCTATAAAAATGGTAGTTCCAAAAATCCAAAACCACTAAAAAAATCTCCTCAATCATATCAATTCATTTCTTAAATAATGTGAGACTACATATTTTAGAATATCATTTCACTTCTTAAATAAAGTGGGAATTCATATTTTGTAATATCCATTCACTTCTCAAATAACGCGAGATTTCATGTTTCCCAAATCTCAGGTCAAAGGTGTAACAAGTGTCTGGCACTGGAGTTTTCTTTTTTATGTGTGTTAAAATGTAGCAAGTTTTTATATAAACCTTTGTGGAACACCCCACAATTGAGTGTGGTGTTCAGTTTAGCTAAAATGAGCATATTTTTTTACAATAAATAGTGTGCTCACCTGTCTCAAACTCATTTATGAGACGTTTTATTTAATTAATTCATTAATGTAAATATGTGACCATAGATAATAGCTAGCCGGAAGTAATAGATTGCGCCGTAGTTATAAGAAATACAGATACATTTTCAATAGGAATATCTAATTTCATCAACTATATTAAGTGATGACACAGATAGAAGTTAGTTATAATGGAGACCATTGTATGTTTGCTATATTATTATGATGACTATTTAGATACCAACCCATTATAAAGTTGATCTATATAAACAAACTAGCGGACCCGACAGACGCTGTCCTGCCCGAACGTTGGCTTTTCGTTTGGGTGGTATAATTGATTTCGATAATAAAATAAATATATGTGATCATCACAATTACAAATTTACAATGAACTCCAATTAGTGGGTAACACAAATATTACAAATTCAGTGTTTGTCAAGACAACATACAAAATAAAACATCTTTTCATTTTTGGTATTTCGCCCCCAACTCCACAAATATCAGCTTAGGTTTTAACGGTCAATTATTGATGAACTTTTGATTTTTTTAACGGTCAATTATTAATATTATATTCATTATTATAAATATTGGGGGTGGTGGTGGTGGGGGTGTGAAATTTTGAGGTTACATGTTCTGATATACAAAAAATTTTAACACCCACCCCCAAAAATAATCCCTAAAAAATAAAAAAATCCTAAAACCCGATTGCAACGCCACCTACCGGGTCCAATTGTGAATCTAAACCATCCACGGACCCACTCAAACAGACACAAAAAATTTCATCAAAATCGGTCCAGCCGTTTAGGAGGAGTTCAGTGACATACACACGTACAGAAGAATTATATATATTAAGATAAGATATACCATACCATTAATCAACTTTTGCGAGTCAGATACCCTTATTGACATAGGGATAGTTTTGCAATTTGTCAACGTTGACTGAGAGGTATGAGCCGTCGGACATCTTAGCTCAGTCAACATCGTGTCTACCTATTAATCTAATGGTTACGGGTTAAATATTCAAATTCTGTGTTCATAGTAAAAACAACAACATATATGTGGCTACCTTCTTTCTTGTTCATTATTAAATTACTGATTTATTGATACTTTAAAGAGCCTTTCCTGTTTACCCGATATCCTTTAAGGTCCTGATTTCCCGTGTTCATCTCATCTTGATCTCGTACGTTCTTCAGGTAAACCTCCAGACCCATACCGGCTCCACCCCCGTTGTTTCTGTTCAGAATGCATAGTCTATTTATAGTCGGGTTCTTGAGGTCCTTTTTGTTGTAGACTTGCATTTCCTCAGTCGAACTGGAACGGTTAAAATGACCTGGGTTTAACTATCACCTAGAGCGCTGGAATTCTGCTACACGCCTTAAGAGGGGAGTTTAAGAAACGCGATGTTAAGTGAAGTAATTTTGCAGTTTTTATAAAAACACTTTTTTTTGACCAAAATGAATAAAATATTGCACTATTAGAAACATAATTAAATTTACTTCAGCTAGTGATATCAACAGTTGTTGAATATCTGCCATAAGTATATTAACATTTTATGACAAATTTTTAAAATGAAAAATAAAGGTTTTCACTAAATTCCAGGACACCTTTCAAGAAATGTTGAGGTTGCCATGTGATCAAAATTAATCTTTAAGTTCCTACTGTAGAATTATTTTATTTATTTTGGCCAAAAAATGTTTTCAAATAAAAACTGCAAGAATACTGTTTTTAACTCGATTTCTGTACACTTTTCTTTGGTTTCTTATTTTTTTTAAAAAAAGTTCTCACTAAAACATAGGTGAAAGGTATCTTAATATTTCTGACTGGGTAAAAATTATGATTATAGATTTTTAAAAAATAAAATTTACTATGAGGTAAAAATTAGAACATTTTCAACGACGTTTTACGTGAAAGCTCACACTTCGAAGACTAAAGTAAAACTTTAGAAAGTTGGATCTAGCTTTGTTCTAACAAAAATACATGTTTGATTTTAAGTATCGACGTTGTTATTTTTCTACTTGGAAGTAGCACCCACACACTGTCTTTGACCCTAACCTTCCTTTGACCCTAACCTTTCTTTGACACTATAATCAAGCGATTTTCAACCTTTTTAAACTCACGGCACACTGCTAAAATTGTCAAGACACACCTTAATTTTTATGGTTGATTTATAGTAAAAAAGTATCATGAATGTGTTTTAAAATATATGGGCCTATAGGTAGAATTTTTAACAGTTTTGTTATTTTTATAAATAATGGTGATCAACTGTTTAAAAATATTTAGTTTTTTTTAAATTTAGCACCACGTCTTACTACCCGTTCGGGTTATACGCTTAAGTACTAATTACACTAATGGATTAGGAATTGGGAAGGTTGAATTTTGGGAAGGTTGAATTTAGAGGAAGTGAACCCGCATTTGCGTGGTGGGAGAGTGGAAAACCATTTAGGAAAAACCACCCCCAGTTCCCCCGACCGAGATTCGAACCTTGATCTCCCCGTCCTTGAAGGTCTGGCTCAACACGACTGGTGCGTTAGCCAACTACGCCACCGAGGCGGGTAAAAAAATATATTAAGTAAAAAAAAATTTAGTCTTATTCCTCAATTTTCCTCTCACTTCTTTTTTAGATCTTACCCCAAACATTCGGGGCACACCTCTTGAACCTTCGTGTTACACTGATTGTGTTTTATTTACAGACATAATTTATGTTCATTCGGGGCACACTGATTGAAAACTGCTGCTCTAATCTGTTACGAATGTAAAGGAAAGGTAATAGAAGAACAGTAATATTTTTTTTGGTACTAAAAAATCTGAACCTGTCAATGTAATGGCCGAGCTGAGGTACGTAGATTTACAATATTTTTATAAAGATAAAAAATCATGCATGGTCAAAATAAATAAAATAATTCTTTAGTAGATAATATGTTAATTTTAAATTTCTACTCAAAATTAGCTGAACCATTCATGAATATTTGTAACAGGCATAGCAGAATCCAAACAGGAATTTTTTCTCTATATTTAAATGTTTCTCTTGTCAAATGCAATTTTTTTTATGATAGATAATTATGTTAACGGCGATGTGTGTAATTCAGACTCTCTATAAAATGCAAAGGCTTTCTATATAATTCCAAAGTGGTTTTAGCAAAGTATGAAATAAATTAGTTTTGCTGTTGTATTTCATACTTTTCATAGGACATTTATAAAATAATCAGTCATTATATATTACCGAAAATATTAGCTAACCTAACCTAGCTACCATATTCTAAAATAACCTAACCTGACCAACTTAAATCCTAGTAATTAGGTGACCCTGCAAGAAAACGGCCCAAGACTTACATAAACCTGGATAAAAGAATTGATAACATTTTCCGGGACTCAACATATATATTTTAAAAAAAACTGTTGATATTATAATGTGTTGGAAATTAAAATTAACATATATACTGAAGCCATATAAGTTTTCTTATCATAAAAAACTGCAAAAGTTGGGGCCTTAAGTGAAAATACCTTCAACCCCACCTTAAATTCAACTTACAATGGTGAAAATATTTAAATATGAAGCTGGTTATGTTTTATTTACAGACATAATTTAAGTTTTCAGAACATTAAGTGGTATTTAGCTTAATCTTTATAAACAATAATTATTAATTTTTGCACGAAATCCTACCACCCATTTGGGCTATAAGCATATGTACTAAATAATGCTAATGTGATAGAAATGGGTAAAGTTTTTTTAGTAACACGTCATATTATCTTTTCAAGATCTATGCATAAGTACTAATCAAGCTAACTCGTTAGGAACGATAAAGTATTAATTTATAGGAAGTGTACCCGCATTTATTTGGAGAAAGCGTTGAAAACTATATAGTGCATATCTTATGCGGTACACTCGACCGGGATTTAAACCCCCTTATTCCAGTCATTGGTAAGCCATTCTATTGTTAGAGCTACGCCTTAAGACCATTCTACCACAGAAGAAGGTTAGCTATCACTACTATCCAATCCCCGTAGTGTGATAGTGATAATGTGCATGTACCACTGCTTCCTAGCTTCCGCCGTCAGTGAGTTGAAAGAGTAGCAGAATCCTGACTCGGTCCTCTGGAGATAGAACATGTTTCTGTTGTTGACAATACGTCCCGCCCAATGGCACGACTTGAACATCTCATTCATGGAGGGCGTTGTCTGGGGACAATTATATAAAATCACTAAAACAAACTTATCTCTCTGATACGTGAACTTAATTTCTATTTATAAGAATAATGCAAAGAGAAATAAGGAGCATTTCAAGATTTAAGGTGAGATGTAAAGTTACACGAGAAAAGACCAGTGTTTTTGCAGTTTTTATGACAAAACCTTTTTTAGACCAAAATAAATAAAATGTTGCTCCAGTACAAATATAGATTCTAACTTTATTCCCATGGTGAACTCAAAATTTCTTGAATATCTGTCGAGGGTGTCCTGGAATTTAATGAAAACTTTTCTTTTCATTTAAAGTGTTTGTTATGTAATGCCACCATTCTCATGACAGATATTCAGGAACTGTTGATATCATCACGAGAATAAAGTTTAAATGTGTTTGTACTGGAACAATGTTTTATTTATTTTGGCCTAAAAAATAAAAGTTTTGCCATGAAAGCAGCAAATAATGTTGGTCTTTTTCTCGCTTATCGTTCCCTCCCACCTTAATTGTTCCAAATGGTTCATGCCCGTATCGTGTAATCCTCAAATATATGTAAGGTATTATTAAGCAGATATTTATCTTATTCCTCCCATCTCGTGTACTGAACAAGAAAGAAAGAAAGAATAGCTGCCCACGACTTTAAATCACTCGCGGGTAACCTGGCGGTCAAGGGGTAAAGTGTCAGACTTCCGTGCTGGGGGTCCGGGGTTCAATCCTCGGTCCCGGCACGGATTTATCTGAATGCCAAACCTTGCCTTCACCTCTGACAAGACGTGTATTAATCACAATTTGTGTATGTGAGGAATGCCAAGCTTCCACCGTGGTTCGGATTCCACGTTAAACTGTAGGTCCTCCGTTTCATCTCATAATCACCCTACTATTGCACATTAGCGTAAGTGCGTATAACCCAAACGGGTAGTAAGACGCGGTGCTAATAATAGTACTAAATGGATTTCCGCTCTCCCTCCACGTAAATGCGGATACATTTCCTCCAAATAAATCCTTCCTAATCGCTAACCTATTAGTGTAATTATTACATAGGCGTATAACAAAAATGGGTAGTAAGATGCATTGCTAAAAAAATCTTCTTCTTTAAAAAATAAAATAAAGAAGTTTGAATATTATTTCAAGGTTTACCTTTAACATTAAGTCCGTGATGTTTAGGTCTTTAAGAAGATCATGCAAGCTTTCAGATCCTCTTATATGCTCGTGGATCCGATTGTAATGATGTAACTGGAAACTGGTCAGCATGCCAAGCACCTGAAGCAAGTGACTGTCGAAAGTATCGTTCGAGGCTGTCACATTCAAATAGCTTGGCGGGAAAACAAAAACGGATAAAAGTGATAAGTATAACGTGAATTGGCCTTAGCTGTAATATAATACCTTATTCACATATTGTATGGTGGTGATCTCTAGCCCAAGTTTCTTAAGAATGAACATGTCTGACTGGTTAAAAAAAAGTTACTTTATTTATATTCATATATTAATACATCAAGTAATGTGATCTTCAGCTGTCAACTTTGATAGATGTTATAGACATTTATAAAATAGATATAAAACTCGTAAGAAAATCAAGATAATTATAAGATCTAATGAAGAAATAGCCTATCACCACATGAAGAAATAGCCTATCACCACAACAGTCCCTTCATTTGACATAATTATTATTTAGCACCGCGTCTTACTACCCGTTCGGGTTATACGCTTAAGTACTAATTACGCTAATGGATTAGGAATTGGGAAGGTTGAATAGAGGAAGTGAACCCGCATTTGCGTGGAGGGAGAGTGGAAAACCATTTAGGAAAAACCTGCCCCAGTTCACCCGACCGAGATTCGAACCTCGATCTCCCCGTCCTCGGCAGTCGGGCTCAACACGACTTGCGCGTTAGCCAACTACGCCACCGAGGCGGGTAATTTTGGCATAATTGATGGAAACTATCTTTGAAAATGGAATTCAGCTCTTTACACGAGTTCATTTAAAATATCGATCTGACCCTCAAAACATAGAGCTCTTGAAACCTCAAGATTATTCGAGATTCGGAGTGTCAAGCGTTTTTGAAAATATTGGCTTCGAGATAAACAAAATAAGAAAAAAAATTCTTGTCCCAATTTTGAGCTGGAAATTGTTTTAGAGCTCTAACTATATTGGGGATAAACAGCCAAAAATAATTATTAGAGGTCAAACTTATCGACCAGACCATTAATTCAAAAATTAACTGAATGTATGAATGTTATATAATAAATGAATTATCAATAAACACTATGTATTTATATACCATTTCTATTTAGTTTATAATTTTTACCAATATTAGACTTCGCATTAGAGATTTAAGATTTTGAGGTAAAATGAAAATTCGCATTAGTAAAATAGTATATTTGAATCCAGTGGCGTGTGGTGAAGTGTAGCCAGGGTAAGCAGGATTAGTTTAAAGAGTATGTGAATTGTTCACACCCTTCAGTAGAACACTAATTGGTCAGGTGTCGAGGGGAATAAATTCCCGTGTGAGGCATGCAGAGCAGAGAATATGACTGTATGATTGGTCAAATAGGGCCAAAGTGGGCGAGGACATATCACATGTACAGTTCTAACAAAGTCTGCTTCCCTTAAAACACTCCACGACAAGCCACTGCATTTGAATCAGCTGTGGTTTTAAAATATTTTAAAAATTACTAGTGGACACGGGAATTGAAACCAGGAACTTTTAAGTTAGCGCGAAATAAATCTTTACCAATTAGCTGTCCAGTATGTATCTCTTACTCATAACTATTCTAAATCAAAACTTCGCTAAATCTACATTCATGTACCTATACAAGAAGCCATTAGTTATTAATTTGTCACATCTTACAGTTGTTAAATTTTATTTTAATTTATTATTTGAGGTATTTAACGTGCACTTTCTGAACCTACAGATTATATCAGAACACGACTTATTAACTAACTTAAATCTAAAACAGACACAACATCCAGCTTCCAACAGTTAATCCATCACTGGAGGGGGTAGGCAGCACATGCAGCATGCCACGCCAACCAACACATGCATACCTTAGGCCTGTATGTATTTTGACAGATAAAATGAGTTGTAAGATCATATTATTAGTCATAAGACTTGGGTTCATCTAGTAAATTCAATTTTAATATAATTTATTGTTTTATACTACCCCTTATGGTAATATCAACGAGCCAAAAAAATAAACTAAATAACAAAAGACGTTGAATTAAACATATATGAATAAAATATTTTTGCATCCTTTTTAAAAATAATAATAGTTTTAAATAAATAGAAGAATATTACAAATATTTTTGTAATGCTATAAATAATGTTAGGATAATCATGTTTAGTAGATTACGGTGGGCAGGACATGCAGCACGAAAGGGAGAAACTAGAACCACGTTCAGGGCATGACTGGTAAACCCAATGGGAAGAGACCATTAGGAATACCTAGACGCAGAAGGGAAGATAACATTAGAATGGACTTGAAAAGATTAGTGTGTAGTGAGGTGGACTGGATGTAACCAGCTGAAGATAGGGTTTAGGTGTAATGAGGTGGACTGGATAGAGCTAGCTCAAGATAGGGATAGAGTGTAATGAGGTGGACTGGATAGAACTAGCTCAAGATAGGGATAGAGTGTAATGAGGTGGACTAGATATAACCAGCTCAAGATAATGATAGAGTGTAATGAGGTGGACTGGATAGAGCTAGCTAAAGATAGGGCTAGAGTGTAATGAGGTGGACTGGATAGAGCTAGTTAAAGATAGGGATAGAGTGTAATGAGGTGGACTGGATAGGGCTAGCTCTAGATAGGGATAGAGTGTAATGAGGTGAACTTAATATAACTAGCTCAAGATAGGGATAGGGTGTAATGAGGTAGACTAGATAGAACTAGCTCAAGATAGGTATAAGGTGTAATGAGGTGGAGTGGATATATCTAGCTTTAGATAGGAATAGGTTGCGTACTTTTGTAAGTGCGACAATGGGCTTTTGATTTCCTACTGCCATACAGTAAGAAATTAATGCAATAAATGATATTAATTCTTGATACCTTTTCAGCATAGAAATCCCGAGTGTTCGCTTAATCCTGTTAGTGGGACATATTGTGATCGCAGGGAAAGGCACTTTGTACAGTGGTAAATGTGTTGTTGCTACGGTGGTGACAGTGGGACTTTGAACATACTGAACCCAAGCTCCGTTCACCAATACACTGGCGTAAACCATGAATACCACCACTGATACCAACCAACACAACCTAAAATCAAACACACAAAACCGTTTACAATACTATAGAGTTAATTTTTTACCTTTTAAAAAAAAATGATCAGTTGAGACAATTAAAAAAAAATCAATGTAAAAATCCAGTTTAAAAATAAAATATACCACTTATTTTTTTATATTTTGACGAATTAAATTTTGATAGTGTTATTGTTTTGTTTATATTATAATTAAAACAATTTTGTTTAAGTAAACAAGGTTTGGACATTTTCTAAATAACTAGTTTATATTTAGCTCACGTGCCTACCGTCGCGGTCGATGCCAAATAATAATTGATGCTGGAGATATCGATTACGCATTAATATTTACCTAATCAATAGAAAGTTTACTTATGTGCAGTACCATCGATGAAAATATAACTGGGGACATGCAAAACAATTTTTCTGGCTTAAGACATATTTCTGCAATTAAAATAAAAGGGTTTTATTCATTTATAATAATTTTTTTACATTGTCTGTATTTTCCAGTTGTTTATAATTTTACTGACATATATTTATGTAAAGTGAAGTTAACAAAAGGATTTAAAGAGACCGTCTACCCACACAGATAACAACTAACATTGTTAGATAATACAGCTCGGATCAGATGTCTCATCTTGTTGAGGTTTCTTGGATTCTACTTTAGAAAACAATGGAACTGAGACAAATGAAATGGTTTTGTTATATTTTAAGAAATACAATTATATTAACAAAAAAGGGAAAACATTATTTTAAAATGGAAAAAAAATCTTTTATACTAATCACAAATTTGCTGTTGTCAAATTAATAATGTAGCAAACCGTATTTTAAAATGTTTTCTGGTTTGAGCGTAGCCTTACATCTAATTTTCTGGTTAATTGACAGAAAGATAATCTCTTAAACCTAATTTTTTTTGCACCACGTCTTACTACACATTCAGGCTTGTGGTTTAAGGGATTATAAAGGTTATATTTAGAGGAAGTGTACCAGAATTTGAGTGACGGGAGAGTGGAAAACTGTTTGGGGGAAAAAACCCTCAGTACACCTGACCGAGATTCGAAGCTCGATCTTCCCATCATCGGCAGTCTAGTCTACTGCGAGAGTAGCGCGTTAGACCTTGTGGCCACCGAAGCGGGTCCTAAACTGTTAATAATCTGTGCTGTAACCGGAATTGAATAAATGTGCCAAGTTTCAACTCTCAGTTGCAAAGGAAACGAGTATTATAGTCTGTTACAAATTTTGGGAACGATACACAGCAAATGAAGTTAATATAGCTTTGCGGTGGGATGGAAATTAATGAGTTTTATTTTTTGTTTCAGTTTCTATCACAAAACTTTTTTTTTATCAAAATAAATAAAATATTGCTTCAGTAGAAACGTTTTGTTCAATTTTCTTTGGAAGGTTATCTCAAATTTCTTGAATATCTACCATTTGAACATAAATCTGATTTTAAATTATAAGAAAAAAATTTGGTTAGATTAAGCAATGCTCACGATGGATTTTTCAAAAATGTTTGAATTATTTTGTGAAGACATGAATTAAACGTATCTACTAAATCAATTTTTTTTTTGTTAATAAAAGGTTTTTAATTATTAAAAACTGCAAAAATTACTGACTTTCACACCCCCTTTAAACAAATGAAACTTTTTTTTCATTTATTTGATGTATTTAACGTGCACTTTTTGAACCAACTGATTATATCAGCACACAACTTGTATACTGAATTAACTCTAGAACAGACACAACATCCAGTCCCCCGGTCGTTAATTCATCACTGTGAAAGGTAGAAACCCACATCTCACCAATGACAAATGTTTTGGCCATGCTGGGAATCCAACCCGGGACCCTCAGCTCAGTAAAACGACACACTACCGTCTGAGCTAAGGTGTCGTACCTTACATTAATAACGTTTCCACCACCTGACTCACCTCTCTATAACGCCACTGTCTCTCTTGGTGATGTACATCAAACCGTGGATCGTAGAATTCTCGGAGTATTCTCTCAAGACCTGACTAGGGCTCATCTTTCCCCCTTTGGTGCCCTTCACCTTCGTAGCAGGATCAGGGACAACGCCATCCCACGCTCGTATGACGGATATCTTCATTCTCGTGCCGTGTTAGCAGCCACCGTGTTAGTTGCCACCCTGTGGTGGCTAGGAAGAGAATGTGTACTATTTACAACGTATGTAGATGGTGTGCAGCTCTAGCGTACCTCCCAGTTGAAAAGGTTAGGTTATGTTAGGTTAGGTTAGGTTAGGTTATTTTAGCCACCTGCTAGCCTCTATAGCGAAATTTGAATAAAAGAGAAGACATCAAAACATGTAAATAGTACACATTATCTTCCTAGCCACCACAGGGTGGCTAATTACACGTAATCTTTATTCTAACGTGTCAAATGCCCTCAGGCCAGTGGCGGAGCTACGATATTTTCATTCAGAGAGGATGAAATTAAAACTAGAAAAACTATTTTTTTTAGCACAGCGTCTAACTACCCGTTTTAGCTGTACGCATATGTACTAATTTCTCTAATGTGCTTGAGATGAGAAAGGTTGGACTTAAAGGATGTGTACCTGAATTTGCATGAAGGGAGAGAGGAAAACAATGCAGTAAAAACACCCCTAAGTGTACCCGACCGGGATTCGAACCTTGATATCCTCATCATCGACAGTCCAGTATATTGCGAGAGTGACTCCTTAGACCATGTGGCCACCAAAACGGGTAGCTATAAAACTGATTATGTTCACTATATATACATTTAGATATATTAATTAAGATATTTTCACTTTTTAAATATACCAAACAGATTTCTTATAACAGTTTTATTTTGCATACAACCTGAACGGGTAATGAGACGTTGTGCTAAAAAAAATATTTATCACCGGGTTTTACTGAGCGTTCGGATTATTTACATTTATATTACTAATTACACTTGTGTGATAAGGATGAGGAATGTTGTATTTAGACGTGGCGTATCCGCATTTGCATGGAGGGAGGTTGGAAAACCATTTGGGGGGAAAAAAAAATCTCGGCAAACTTGAATCGTTCTTCGTAAGTTTAATTATTTCATAAGAGTATAACACAAACCGGTAGTGAGACGCGTTGCTGAAAACAATGACCTTGATATTGAAGTGTTAATATAAAATTAACCAAACAGACGGTTTTATAGACGCTTTACAATGGAAACGCCTCATTGACACCTAACGTGGGATGGAATAGAACGTGATATATATGGCGAGTATTTTTGAAGGTTTCATAATAACGTTGTTGTTTTTACAAAAATAAATAAATATTTCTTCAGAATCTACGTTTAGATTAATTTTCTACACATAAACAGTTCTTAAATGTGTAATTAACATTACAGTTTTATTTAAAAATGTTCTCATAAAATGCTGTAAAGTTCTAATCCAATTTCGTGATTCCCATGGCAAATATTGAAGCAGTGTTTAGATTATTTTGTTTAGAAAATTAAACATAATGTATCTACTTAAGAAATATTTTATTTATTTTGTCCAAAAAAGTTTTTTTTTGTTATTAAAACTGCAACAACACTGACCTTTCCTAGGGCTTAATTCCATCACCCCTCTTTCCTTCGCTCTTTAAGAATCTGCTGCTAGAAGATTTATAATACAAACTCTGTTAAGTAAAGGAATTCTCTACCTACACAAGTTAGAACTTCAGACTGTCACACATCTAAATCCTAGCACCTGGAGCGCTAGTGTCTCTATCTTAACCATTCAATGCAGTCTGGCGTACTTACAAGTAAATAATAATAATAATAATGATATTTAGCACCGCGTCTTACTACCCGTTCGGGTTATACGATTAAGTACTAACTACGCTAATGGATTAGGAATTGCGAAGGTTAATTTTAGAGGAAGTGAACCCGCATTTGCGTGGAGGGAGAATGGAAAACCATTTAGGAAAAACCACCCTCAGTTCACCCAACCAAGATTCGAACCTCGATCTCCCCGTCTTCGGTTGTCGAGATCAACGCGACTAGCGCGTTAACCAACTACGCCACCGAGGCGGATAGACATACAAGTAAACATAGCTCGTGTTTCAACGAAGAGAACAGCGTAAATGAAATATATGAAAGAGTATAGGGGAGTGAGGGGTGGGTGAAAATACCTCATCACACCCTATCAGGCAGTCCGCCAGTTTTAAACACACTTTTGGGTAGAACGTAGCTTTTTTAATAATAACAAAAGTACAAGATTCACAGTCATACTTAATATGCCTCAAGTGATGCTTGAAATCAAACACTTATTACTAATTAATCCACCCCTGACTATCGTTGGGATGATTTATCTTAGGATAAAAATACCCAAGAAACCAGTGGAGAATCGAATACTGGACTCTTAGGTTCGTAACCAGGTGCATTAACCACTACACCACTATTACGTATATACGATAATTCATGTGATCTGCTGCAGTTCATTTTGATATAATTATGCTATCAATAACAACACTAATTATTACTAAGCAAAATATTATAAATGTTGATCGCAGATAATACTATATTTGAGTTTTATAAAAGTTCTTTCATACCAAAATATGTTAATGTTTTATAGTTTAGAGGGGTTAGTACCCACATTGTTGGGCACGCGGAATAGATATCACGCTGATCTATACTGGTTTTCCGGGGATGGGTAGGTTTGGATTGGTGTAAAATAAACGTAGGACTTATTAAGGTGGCATGGAAAGGAACACGGGAAAATGCCAGTGTTTTTGCAGTTTTTATGGCAACACATTTTTTTGGCTAAAACAAATCAAATATTGCTCCAGTACAAACATAATAGTTTAATTTTCTTCATATGGTGATATCGACAGTTGTTGAATATCTTTCACGAGCATAGCGGCATTAAATGATAAACATTTTAAATTAAGAGATATCTTTGAGAGATTATCAAGAAATTTGAGGTCACCGTGTGAATAAAAATTAAATTTTATGTCTGTACTGGAGCAATATTTTTTTTTTAAATTACCATAAAAATTGCCAAAACACTAGGTTTTTATTGCATCCCCTTCCACCCCACCTTAAGTCCCACATTGAGTACCCCTAAGAATTAACTCTTTAATGAACTAATATAAGTTGAAGGAAACTAAAAAAATATAGAAAAACAAACTCTATGCTTAATTTCACCAAACTACTGAATTACACGTAGAAACCTCCCACTACCTGGGTGTTTTATTGAAGTCAGTAATAAATTAATAATAACATTTACTACCAACATTAGTTGTTCCAAATCACCAGGCCATGAATAAAAAGTTTAGTCCAAATAAAATAAAAATAATCTCTAGCGTCAGTCCGCAACTAACCATACTGACCGAGCGGCCGCCATCTGTTGGAGAAGATAGTGAAAGCTTCAGTGGATAGAGTATATGTCACGTGTCCAGCACATAGCCTCTCTGGTCATTAATCTCAGTTTTATTGACCGGAGCCGTTACTTTGTATTCAAGTAGCTACTCATTAATTTTGTACTCACAAGACTGAGTTGACCCCGTTCCAGAACTACTGCCTCACAGAAAATCTGTAAGGAAGCAACGGGGATCGAGCCCGAGACCTTTATATCTGTATCCAGGATCTCTGGCCACTAGAGGACAGAGGTAGTTCTTGGATAAATACAAGACGTCAGTTAAATTAGCTGCAAACCAACCGTCGGTAATCTTTTTTAGAAAAACAAAATAATATAATTTGACAATTATCTGAAACACTAAAAAGGTATTTTTATCCAAATTTTAAATATTTTTAAAAATAAATTTAAAAAATTTGTTGTTAGTAAACTACCTTAAATAAAAATGTATGATGATCATTTTTTAAATATATATACATTCCGAAACCAACATTGCAATCTTCAAAAATCCCTGAATGCACCCCAAAACATCCAATGAACGATTAATTGCATAACAATGAGTGAAGCAAAATTTTTTAACATTTCATTGATGCCACACCATCAAACGATTTTGAATACCGATGATATTTTGTCAATTTATTTTATCCCAAACGTTTATAATTTATAAATATTCACTTCCTATTTAATAAAACACACAAGCAAAATAATTTATATTTATATACCTACCGTTGATTGAAAATAAATATGACCTGAATGTTATAAAATAGTTTGTGTCACTCCCTAACTGAACACTACTTACTTCTCTCGAATAACGAATGGCAGCTTTGAGATTATTTTTCTGCTTTCCCTTACAGGTACAATTCAATATTAATAAAGAGTATAGTTGTATATACTTAGTCACTAGCATTATTATTGTTTTTGATCTAAGACTAATTGGTTCAGTGATGTTGTTTTCGTTTGTTAATACTTACTTTAGTTTCATGACACTGACCTTAATAATATTGATTTAAAGGGAACTTTCATTGCCATTAATTTTATTTACCATCATGCAAGGCCACTTGGACACTATTTTGACGTGTCATATAGAGTAGATAAATAATTATGTTTTTCTATACTGTACTTTATTTTTATTTTACTATGTAGAATAGTATAATTAATCTTCCTTTATTTACGTACAGCTAAGCCAGGATAGTTTGTTTTCACCATATCTCACTAACCCTCTGAGATATATGTATATTTCCATGGATAAATAAATATACACAGATATATATTATATACATAAATTTAAAACACAAATATATATATATAATTCATACATACATAATACACTCAATATATTATACACATAAATATTCACAAATATATATTTATATATTTATATATAATATATATTAATACATGTACATATATACAAGTTTATACATAAATATACGTATACAATCATATGGATATGTACATATATATGCATAGATTATGCATATATACATATACATATATAAAACGTGTATCTAAAACATTGCATCAAACTTTGGCAGGCTATTACTTGGGTGAAAATAGAATAATTCACATCAGCAACCTAGGGTTCATCTTGAATAATAAGGGCGGTATACACCCCTAAAGATAGAGCTAAAAACGACTTGTGTGAAATATTATGAAAACTGCTTAGGGTATTACAACGAATATTTGTATACTACTTATTGAAACCTTGATCATTAATAAATTAAATGTGCTGTTACCATTATCCACCCACATTATGTAAAAAGGGGGGGGGGGTGGTTGTAAGACTTTTTCTGCAATAAAATATGTAAGAGTAAGTATTGCCAATTTTGACTTAAGATTACAAAACATGGAGTAAAAGTTAACAAAAAAGGTGTCTTGGAGAAATTATCTAGTTTTCCCCGTTTCCGAGAGAATCACACAAGTTTGAGCTCAGAGACAAATTTATCTAACACAGCTAGCAACACAGCTATACTGGCTCCCTACCTGGCAGGAATTAACACTCTTCTTTGAAATCAAACATGCATAATTATCTCGGAAACACAACAGTCGTTTTTAGCTCTATCTTTAGGGGTGTATACCGCCCTTATTATTCAAGATGGACCCTAGGTTGCTGATGTGAATTATTCTATTTTCACCCAAGTAATAGCCTGCCAAAGTTTTATGCAATGTTTTAGATACACGTTGTATATATACATACATGTAAACTACTCGTATGTAGCAGGAATAAAGTAGTTGGAATGTAAAAGAAATTTAACCACACTTGATTAGGGAGGGTAAAAAATTGATTTATAAAAAATATGCCATAATTAGTCTAATCGTACACCCAGTCTGGATTTAAATCTTGACCTACTCTTCACTAAAAAACTGGATGAAATTTTCCATTCCACATCTCTAATTAAGATCTAATGATAACACTAGAGAGTACACTATATTAATTTCGAATGTATAGGTAAAATAGTACTTCATTCAAAACCATCTCAAACTTGCTTCGTGCATCGATTATGAATTGATGAGCATCTTTGAAATTTGTTCAAACACCTGTATCTTCCTGAACATAGTTTGTTTTGAATAGGAAGTACATATTTTGTTTACAGTTTTAACGGTTACTAAAACAAAAAATGTGTACAATTCGGTAAGCTCTTACATGACGAGAATGAATTTATGGTGTTCAAAAATAGGCTGCTAAGGAAAATATGTGTTCCAAAAAAAGATAAGGTTGTTAGGGAGTGAAGTAGGTTACATAATGATGAGCTACATCTCTTGCACTCATCACAAGACATTGTTAGGATATTCAAGTCTCGTAGATTACTGTGGACAGAACATGCAGTGAATGGAAGAATCTAGAACCGTGTTCAGGGTATTGACTAGCAAACCCAATGGGAAGAATCCATTGGGAAGACCTAGAGGAAGTTGAGAGGATAACATTGGAATAGACCTGAACGAGATAGGGTGTAATAAGGGGGGCTGGATAGAACTAGTTCCAGATAGAGATAGGAAATAATGAGGGGGCTGGATAGAACTAGTTCAAGATAGAGATAGGAAGTAATGAGAGGGACTGGATAGAACTAGTTCAAGATAGAGATAGGAAATAATGAGGGGGCTGGATAGAACTAGTTCAAGATTAGAGATAGGAAATAATGAGGGGGCTGGATAGAACTAGTTCCAGATAGAGATAGGAAATAATGAGGGGGCTGGATAGAACTAGTTCGAGATAGAGATAGGAAGTAATGAGGGGGACTGGATATAACTATCTCAAGATATTGATTAGTGTAGTACTTTTTTAAGTGTTTCGATGAACTTTCGAGTTCCTAATGCCATAGAGTAAATAAATCCATTTCTGATATATGAAATCAGAAGGAAATGTAGAAACCAGTTTTTGACAACCGAACATGAGTTTTAAAATTTAGGAGCTCAGGGATGTCAGGAAAAATAGTATTCTCCAACGAATTTTCCTAGTGAATTTCCATATTTCATGCTGTTTGTGTAGTGGCTCATTTGCAGAATCATTCTTTGCTTATATCACCATGGAAACCATAGTGTATGATTGTATATCAGTAAATAAACTAATAAAATACTAAATTAATAAACTAATAAAAACTAGTAAAAGCCCGAATTTTACTAAAGTGGTACGATCCATTAAATAAGTAGAGAACTGTTAGAAGGATCATTTTAAATTTCTCATCGTGGAATAAAGGGGAAAAATATAAGTTTTGACTAAAGCCAAGAACCTAAAACCCTAAATATATTACATAAAGCTAATAATCTTTGACGAGTAAACCTCCAACCAGAAAATTGATTGCGGGATCATTTTATATTTAACTTTTCCCAGTACAATTTTTTGAATATTAAATTTTAGCACGAAATTTGCAGCCGTTTCTGCAATGATTCTCTGGTTTTTAATATATTTTTTATGTAAATTCATATAATCTGTAATTCACTTTTCATTAATAGTATAAATAAATATGCAATAATACCATAGTAATAATAATAATAATCATCATCAACGGTTTCCAGCCTGTGGCTGGGTCAGTTTAGTAAAATGCCTCCATTTTCCTCTAGCTATTCCACTATGCTTCCTCCTTTAATTGCTTCCATTCTTCTCTTCTCACTTGAACACTTTCTGTTATTTTCTCCTCCCATCTTTTTCTTGACCACCCTTGTGGTGATTTTCCTACTTATTTTATTTCCATATTTTTTGGTTTTGCATCCTCTCCTTTTCAATCCTCATTTAATGCTCATTCCATCTCAGTCTTGCTTCCTGTACTATCTAATGCTACAGTGCTACTAAAATAAAATGTCAAGGTTTACCACAAAACAATTTAAAGGTTAGTATTCACGAAAAGGTTCATGCCTACCAAAACTTTACTATAGTAGAAAGGTAATTATATTTTGACCGTACTCCCTATAATCTGACACCTTAGTTCAGTCAGTAGAGTGTCTGTATACTGAGATATGGGTACCGGATTCAATTCCTGGTATGGGCGAAAAGTTTATCTTTGGCGAAATGTGGGTTTACTCTTTCAAAGCGATGAATAAACGTACGGGGACTGGATGTTGTGCCTGTCCTAGTCTTAAGTTAGATTTTAAGTCATGTGAAGCTATGACAGGCCTAGCCAGCCGGTAGTGTAAAATATATTTCTTGAATAAAAAACTGTCACAGGCCGGAAACAGTAATGGATGTAAAAACAGTAGGCCTACTCCCCATAACACGAAGAAAAATGTTAGTGAAACTTTTATTTACCATGGCTACTTCCGTGCACTTGGAAAACAACAGATATAATAATAGCAATAGTAGTAATAATAGTAAACGTATCGACATGTTTATTCTATTTCATGTATGCTACATGTGATGCCATCATTTGTGAGGTTTTGTGGTCTGAGAGTGTAAGGGGAGGGTGAGTGGTGCTAAGGGCTGCTATTCAGTAGATTATCTTCATTTTCACATTTAATTTAATTAAAATTTAACTTTAGATTGGTTTAAAAAAACTGATAGTGCACATCGGTATAGAAATAAATTGACCAAAACAAGCGAGGCTCTTTTTTTTTAACTTGAGAATTTGCCATATAGTTTGTCTGTTTGTTTTATGATAAATGTTAGTTGCATGGACCTATTTTAAGGATCTTCTTCGAACCTAGGCTGAACGATGTATATAGACCTACATATTTTTTCAATCTGGTTTTCCATTTCAATATGTCAGCCGTTCAAAAGGTGATTTGAATTTAAAATTCTTAGCAATCGATTGAGTACCTAGGATCATTTTTAATTTTGTTTGGCACCTATTGCATGACTGACGCCTTAAACCACGATGCCATGACAACAATGACAACTTTTTATCTTCGTTAGAAAAGTTTGTCATCTAATGCTGCTACAACTGTTGATATCACCTTGTGAAGAAAATTAAACTCTATGTTTGTACTAAAGTAATATTTTATTTTAGTCAAAAAAAATTTGCTATAAAAATTGTATAAACAATCATTTTCGCCCTACCAGTACCAGTGAGTACGTGATTTATGGTGCTAGACTCGATAAGTACCTTGTATACATTTGATTGGGAGTTTGGGGCTAGAATATTGGTCTGGTGAACTGTTTATTTTTACAATCATTGTTTTTTAATCCTCTCTCCAAATTAATGCACTTTAACTTTTTGTAAAACTATATTCCTTTTCCCCTTAGATCAATAGAAGAAATCGAACGCTTGTACATTTAATTGTACATTAATATATACACTTTTAAAAGAGAAATGATCTTTAGGTTACGGATATCCCTTATTAAGTATCATATTCGTAAATTTTGGAAAAAAAAATGACACCAGGATACGGGAATAGAGCCCGGGACCCTTGAATTTGTCCACCACACGTCTATTACAGAATCTGCCTTAAGCTACGAGAGAAAAATGACCTTGAGCACTGGAGGAATCCTGGTTAACTCAGTGGTAGAGAATTAGCGTGCCAAGTTAAGGTTATCCAGGTTCGATTCCCATATCCAGGTGTAATTTTTAAAATATATGGATATGACTAATGGATAAATATTATAGTAACCATTGAGATAAGCTTACAAGTTTGGAAAATAAATTTGTTTTAGTCCGGAATTCAAACCCTGCACCTTTGGTGGTTGGAAATCGATCAACTTATTTATTCAAATTATATATGATTTGGTTTACTCATTTTGTTAATCGCTGACATACTTGAATAAAAATATAAAAAGTTAAAATCTCTTTGTAAGGATTTATTTTTAAATCTACTAGCTAAAAAATATTTAAATGGTCAGAAATCTTATTAGTTTCAGTAGAGCCTTTGAGCTGCATTTTTTTTGGAATTTATACTGGTTGTTGAGTTAGTCTAGTATAGTTTTATGGTGATGGGTATGTTGGGGTTTGAATCCTGGTCTGGTGTACTGAGGCCTCCTAAATTATTCCCACTCTCCCTTCACCTATAACCGGGAGTACTGTCCCTCCAAATTTTAACTTTCTCATACTTTACCTCATTAGTGTAATTATAATGAGAGCTCGGAGAGGTAGTAATACTTGGTGCCAACAAAGTGCCCCTAGAATTTAAGTTTATATATTTTTCTGGCACCGCGTTTTACTACCCGTTCGGGCTATACGCCTATATACTAATTAGGCTAATGGGTTAGGGATGAGGTAGGTTTAATTTAGAGGAAGTGTGCCCACATTTGCGTGGAGAGAGAGCGAGCACAGGAACCAATTTAAAGAAAATCGCCTTTAATATACCCAACAGGGAGTGACCCACGATCTCCACACTATAGACTGTTTAGTCTATTGCGAGAGTGATTTCTTATTATTATTGTTTTCTCTTTAATTGAGTAATCATAAGGATATTTTTTCATTTATTTAGGGTATTTAACGTATTTAACGTGCACTTTCTGAACCGACTGAGTATATCCTCACACGACTTATAAACTAACTTAAATCTAGAACAGACATAGCATCTATCCCCCAGCCCATCACTTCTCATAAATCTTTCGGTCATGCCAGGAATCGAACCCGGGACCTTTATATCAATAAACATAAGCTATTGACTGATCTAATTAGTGCCCGACCGAACATTCGGCTTCAGCCACCTTTGGCCATAATTTGCGCCTTCGGCAAAATAATCGGTATAATTTTGTATCACAATATCGGAAATGTATTCTAATTTATTTTATCAACAGTAAAAAAATGTTACCTGTTATTTAAATAAACACGATCTTAAATTTAAAATGCAACAGAAGTGGTATTACACTTAAAAATAGGGGTTTATCACAATGTATGCGATTTATTCGGCTTCAGCTTCAGCCGAAGGTGACAAAGAAAACAAAGTTTGGCTTCGGCTTCGGCCAAAAAAATTACCTTCGGTCGGACACCAAATTTAAGGCGTTGGATGTTCATAAATTGATCACTTAATATACAAACAATACTTTTTTTTGGTCTAGGTTTAGTTAAATTATCATCATTGTCAAATCACCAATCAATCTATAACCTATTTAGTTTGTAAATTGAATGGAGACTAATTGACAGAGTAATTCCGAACTAATTATCCTAAAACGACACTGTTTTAAAATGTTTGTTTCTAGTGGAATAGTGACGGATTTAACATTAAATATGTATATAATATTTCGCATCAGTTCAGCATCTTCGATATTTGGAGTTCACTAATATTTTAGCTTGGTGGAGTGGAATAAAAAATCCTCATTGCATTAATATTTGAGAAGAAATAGACTTTCGAAATTTGTCTTCATCTCTCTTTTATTTGGTCTTACAGAGGTTATTTAGAGTAAAATTAATTCACCAACCGACTACGACACCACTTACAAAGTTAAAAAATACGAAAATAGAAACAGTCCCAGCTGACAATAACAATGATAGATAAATGTGATCAATGTTAACAGAAAAAGTTTGTATTTTCTAAATGACACTTGGATTGTACATAGTATTGATTCAGTTATTAAGTAGAGCGTGTACAAATATCAACTGTGGCTTTATACAGAGTGGCCCACGGAAAAGTAGCCCATCTTATATCCAGCAGGTGCCTCACTCTGAATTGTAGGAGGTCAATCACTTTCAGCATCTGTTTTAACATGTGGGTAAGTCAATAAAGCTTTAGACAAGCAGTTCACTTGCTCATTCTTCATGTCACAATATGGGTGGAAGGGGATTGACCTCCTCCAATTCAGAGTGAGGCGCCTGCTGGATATAGGAGTGGGGCTACTTTTCCGCGGGCCATCCTGTATAAAGTGCATGTTAAATACCCCAATTGAAAAAACAGGTACAAACAAGATAAAAATCTATACTGGTGGGATGTTTAACAATATAAATACTGGCTTTTCGTAGTAAACATTTATTTAAAGTTAGTTTATCGATTTGTTTTGGTAATCTTAAAGTGTTTGAAAATGTTGTAGCTATATCGTTAAAATAAAAAACACAACCCGACCTTTAATAATACTATTTTAATCTTATTTCATGTGTCCATACTATATTCCTTCTGATTCTGCTGTAATTTTTGTTAGATGTTGTAAATCTTGGCGCATTTAAGATAAATATGATTTATCAATGTGAGCCTACGCTTTTATTTATATTTATTTATTATCATATGTTCTTTTGTATCGTTGCGAGAATTATGTTACAACTTTATATAAACAAAATTGTTCTGTAGAGGAGCATAAACTAAGTTTACCTTGGTTCAATTCCCGTGATCAAGATGTTATATTTAAAAAAAAGTCTTCCTTACATTGACACATATGTTGGCTGTATTCATTAGTAGAGCCCCGTAAAACTTGTTTTATTTTTAGTTAAATTTCGTTTTTTGAATCTCACTTTTTGGTGCTATTTCGTGTTTATACAAAATTACATGTTATCTGAGGTGTTTTAGTATTATTTACATATCGATACAATATATACAAAATTAAAACTTATTATTGAAACCTTACATATTTGCTTTAAAATTCTTTGTCAAGTTTGTTTGCATATTTCACAATTTTGTAGCCTAAAGTTAGCTTACACTACAACAAAATACTAAAGAAAATTAGAGCAGGGTCAAAATTTCTGCTTAATTTCTTCTTAATTTCAAGTTTATTTAAAGATTATTTTTGTAAAAATGTTATTATTTCGTTTTTTAGGAGGATTTCGTGTAACAAGACAATTTCGTTTTATTTCGATTTTCAAAAACATTCTAAATCACATCTTGAAAACTATCATAAAAAAGTACTTGATTACATCTTTGTACGGCACTTTTCTATTTATCGCGTCTCACCATTTTTACGGGGTTCTACTTATATTAGTGTTTCATTTTCCCATTGTAAGCACACTAGAGTCGCGATTATCCGGCACTCCGTATTATCCGGCCCATTTCTCGGTGTTAACAAGTGAGTTTTAAAATAAATAAACCGATAAATATCCACAATAAAGTATCTACTGAATTTATAATGTAATCCAGTTGACTCTCTCTTTTAACTTGTTAATCTTGCTTTGTAACCGAATTTCCATATTCAAAATAAAGTACAATATGGTAACGATTTTGAAAATTTGTTTCTTGTTTAATTTTTACTTTCCCCCTACAATTACTTTATTACTATTTCACATCGAGATCAGAAAATGAGCAGATTCTATCAAAGCAAAGTTAAAAGTTATGTGATTTTTCTTTTAAAGTAGGCAAACCCATACTGAAAACTATTCACACTCGGATAACATATTATCCAGTTTTTCAGCTATCCGACCCCGGAATGCCGCCACTTTAGGCCTGATAATAGCGACTCTAAACGTATATAATGCATGCATAAACAAGCAAGACGCTAGTAATTTATGCTACTTGTGTTTTGACAAGTGATGGTTTGTAGGATGTGGAAGGTAGGAGGTTCGGGGAGGGAGGGAGGAGTACCACACTCGTCTGTCATACAAGCTACCCTGATAGGATCTAGACAAAGATGTTTGTCACCAGGGTTGTAATGGCGACGATTCATAATCTCACTTGAGATGAAGCTTAACCAACTTGGAGAAGCTGTCAACAAAGTTCTTCCGTTTTGACTTGCCGAGGGGGAGGAAGGGAGGGAGGGGGAATTTTGACAAGAATACTGAGTGAAAGTAACAGATGTTACAGTTCATTTGTATAAGATCGTGAATACAAATTAATTTATAGTGTTTTTCCTATTCTATTAAATGAGGTCTTAATACGCTACAGTCCTTAAATGGGTTACACAGATATAATATATTATCCAAGGATTTGTTGTGAGATTTTTAACACTTGCTTTCTGCTCATCACCACATAAAACACAAGATAATTTAACCATAAAATGGTATCCAAACAATTTTGGTTACAGGCGAACCATCCAAAATGTATATAAGCTCAATAACCAATACATTTTAAGAACTTAAATAAGTATATTCTTTAAATAGAAAAATGGCAACTGGACACGGGAATCGAACCCAGAGCCTTTGGCTTAGAATGCCAATGATTTTACTACTTAGCTATCCAGGAGTCATCCATTTCTCAGGGTCATTCTCCACTCATATTTTAAGGCAGAATCTGTGATGGACATGCGTAAATCGTCAGCTACATTTGAGTGATCAATTAATATCGCGACTTATCAGATAACGCGGCCACCTTCGACACGGGAGGTGTTTATGCTGCTAACAGTACAATTGAAACTGTATGATATGTACTAAGCCTATTGGTTTCCAATATTCCGGCACATTTCATCTAAATCTGACGTTACTCGTTCATACCCCAATTAAGTAAATAAACACGAATATTTTCGGGTGTATAGTAATATCCAACGTCAATTAAAAGCCCTTTCGTAAATCTATATTAGTAAAGAGCATGTTTCACAACTAAGACTTACTAAGGGTACAGTGTTTGATACATCACAGAGTAAAAACTATATAAAACTGTGAGACTGGATATGTTTCTTGCTATTAAATGTTAAATTATTCAACCTAAGGTTTGATTACTTTATTTTTATCACCATATTTTACTATCTGTTCAGGTAACATGCCTAAATGATAATTACTCTAATGGGGTAAGGATGAAGAAGGAAGCATTTTAGAGGTAATATACCCGAATTTTCGTGGAAGGAGAGGGGGCCGCCATTTAGGGGGAAAACCACCCTCAGTAGACCCGACCGGGATTCGAACCCCGATCCACCCATCTTCAGCAGGTCAGTTTAATATGACAGTGACGCCTTAGACCATTCGGCCACTGAAACAGGTGTTTGATTACCATAGAACGAATTATAATAAGTTTCTAACAACCATTAGCACTATTTTTTATTTAGTGATAAAACGTTTTGTGTAATAATTATTTTCGTGTAGTGCTAGAATTTTGAGCTACGTCCCAATTTTCTTACTAATATACGTATCTCACATCCAGAAAAGTAACTAAATCTACTTTCACTTATTTATACGTCAAGTTATTTGATATACTTTTGATATATTATATTATCAATATTTATAAAATATCAATAAAAATATTCGTTTCGCATGGTTTAAGGCATCAATCTCATAATATACTGGACTGCTAATGAAGGGGGGGAGGTTGGGGTTTGAATCCCTGTTAGGTGTACTAAAAGAGTTTTATCCCAAATGGTTTTCCACTATCCCTCCATGCAAATTCAGGTACACTTATTTTAAATTCAACCTTCCTTGTCACTAATACACTAGCAGTACAATCATATGCGTATAGCCCGAACGTGTAGTAAGATGCAGTGCTAAAAATAAATATACATAAACTAATAATAATTTGGGAAAATATTACCAATGTTGACCTCTTAATAAATGTGGGATAGGGCTAATGCTGTAAATCTTGGCCATTCGACCTCCTCTTACATCTGTTCTCCTGGTGTTTGGAGGAATTCATTTCTCTTGTTGGGGACATCATTCAGGTGAATTCCGCTATCCCCATATCTGGCCTGATCTGGATCACCCCGCCTCTGGTGGGCGAGGGGGTTGGAGCTCTCTAGGTACCGACCTAGAAACTGCCTTGGGCCACGATGTCCAGGGATGCATGGCACAGTCTATTGACGACAGCCAGTGCATATGAACCGTCTATGCACAATATCCCCATATAGGATAGGGGAACGCTCACCACTACTGGAGGGTACCCGGTGCTTACTGGAAACTGTGAGTACTGGGAGTGTCAGGGGGGGAGGGTACCGGGGAAATAAAATACCCGGGGCGGACTGACTGGAGCCAGTGGCATTAAATAGGGGAATCAAACTATCAAATAGTTTTAGTTTTAGATAATAAGAGTTAATACCAGATTAATTAAATAAGGAAAAATGAATGTAATAAACAGATGGAGAAAACTTTAAACAAAATTTTAGGACTAGGGTTGAATATTAGAAAACGAGTTAACATAGTCAGGGTTAATAAAATAATCCCCAGATGATGGGATAATACGTGAGAATGATGACGTTGGAAAACAGAGGGGACCTACAGTTTATCGTGGGCTCCGAACCACGGTGGGGAGCCTGGTATTCCACACATTCACAAAGCGTGAAAGCACACACCTTGACAGAGGTGAAGGAAGGTTTGATAATCAAATACATTTGTGCAGGGACCGGAATTTGAGCTCCATACTCCTAAAGCAAGGGTCTGACACCTTACCCCTAGACCGCCAGGTCCTGTCTCTTAATAAATATATTTTGTACGTGAATACGTCTTTAAATTTGCTACCATACGGGGGCAATCCAAAAAACCTAGTGATAACAAAATCGGGGGATACAGTTTGGTGTCGTAGTTTCGAATCTTTCCTCTACATCCAAAATTAAATTATACCACTGGATATATAAAGAATCAAAGAATTCATTACAACAAGCGAGAACAGTGACGCATCGCGTGCGGTGGAGGGGGAAGCGACGCCATTTTGAGGTTATTTAGCTCCGTATCGAGATTTGAAATTAGTATAACTTTTGACTCGGAGAAGCTACGATGTTCGTTTAAGTTTTAATCGTCAGCTGTCGTCAATCTATCGATTGTGTATAAAACATTAGTAAAGTTATATTGTAACACAATAATTATTTGTTTCCTTGCTTTTATCCTAAATACATAAATAAAAATATTTTATTTAAAAAATATAACCCGTTACATAAACGTATTCACGTACAACACACGACCGTGTCCATGACACAGCCACACCCCATATTTTTTCTAAAAGGAACTCCAAATATCCAATTATAAGAAATTCAAGGCATAAGATACATTTGATGTGAGTTGGTGTACCTGCTGAATGAAATATCTTGTCGAAATAGGTCAGTTGAAGTCTCAATTTATAGGAACATATTATCGATGCCAAATGAATGTCAGTTTCAAATGTCCTCATTGAGGTTTTGTGATGCTATCAAATTGACACCCAGCGTGAAATAGGTTTATAGAAGGAAAACATAGACTGTAGCGTAACGTGATGGCGAACACAAATTGTATTGAAAACATTGTTTCGCTGTTTACATCGTTTTGGTTGTTCACAACATGACCTAGTTAGTTGTATACAAAAACTAGGGTAAGCTTTGGGTTTAACAACAGTGAACAAACTCACATGCATTACATGTATACTACATATATGGGTTAAATGAATCCTGTCCGTGGGAAATAGAATGAAAAAACTTTATTCCATGCATAAGAAGATTAATAGTGAATTGAAGGACTCCTATCTGTGAGAAATACAATGAACACATTTTCTCACGCTATTTATGTACCTAAAAATAAAACTTATAATAATTATGTATCTTAAGGTTAAGTGGAAATGTTTCTAAACATCCAAAATATGCATACAAAAACATCAAATACTCCATATTTCTACGCGCATGAGAAAAAAAATCCGGTAAAATATTTTATTTAAAATGATGAAGAAATTCAAATTTATCTATTTTTATTTGTAAAAAAAATTCTGGCTGCAATACAGTTAGTTTGGAAGTCATTTGGTTAATGTATTATTGAATTAAAATTTAAGCATGGCTGACAATTTTATTTCAATTAAAATAATTATCATATTTATCTTTAAACCTCCTCTGTGGTATAGTGGCTAGAGTTTCTGACCACAGATTCAGAGGTCTCGGGCTCGATCCCCGGCGCTTTAAGATTCTTTTTGAAGTAGTGGGTCTTGAATGGAGTCAACTCAAGACTCGTGAGGACAAATGAGAAGATATTTGAATAAAGAAGTAGCAGCTCAAGTCTATAAAACTGAGATTAACGACAGGAGGGTTTGTTGCGCTGATCATATGACACCCTATATCCGTACATTTTGGAACTATCTTCGCCAACACATGGTGGCTGCTTGGTCGGTATAGCTCTCTTGCACGTTGACGTCACGATTTAAAGAATATCATATTTCTCTCTTAATTCACTGGATTTTAATCTTTAGGTAAACAACCATGTTCGTTTTATTAAATTGTGGTCTACTGAGTATAAAAAAAATACCAATAATTAAAAACTTCAAATAAATATATATTTATTGATGTTTTTATAACTTAGAGAGGTGACCTGGTGGTCTAGGGGGTAAGGTGTCAGACTTCTGTGTTGGGGGTCCGGGGTTCAATCCTCGGTCCCGACACGGATTTATCTGATTGCCAAACACTTCCTTCCCCTCTAACAAGACGTGTATTAATCACGACTTGTGAATGTGAGGAATGCCAGGCCTCCACCGTGGTTCGGATCCCACGTTAAACTGTAGGTCCTCCATTTCATCTCACAATCACCCTACCATTGCACATTAGCGTAAGTGCGTATAACTCGAACGGGTAGTAAGACGCGGTGCTAATAATAATAATAATAATAATAATAATA
>CABFWO010000351.1:193957-207137 GCA_902155825.1 Timema genevievae | reverse complement strand
AATAATAATAATAATAATAATAATAATAATAATAATAATAATAATAATAATAATAATAATAATAATAATAATAATAATAATAATAATAATATAACTTAGAGAAATTTATGTGATAAGAAAACAGACTCGCTGGCATCTTGTTATTTTTTGAGACATTTGTTATCTGTAGATTTATTATGTACCCTTAGTTTTCCCTGAAAGGTATAAAGCTTACCGTGTATGTTTTCACTATGGTACAGCTTATAAGATAAGGCCATAGTGTAATCCGTCAAAGTAAGACTGCTACCTTTTAGGAAAGTGTACCTTTTCTTTTCCCCTCTATAATGATTCGTTATTTATTGGGGAATTGTATATTCGATTTAGATTCTCTTTCTCAATAATTCTTTAACTCCTTGTTAAAATACTCAGTGCATAGTTGATCTTAGCAGTAGGCGAAATTGTTCGTCACAATATTTGTGTTTTACTATTTAATGATGATCACCTACAATCAGTCACTTCCGTTTGTTGGATGGCACATTCGTAAGACAAGCTGGAGATAAATTTCTGAAGGCGTAAATTTATCCACTTAGAAGTAAAAAGGAAAAAACAAATTTTTTGCTAAGAAAGAAGGAATAAAACAGTATTGGGACATTTACTTTCAAAAATGCATTACAATCTGCAAAGACTGCACACTAATTAGTAATTATGTTTATGTAGTTTTACCCCCCTCGGTGGCGTAGTCAGCCAACGCGCTAGTCGTGTTGAGCTCGACTGCCGAGGATGGGGATATCGAGGTACGAATCTCGGTCAAGTGAACAGATTTTTTCCTAAATGGTTTTCCACTCTCCCTCCATGCAAATGCGGGTTTACTTCCTCTATATTCAACCTTCCCAATTCCTAACTCATTAGCGTAAATAGTACCTAAGCGTATAACCCGAATGGGTAGTAAGACGTGCTGCTAAATAAATAAAAATAAATAAAAAAGTTTATGTAGTTGTATCAATACTGAATTAAGTACAAGTCAACTATTGTGGTGTGAGTGACCAACTGGCAATGTGATTATTATTAAATTCACTCGATTACTGTTCCCCAAGACTAATCATTTCAGATGAACACGGTAATCCACCCAAATTAATGTCTGATTGGTCTAACTTAAGGCGATTTAACTACTTATACGTAAGAAATAAACGACTATTCGACCATCCTAATATTCTGGTGCTTTTGCTAACAATATTATTGTAAGCAAGTTGTTGCGACTTAATGTAGACGAGCCAGTAAAGAGTCATCATCGGGTCATTTTAATAAAATGGCTCCATCTGCATCTGTCCTACCCTTATTCTCCCTCCTGTATTTGATTACATTCTTTTCCTGGTTCTCACACATTTGCTATTACCTGCTCTTCCCATCTGTTTCTTGGTCTCTCTTGCAGTATTTTCCCCACATGCTTAATCTCAATTATTCTCGTTGGGGATTCTTTACTTTTCTATTCTTATTACATGACCATACCATTTCAGCCTTACTTTCTCTACTATCTCATGTATTATCAATATCGTCATTACATGACCATACCATCGAGTCTTGCTTCCTCTACTATCTCATATACTCCAACATCCTCATTACATGACCATACCATCGAGTCTTGCTTCCTCTACTATCTCATGTACTCCAACATCCTCATTACATGACCATACCATCGAGTCTTGCTTCCTCTACTATCTCATGTAATCCAACATCCTCATTACATGACCATACCATCGATTTTTGCTTGTTCTACTATCTCATGTAATCCAACATCCTCATTACATGACCATACCATCGAGTCTTGCTTGCTCTACTATCTCATGTACTCCAAACTTCCTCATTACATGACCATACCATCCCAGTATTGCTTCCTCTACTATTTCATGTACTCCTTGTACCCCAGTTGTTGCCCGTATAACTTCATACCTAAAATGTTGTTCTTTGTGAAAGCTAGCATGCTCATCAAAAACTTAATTCCAAATCCTGTTTATCCTTGTGATATTTAGCATGCTTCTTAAAATTTATTTCCTAATACTTTTTTCTCACTATAACAGCTATCATGCCCATCAAAAATTTGACTCTCATGACCTCCAATTTTCTGTAGTCAGTTGTAACGTTTTAGATACTTTCTAACACTTACAATTGATGAAGCACTATAATAGGTTTAAAACTATTACTACCAGATCTAATAAATTCTAATAATGTGTGGCAGATATAGACCTACTGCGACATCGCATCACAAGCGGGAGACACCCATTTCTCATCAAAAATGCCCCAACGAACGAGGCAACTAGGCTTTGAAGACCAACACGCACACATCTAACACCTGGGCCAGACAACGAGTAAATGAGAGGCTTCATTCGGGGTGTTCCCAACAGTCGCCGTCGAGCACTAGGGGTCGGGTGGCGTGATTCGTGAAGATTACCACCCCTCTTCATACTTGGAGAAAACCTTGCCAAATTTTGTTAGTGCCACTGGTATACAAAGACCTGTCCTTGGTTCACGTATATCTATTCTATTGTAACCAGTGGTCTGAGGAACTGCTGGAAGATATTCACGAGCATCTGCTAAGAATACGTATTGAAGACCGCGATGGTTGAGGCGTTTGTGTCACCTCCTCGCCGCAGAGCAAGCTTCGGCGGATACTATAAGTATTGCGGGATGTTGTAATCTTTATTGAGCTTTTTTGCTCTATGTCCATATGTCTTATTTTTTGTATGTCAGTACTACTGACTTGTTTCATATACCCTTAAGGCATAGTTTATTATGGTGAGTTTTGAGCTTTTTGTTCTATGTCCATATGTCTTATTTTTTGTATGTCAGTGCTATTGACTTGTTTCCCTATGCCCATAAGGCATAGTTTATAGCATTATGCGCTATCTTTATATGTCGATTAAGCTTAGTCGCAAATATTAGGGTCAAGATTAGACTCCTTAGACTATATGACCATGCTGCGGCTAGTTTAAAGAATATAATTTAATAATAGAGGATACCAGGTTATCTATTGCTATGTTCCCCGACCTAATTAGGTCTTTAACTGACACTTGTCTCTGATGTGTCGGTGTACTGGCATGCGGTGTGCTGACGCCTTTAGCGTTAGTAAAAAATGATCACTATTTTGTCTAGTATTATTGTCCCCTTTTTAGGGTAACAGTATTAATATACTATTGATTGCTCAGGCAGTACTAATTAGAAACTGACCGGCCATAGTATCTGTAGCATCTAGATTCCTGGTAGCTCACCGTTTACTAGGTGTAATATTATAGTTTATCTTCTAGAAGCTTATAACATAGTAATGTCTAACTTTCTATGAAATTATCCCAAACTAGATAGCTCATGTTAATTACCGCCCTTGTAGTTCCTTAAATTGGGACTATATTTATTTGTCTCAGTTCTTTATATTTGAAATTATGTGTTGTAGTTGGAAGCCTCACAGTCAGCTGACTGGAGTAGAATTATATATGATTATTTTGTAATTAGATTTGATTACCGCTACTTATTTATATTGCCATAGAGTTACTGTCTTTCGTCCTATCTAATGACTCAGTAATTGTCCTGCTTTAACGAGTTACAAGCTTTTATTATTTACACCTATGACCTATATGTGTGGGTCATAGGCTGTACCTAGATGCTTCACACCTGATGCTCATTTGTCGAGCTATTTATATTATAGTAACCGTTTATATTTTCATGTTTAAACAATGGAAGGTTTGATTAATTTCTACCTATAATTCTATGTACAGCACTTCATATTGACTTGTTTGAGTGTTAATAAACTGAATTGTTAAACTTGTAAATTATTATTATACTTTGTTCCTTCCTATCAACATTTATAAGTTCATAAATGTTGTACTCTTACATCCAATGCCAGTAAACCGTAAATTTGTTCATTCATGAGGAGGGATATTTTCGCAAGGTATTTGATTCGTGAAAAATATATTCTTGTCAGGATAGTACTTTTTTCAAAACATCATACGATTTTTTAAATGTTATTTGAAAAAGTGTATTTATTATTTTCTTCAATTAACCTTACCAATTCTTAAATCTTTCTTTATTTTGATTATCTATACACGTAGTGATTGCTGAAAAAAGGCGTTGGCTGCAGTGAAGACTGTCTTTGCTTTAGATTCATCGTCTAATTTTTCGTATAGGGCCCTAGTTTATGTTTCTAGCTTTGCTAATGCCTATCTTTGAAATAAAGCAACAATCTGGAATGAAACATAAACAGTTTTAGCAATTCTACGGAAAACAATCATTTAGGAGTTTTACCTTTCACCTAAATAATTGTTTAAGGAGGGTTGACCTTGAGGAAATATGGCTAAACTATTTATATTTTAAATATAAATAGTTTTATTAATACTTAAAATACAGTTATTTTTGAATAAAACCTACATTCTTCAAGTATAAAATATTTTTTTATTTTTCGTCTGTGTTATCTACATATAAAATATATTGATATATTATGCGTTCCCTATACCCGACATCTACAACTTTTTCACTAGGTATGTTCTTAAGCTTCAGGCTCCAAAATATTATATATAAAACGAAAAAGTAGTCTCAGTGAAAAAAGAGGAGAGGGGTGGGGAAATGGGAGGTAAGTAAAAAGTGGGAGTGTTGATGATAAGTTGTGTAAATTCCCTTCTAACACATATTGGCTGCTTCTTCGGTATTGGTTCAATAACTTCTCCAGCTATCTGCAGGAAATGGTATCTGTTGGCGTCATAATACCGGCCATTCGAAAGCGTGGGAAGAGTGCGCGGGAAGGGGTTTACGGGTAATGGGGAGAGGGGGGAGAGGGGAGAGAGCCTTACGAAACTCTTGAAAATAAAAATATCATCCCCCGCCCCCCCACACACAGAGAGATCCATTGAAAACTTCCTTTGCAAGGCACTGTTATTTTATATGCGATGTTTATTTAGCCATTTGCACAAGGAATTGGGGGATGATATAGGGTCGGAGGGTGAGGGGAATAGGTTGGATAGGAGTGGGAGAAGGGTGGGGTGGGAGGGATAAGAATATAGGGGATATACAAGGCCACCCCTTTACACTGCATTCTTTTTTTTTTCTCTTACTCACTGCTTTGCGGTTGCATGAAGATGATATAAAAATATATATTCTTAAGTTAGATGGCTAGTAGGGGCTTGGTGTAAGTTTTATAAATATGTGTGCGGAACTTTAAGGGATGTGAATAGATGGGGTTGGGGGTGTAGCAGAGGTATTATTTTTTCTAAAAGTGAAATATAAATAAACGCAAAGTTTATGTAGATATGGTATTATTCATACTCTTATGGTGGACATGCCAAGAACATTTGGTAGGATATTCACTTTGAGGATATAATATATGGATTTTTTTTACACTTCGTAAGTTTAAAAAGAGGCATATTTCACTGATACGTTTCATGCAGGATGTGGTTTCTTGCCCATTTGTTTCGATAAAATAAAATCAAGCTATCAATTCAGAGACCTTGATACAAATATCAAATATTAAAACTACTCTATATTTATCTGATAGGAAATTTAAATTTCCCAACCATTAAATATCTTCATTTTGAGGAAAAAAAAATAATTTGATAACGCAATTTCATTCTCTGTATGAATTTTGATTACAAATTCATATCAATAACTCTGTGATACTAACTAAGTCTCACAATTAACCTACATATGCTTTATGCATTTTCTTTTTGGATGTAATTACTAGTTATATTATAGATCATTAAATTTTAATTAATTTTACGAAGTATTTGACTTAATAAATTTAAATTATAGTGGTTCTAATAATATATTGATTAATTTATCCAAGTTTTTATAGATATTAAATGTACTAGTTCTAAATATATTTTTAAAATTGGCTCAAATTTTTTTTGTTCAAATGGATATCCGAGTAGTTTTTTACATGTCAAATAACATTGTGTTCGTTTTTCTACAAAAAATTATAATCTAACGATAGTTTACTGATGGTTGATTTTTAAATAGGCATATAACTTTTTAATTTATTAGTTTAAAATTTATATTTGAGGAAAATGTATGTGATTATCAAAATAATGTTGATTTTTCTGATTAAAGCTTATGAAGTGATAGTGGGATACTCACCCGCTACTGTGGCTGCATGGTCTAAGGCGCTACTCACGCAATAGACTATACTACTGATGACGGGGAGATCGTAGTTTGATCCCGGTTGGGTGTAATGAGGTTTTTTCCTAAATGGTTTCTCACTCTCCTCTCTCTCTCTCCCCGTAAATGTGAGTACACTTCCTTTTATTCAACCTTCCTCGTACCTAACCCATTGGTGTAGTAATTGGTATACAAGCGTATAGCCTGAAGGGGTACTATATGACACGGTGATACAATCTTAAATAAAAGTGAGATACCTATGACTGATTTTCTTAAATTTTATCACAAACTATATTTTCATTTTTTTCATTTATTTGAAGTATTTAGCCTTCACTTTCTCAACTGACTAACTATATCAGCACACGACTTATAAACGAACTTAAATCTAGAGCAGAGCAAATACAACAACCAGCCCCCGGCCGTTAATTCACCACTATGATAGGGGACACCCATATTTAACTCATGATTAAGTTTTCAGCCAAGCCAGGAATCCAACCCAAGACCCTTAGCTCAGCAGACAAACACGATAACGACTGAGCTAAGGTGTCGGACTACAATCAATAAAATACTATATGAGAAAGTATACATAACTGTCTAGTACTTTTCATTTAAATTTATTCGGTAATATTAATTGGAACTTCAAGTTGCCAATAAATTGAACTATAATATTTAATATGACCTAATGTTAAGTATTTGGTTTGGCCAAAGTAGGCACTTAAAATAAGGGTTAATTAATAAAAACATATCAAGCGTACTTTATTCTTCATAAACTCTCGTTTAAATATATATTTGAATTTTCTTCACATGGTAATATCAACAGTTGTTGAATATATGTCATGAGTATAGCAGCATTATATGACAAACGTTTTATATAAAGAGAAAAAGTTGTCATTAAATTCCAGGACACCCTGTTGAGGTCAACATGTGAAGAAAATTGAAATCTATATCTCTACTGGAGAATAATTTGATTTCTTTCTCCCTACACTTCCATCTTAAAATCATATAAGTAAAAGGTATATAAAATTAAATTAACCCCTATTCGCACAAAGTATATTACCTTGGGGAGAAATATGTCCCATTTGAATCCCCCTTCCATTATTGATCCAAGCCCCGATTACTCCCACCAACCTTAACAAGTGCAATTAAAGATCTATTCCTAAGCCAATCAGCTTGTACTTTTACTCATTATTTTATTTCATATTAGCGGGAAATTGTATATTTTATCGTCATGACCTGCAAAAAATTGATGGCCTACACTTAATAAATTATTATCATTTACTAAAAACCAACACACAATAACTTGTTACATAGACTGTACTCATCATAAGACATTGTTAGGACAGTCAAGTCTCGTAGAATTCGGTGGGCAGCTCCAATGGGAATATTAAAGAATCGTGTTCAGGGTATTGACTGGCAAACCCAATAGGAAGAGACAATTGTGAATACCTAGCCGCAGATGGGAGGATAAAATTAGAATAAACCTGAAATATATTTAATGAGGTAGACTATTTAGAACGATCTCAAGATAGGGATAGGTGGTGTACTTTTGTAAGTGTGGTAATGAACTTTCAAGTTACTAATGCCATAGAGTAAGATAGAGTTATAAAATACAAATGATTTTTTTGCGTCCAACATTGATAATATTTTTTTTATATTTCTAGTATTATTTTATAGATATTGATAGTATCTATCTAAATAATTGATAGCTGCAGATCACTTGACTTGTATAAAAATAGTTTTAAAGTTATGTAAAATAGTGTGAAGCGTGGGTTTGTCAGGAGAAACGCAAGAAGCAAGGTGAATACGGTTGTAATGAGATTTCTAATAAATGTATGTGGAAAAACTTGTGTGGTTAGAGTCAGTAATGAATGAGTGCTGAAAGAGTGCGGTTTGGAAGAGAGTCCATTCTGTCAATGTGAAAGAAGAGTATTACGTTGGTCTGGGCATGTTGAGAAGATGAGTGTGGATCAAGTGACGAAGAAGATATATGAAGGTAGAGTGCCTGGATCAAAAGGAAGAGGTAGGCAATATAAGACGTGATTAAATATTGTAGATGAATGTTTACAAAATAGAAATACTAAAAGTTTTAAGAATAAAAGACTATATATGACTGTTTATTGGATGTTGTTGAAGCGAAGGGGGTATGTAAGGATAGGGAATTGTGGAGAAAGTGGGTGAGGATGGATTAAGTACGGAGTTGTTTTTAGAGCTATATGCACAGTTTCTTGCCTACCCCGTAAGGGAACGGCGTGATTAGGTGTGTATGTTTGTAGTTTAAATAATTTATTAACTGTCATAAAGCGTTCTTCCTACCAGAACACTAATGCTACTGACATTTTATACGAGTCCCAAGGCGGAAGGGAAGTGTCAATCACTCAGTAAAAACGCGTTTTATAGAACGGATAGCAGCAGTTCAATCGAAGAGCTGTAGTAATAAAAACCAGCTTGTATTGAACGCCGGAGAGATTGAGGAACGCCTTCAAAAGCGCGTATAAATCATTCACTGACAAACTTGCTATTCTTGAATTTTGCCAAGTTTTGGTAGCTCGCAAAATATTGAAATTATCCTCCCGCTCACCCTTTTTAGTCCCCAACGTCTTACTACCCGTCAGGGCTACTGGGCTAACCTTATATTAAAAATAACAAGACTCACTTCGGCGGCTGCGTGATCTAACGCGCTACTCTCGCAGTGAACTAGACTGTCGATGATGGGGGAGACCGAGGTTTGAATCTCGGTCACGTGTACTGAGGCTGGTTTTTCCAAAATGGTTTTCCACTTTCCTTCAACGCAAATGGGGGTATCCTTCCTTTAAACATAACCTACACAATCCCTATATAGCCCGAACGGGGGTAAAACGCGGTGATTGGAAGGAAAAACACAATAATAGGACCCACTTCGATGGTTGCATGGTCTAAGGGGTTATTCGTTTATTAGACTGGACTGCCTTTGACGGGGAGGTCGTGTCTCAAATCACGGTTGGGTGTAATGATTATTTTTTCTAGATGGTTTTCCATTTTTCGTCCACACCAATACGAGTAAGTTTACTCTTAATTTAAATTTCACACATTGGTGAGGACGGAGAGTGGAAAATATTTTGGCTCAAAACGCTCTATGAAAACCCTTGTAGGATTCAAACCCCGACCTCCCCGTAATCACCAAAGCCAGATAAGATAATACATATAACACTTTATCCGTTTTTCCACACGTACCATTTACAATTATTGACTCCTTATTTTATAGAGATGTATCTGGGTCACACCATAAGGATTTAAATTGGGAATACTTTTATATCTATAATATATTTAAATTAAAACTTACCTATGATAGGCTCAATATATTATTATTATTATTATTATTATTACTATTACTACTACTAGCACCGCGTCTTACTACCCGTTCGGGTTATACGCACAAACGCTAGTGTGCAAATGGTAGGGTGATTGTGAGATGAAATGGAGGACCTACAGTTTAACATGAGATCCGAACCACGGTGGAGGCCTGGCATTCCTCACATTCAAAAGTTGTGATTAATACACGTCTTGTCAGAGGTGAAGGAATGGTTTGGCAATCAGATAAATCTGTGCCGGGGCCAAGGATTGAAACCTGGACCACCAGCACAGAAGTCCGACACCTTATCCCTAGATCGCCAGGACACCCTCAATAATATAACTGTCATGATCATGTATTTGGCATTAAAAAAAAGTAGGACCAAATGATTAGACCGTTCTAGAAGAAGATAAGTTTTACCGAATCCATTGATTGCACTCATTAAATTGAAAAATAAAACCTGGACACGGGAATTGAACCTGATACATTTGGTTTAGTCGTCTCCTGGATATCTCAGTGGCCAGAGCAGTGACGTACTAAATGAAAGGTCCCAGGTTTTATTCCCGTGTCCAGGTGTCATGTTTCAAATTAATAAATATAATATTTAGATGCGGCTATAACCTCAACTAACATATATAATAGTTTGGCTATTTAATCCATTGATGGTGATAATGATAAAAATGAAACAGTAAAAAAAGTTGATTTTTTGTGAGCTAATTACAACACTTAAGGTGGGAGTGTATAGAACGTGATTTAAGGAAGTATTCTTGCAGTTTTTATATTAAAACAATTTTTTTTGTCAAAAAAATAAAATAATTCTATAAAAGAAATATATATTTTAATTCTGCTCACATGGTGAACTCAACAGTGTTCTTGAATATATGTTGATGAGTGTCTTGGAATTTAATGACAACTTTTTCTCTTGATTTAAAAGGTTTTTTTTAATCTAATACCACTTTGAAAATGAAAGGTATTTAACAAACGGTTGATATTACCATGTGAATACAATTAAACTTTCTATGTCTCTATTGCGGCAATATTCATTTATTTTGGCAAAAAAAAAATATTTTGCCATAAAAACTACAAAAATACTGTCCTTAACTCGTATCCCTTAAACAGCCACCTTAAGAAATTAATGTTGAAAGTTTCAGCTTTGTACTTTACCAAGAAATTTAAGAAAATCCCTGTATTGACCTACAAAAATACGTGATCATGCTGTACTAAACCAAACAACTCCCTCTGTGACCAAACCTCTTTAAAAATTTCAAATTTAAGAATTTTTTAGGGGTAGCTACAACACCTAAGTAATCGTTACCTGGATAAATATCAATCTGTCTGATAAATGTTTTTATTTGGTCTTTTTACCTGCGTCTTATGACTGCCAGATAGCATTTATCTGCTAGATAAAATTTATTTATCCATCACATTTTTGTTGGGAGGTTTACGCACTTGTATCTGAAAGTTAAAATTAGTGTTGCCATAGTGACACGTTGTTTTTAATGATGTTTCACCTATCAGAATTTGTTTTTAGGTTAAAATCTTGGTTAACATGTTTAGTACGCACAGGCCTAGGTTCTAACTATATAAAAAGCAAGAACGTTTAATTTACACTATTATAAAAACTGGCAAGCTATTTGTAGAGTTATAGTTATATAAGAACAGATTATTTAAATGCAAGTACAATAAATGAAATTTTGTCAACGTTGTACCAAACTACTGCCCACATTTTGACAGACACTGAACTTAGTACTTGCAATACAACCTATCTTCAGCGACCACGTGACACCATCTGTTTCCTAGCACTCGTTTAGCCGTTATTATTGAACAAATCTTGATCGTTTTAGACACTAGCCAGGTTGTAGTGGTAGCAGCAGGGTTTATACGCATGCGCGCACCAGTAAAAACATTACCAAACTTGCGTTTTCTGCATAAAAATATATATTTATCCTATAGATAGCTATCCGGCAGATAAGTTCAGTTCATAATACGCATAAAATATTTAAGTGGCTGATAGCCTTTATCTGTTCGCTAACTTTATCCTCCTGATAGCAATATCTATCCGGTAGTCATAAGACTGGCCCTAAGAGGCTCAATATCTTCCATATAAATTCCAGGTGAACTTAGGTATTTATTAAAGAATAAGTTGTATTCACTTTCGAAAATTAACTACATCAATTTAATTCCATTGGCGTTTATTTTAAGAGAGTAGATTTTTAAACAGAAATATTTTTTTAATACTATCCATACATTTATTTATATTGCACGATATCTCCTTATTTTTATATTTCCAGTTGATATAATTTTGATTGTTATTTTCGTAATATATATTTATATTTTCTATGAAGACTACATATTTGATGAAATATAAAGTTCGAAACCCTGACATGAATGAGAGATGTGAGTATTTCTATGTATTATACGAGTAGTAATGAAAATAATAACAGGTGCTGATAATGCTAGTTAGATTCTACATGGAAAAGAATTTTTAAAAGTTCCCACCAATTTTTTGTGGAAACTTTACACATAAAATACACCTCGAATAAAATTAACACATTTTTCAACAATATATTTATAATGTCCCAAGGGCTTTACGAGTTTTATACGACTTTTATAAAAACCCTAATAAATGTAATCTATTTTTATTATTAGTTAAATGGCGTTAATAAAAGGCATTTAATTGCATAGCTTCTTTATGGTTAGTTGGGGATGTCCCTTCTCCACTGCTGCATGCATAACAACGTTCAAACATATGATTGCTTGATACGGTTTGCTCATATGAACTTAAAACTCGTTTGTAAAATTATGTTTCCGTTTACAGTAAAATTAACACTACATTTAAATTTCACGCTTATTAAAGTAATACTATATAATATACTTAAAAAGAAAAATGTAATCAAATTGTAATAGAACACTCAAAATGTTCGATTCATTATAAAGGGGGAGGATGGTAAGTGTGGTTGAGATGAAATGCACCCACATTAGAATCAATATAAGAATGGAAATCTTTAATAAATAACTAGACAGGGAAAGAAATTACACCCGGAAAGGTTTTGAACCTAAACGTCCACGTTAGAAGCAATTTATGGTACTCATTTCCGTAGACTAGGCCTACATGGCCACTTGTGCCGATGAGAAATCAAATTAAATTATGTCAAGTTATAAAAAAAATTTTATCACCGCATTTTACTACCCATTCAGATTATACGCTTATATACTAATTACGCTAGTGGTTTTAGGGTGTAGGAAGGTTATATTTACAGGAAGTGTACCAGCATTTGAGTGGAGATAGAGAGTGGGAAACCATTTTGGAAAAACCTCCCTCAATACGTCCGACTGAGATTTGAACCTCGATCTAACAGTCATCGGTAGTTTAGTCCACTGTGAGTGTAGCGTCTTATACCATGCGGCCACCGAAGGGGGATACAACATAGTTATTAAATGGTCTGACATATTACATATTCTTCTATATACACCAATTTAGTGTGGGATATTTTATATCAACTAAAACCCGATTCGATGGCTGAATGGTCTAAGATGTCACTCTAGTGTTTGACTGGCTTACTAAAGACGGGGAGATTGGGTTCGAATCCTGGTAGGGTATAGGCCTACTGAAGTTAGTTTTTCTTAAAACTTTTCTTAATCTCCTTCCACGCTAATGAGGACAGATTATCTCTAAAATGCTTGCTTCCTTATCCCTACCCCCCATTAGAGTAATTATTATATATTCGTAAAGCCTGAACA
>CABFWO010000351.1:168785-190616 GCA_902155825.1 Timema genevievae | reverse complement strand
TCCCCTTCCTTGACACTCGAATGACTTAAGAAGCTTCTCGTCAATTCAACTTCCACTCAAAAGCCACTTTTCTTCCTCCTCGGTTTCCGGGACTATGTGAATAAAAGGCCTTCTGCCTCCTCCTTCTTCTTCTTCATACTAATCCTGTGTTTTTACTTTTAGAAAAAAAATGGGGGTTGAGGGGGGTGCGCAAGAAGAAATAAAAGGGGTGGGGCTATGGGGGGGGGTTGGAAGTGATGTCCTCCTCTACCCATCAACCCCTCATGAAATACGTCTGTAAATAAACTAGCTCGGCGCCATTTCGAAGCATCGTCTGACTTCTCATCACTTTCAAGAGAAACATTTCGAAATTGTGCTCTACGAGGCCTCCCTCTCTCTCTCTCTCCCTTCTACCAACAACCCTACACTCCCCACTCTATCTTTCTTTCATTCCAGTTTTCCACAATTCTCGTAGTATCCTTGTTTTACCAGTCTCGAGGACTATAAGACCGCCCCCCCTTCCCCCCGCACTATATCATCTGTTTCTTTCTCACACATTACTTGAGTCATTTTGAGTGTTTTGTGAATGTTCGTAATGGATCTCTGCTTACAGAAGGGTAATGTATAAATATTTGTTTTGGAGCGGTTAAGGGGAGGGTAATAAAGGGAGGTAAAGGGGGTGTCATTTCCGAAGAGCTCAAAGATAAACATACGATCTAATCAATTCTCGACCTCAAAATATTGAAGAGCTTGGAGTTTAATATTTATCTCTCTTTGTCCTCCCACCCACCAAAATATAATGTGTCAGCAACATTTAAAAAAAAATCTGTGTGTTTATTATATACATTGATATTTAAAAATCTGTGTATTTATTATATACATTGATATTAAAAAAAACTCACTTATTTTAAAATATAAGTGAGTTTTGACAGATGCAAGTTTTTGTCAGGGTTTCCTGTTTACTTTTTAGGTTTTGACATCTGACATTTTTTGAGGAAATTACCGTAGTTGGAAGATATGAGATTTACTCAAGTCTAAGCATATTTTCGTTTAGTTTTTCACTTTAGTTAAAAAGTATTTACCATCACACCGAAAATACATATCGTTTTGTTTTTCCCCATTTAATAATGCGGAACCTTTTCATGCGCGCATAGTTGCGCAGCTTCTCTCTTGTCACCAACCCCCTTATTATCACCCAATAATAACAGTCACGTGGCTCACAAGAGAGTTTATTTTATCCAAAAACAACATAACAAGAAAAGCTCTAAGAGAGAATGAGACATGAAATAGCGTTAGGCGCTGGATCTTTATACAACAATCGTTAAACCTAAATATATGGAACATGCGGGACTCTTTCTCATGCCCTTTAATGGCGACTTAAAATAAATATTACAATCAGAAGTTAAAAGACATCCCCAAGCGTCCTAAATTCAACTTGACTTGAGTGTAGAACATTAAGTCATTTCCCAGAATAATGTCACAAGGATGTTTCAGAAGGATGAAAAATGGACGTTTCCAAGAAAACCCACCTATCTTGATAGAAAAAACCACCTTAGTGTCTACCACAATCTTTGCCCGTTAGCCACCACGTAAGCTTTAGGAGGAATCTACTTCTAATTTACCTTAACTTTGCCATCTAACTTATGTAAAAACCTCTGACAAACAAAAGAATAGCTGGCCCCTGTATCTAACAGACCGGAGCATTTCTCCCTACTTACCAGAATCGCAACAACAGGAGAGGGAACACGTGGTTTAGAAAGAGTCGGCGAGACCGTACCACGACTACGGGCACGCCCTACAAGTTTCCCGCTCTACACTACCTCTGTATGCGACCCTACCATGACTACGGGCACGCCCTACAAGTTTCCCGCTCTACACTACCTCTGTATGCGACCGTACCACGACTACGGGCACGCCCTACAAGTTTCCCGCTCTACACTACCTCTGTATGCGACCCTACCACGACTACGGGCACGCCCTACAAGTTTCCCGCTCTACACTACCTCTGTATGCGACCGTACCACGACTACGGGCACGCCACACAAGTTTCCCGCTCTACACTGCCTCTGTACCTGACCGTACCACGACTATGGGCACGCCATACAAGTTTACCGTTCTACACTGCCTCTGTACGTGACCTAACCTCCGACAACGAAGACACCTAAAGGTGCCCATATACGGTCATTCCCGGCATGATGCCGGGAGTGTCATTCCCCCGTTTCATTCCAAAACTGCCCGTGTGTGGGGTGGTTCACGCCAAACATGATGGATTGATACGCCACTTCACTCCAGGAATGAACAATCCAACCTCTTTGATTTTTTTTGGATTGATGGCGCGCCAAAACTGACCGTGTGTGGGCAGCTGCAATCCCGGACTGACGAACGCATGCGCAGTTAGCCAACAAATTCATAGAACACGTGGTGATAGTCGATAGAGTACCTGTCTTCCAAGGATCTCCCGGTGGCGAGAAACCTAAGCTCTGCTATCAGTCTTTCCTCTACTGGGATGGCAGCTCTCATCACTGTGTTCTGTTTGTATATTAAAGGATCAACTAGTGACAGAAGTCTTTGAAAACACTCAGAGCTCATACTCAAATAATTTTTATAATCGTCCTTAGAGTTTAGTTCAAGTTCACGCAAAAGAGAGATGTCTGAAAATGTATGTATTTATTGTATCCAACGTTTTGACCATAGGTTCTGCCGTTTTTTTCTCCCTTACTTTATCATCTGCCAATAAAACAAAAGACACAGTAGCACTTACCTTAAACATTTTTACGACCTCACGGGACAAATCACATCAGTAAACTGCGGCGTCTAGCAGGTCTCAGCGTAACACGCGTGTGTGGACAATTCCTGGCCCGCCCAGAAGGACACGCCTTTAATGATACTTCCGGCATCATGCCAGGAATGACCGTGTATGGGCACCTTTAAACGTGAGGTCGTGGGGCGCAAAACTCCTAGTACCCGGATTCCTGGGGCTATTCCTAGAAACATTCCCATCTCGAACATCTGACGAGCCAGCCGCTTTTACAAGGCCATATTAGCGGGCTCGGGAGTGGAACCCTTGCGTCCGCCAACTTGTCGTTGGAGGCACATGCGCCAACAAATATTCACTCTCCGAGAGTAAAGTTCTCTCTATAGTATAGGCCAGAGAGAAGAGTTCCTGCACAGTACAAGGCTTGTTCGTAAACACAAAATGTCATCGGGTAAGGGGGGAAACATTTTCAAGAATAATGTTCACAGTCTGGCGCTCCACGAGATCACTACTGAGAACTTGAGCCGCCAGAAGGCATTTACTCGCCACCACCGGCGGTTCTCTAACAGTGAACAAAGTGTTCTTAGCAACATATATCTCTCCAGCCATAACTGAGCACAATAGAAACAAACAACAAGAATTTAATTTAGAAACAAATGCCACAACTGGCTGCATTTACGTTCAATATAAAGCCCATACTAAAGAGCAAACCTACCGACTCGCGGCCCCACAATTAACAAATATAATATAATCTTTCAAATAGAAACACTAATAAATTAACTTCAAATAAATAACAAATAATCATTCAAATGTATTAAAACGGCAGAACAAAGTGAGACGTCGTAAGAGTCAATTATGGACCTAAGATGGTGGCACTTCCAGGTATAAGACCATCCGTGAAGCGGAAGAAGCAGAAATAACATTTAATAAATCAAAGAGTTCTCTTAGTAGATTACAAAGTGACGTTAAATAAATCATTAGGTCAATCCGAGCAAACATAAATGTATTATCCATGGTCAGCAAGCAATTTAAAGGAGACCAGGTACAGTTAATTAATGACGTCTTTAAATATGAAATCCGGAACGGTAATTTTGAATTATTATAGCCAAACGGAATTTTGACAGTACAGACGTAAACAAATTCTAGCAGCAAGATCTCTCACCTAGTGATCACAGTGTAATGTGTAATGGCATTACAGAACGATGCCCTATATATACCAGACAAATGAAACCATGTGCTCTCAAAGCGTGGAACCAAAGGAGGGGGAGAGGGGTAAGGGTTAGCAACCTTCCAAAACATAATCCACTAGTCTATGCTTGTTTCAAACGGCGCGCCCAACAACAGTTCTGATAGACTTTGAACACTGCCGGCGACGCGCATCCAGGCTGCGCATATCGTCCGTCTTGTTTTTTCTTGGGCTCGGTGGGGAATGAAGCCAGGCGTCTCGAGTTAGTTTGATGTTGATAGTGCCAAGACGCGTGTGAGTGGAGTGGCGTGGAGTGAGAGCCTGGCCGAGACAAGGTCAACTGGGGTCGGTGGGGTGAGCCACACAATCTCTTTTTCTTCTAAGTGTTATAACAGGGTTACAAATAATAAAAAACCGTTATTTACATTCAAGTTAGGTACTGTACATGTTACAGGTCAAACACCGTTATTTACATTAAAGTTAGGTACTGTACATGTTACAGGTCACAAAAAGTTATTTACATTCAAGTTAGGTACTGTACATGTTACAGGTCACAGGTCACACACCGTTATTTACATTCAAGTTAGGTACTGTACATGTTACAGGTCACACACCGTTATTTACATTAAAGCTAGGTACTGTACATGTTACAGGTCACACACCGTTATTTACATTAAAGCTAGGTACTGTACATGTTACAGGTCACAAAAAGTTATTTACATTCAATCTAGGTACTGTACATGTTACAAAAATGTATTTACATTCAAGTTAGGTACTCCACGTGTTACAGGGGTGCTGACATAGGTATGTACCTTCAAGCCAGGTTGGCACCACTGAGGCTTTAGAGCAATTATACTCAGGGTTTATTTAACTCTTGTATTTCATAAAATATTTCAGATTGAATGAATATGTTGTTTCATATTGGCTATACTTTAGTCGGCGTGAATTTTTTAAATAAAGAAAAAGTATTTTAAGTATGAACAGTGAATGATAGACTCTAATGTATGCTATTGTAAATTCCACCACTCCACCGTTTAAATCGTTGTGTTATACCAAGAGCTATAGCCTTAGATAGTAGGTTTGCTAACCGAACGAAGCACTCAATATATTAACGAATTATTCTTCAACAAACTTTGTTGAAATGCAATCACAACTGCACCCAACTTCTTACTTGAAGAGGAATTTCAAGATCGGTATCAGAAAAATTGTTAATCTTGGAGCCTAGCGTAATCTTGCCCGACCTTTGACATGAATAGTTGGGATTCTAGAATCACATCGGGCTATAAGAAAATTTGCGTGTGTGTGGACCTACACTCCCTGTGTTGATACGGATAAAGTGAATCGCATCTTTGATGTATTGATGTTTTTTTTTAGCACCGTGTAATTACTACGTGTTCCGATTATACGCATGTGTACTAATTACACTAATGAGTTAGGGACGAGGAAGGTTGCATTTAGAAGAAGTAAACCCACTTTTGCTAGGAGAGCGAATTGGAAAACTATTTTGGAAACGCCACCCCCCATCACACTCGACCGGGATTCAAACCCCAATCCCCCTGTCATCGGCGGTATGGTTTAACACGAGAGTGACGCCTTAGACCAGGATGGTCCCACGTTTTTCATCCTAAGGATAAAATATGATTATCAGTTTGAACCACGGGCCGAAGAGATATTTGGTAATCCCATTAGTTTAATTAATATAGGCCTACAAACAATAATTACTTTCATTACTTATAGATAAATTGTATTTTTGTTTGGTAGAACCCTTCAAATTTCACTGCTAAAAACAGGTTTATTAATCTCCTAAAATTATAATATGAAATATGAACGTAAACACACTTTCACAAAACAACTTAGCTATAAAATACATATAGTTACACATATTTTTACTAACCAAATAAGTGTATAATAAAACACAATCATGACAATATTTATATTTGACTCATTAGCTATTTTACATCTACCACCGAGGGGTTTACATTCAATTTTTACCCGCCTTAGTGGCGTAGTTGGCTAACGCGCTAGTCGTGTTGAGCCCGACTGCCGAGGACGGGGAGATCGAGGTTCGAATCTCGGTCGGGTGAACTGGGAGGGTTTTTTCCTAAATGGTTTTCCACTCTCCCTCCACGCAAATGCGGGTTCACTTCCTCTAAATTCAACCTTCTCAATTCCTAATCCATTAGCGTAATTAGTACTTAAGCGTATAACCCGAATGGATAGTAAGACGTGGTGATAAATATTATTATTATTACATTCAATTTTTCTCCAGGCTACTGTGGGGGTCACATTTTCATTGAGTACGGACCGAAGTGGGCCTGCGGGCCACCACTTGGACCACACTCCCTTAGACCATACGGCCACCGTGATGGTGGGGTGTTTGGGGAAGATGGAGAGTGGAAGGCTTTTTTAAGTTTTCTTTACTACACTACAGCTTAACACCCGTAAAATACACCCCTGTATATAATTTTGTGTTTGTATAATTATGAATTATGTGTTAAGAAACTCTTAAACAAATGATTACTTACTTTTGATGGCGTGTTTTTATTTTTCATATATTTTTTATCTTTATAAACAAATATACTTAACAATATTCAATATTTTAATTAATTTGGTTTTTAAATAATTTTTTTCTCTCTTCCTATTTCTGCTGTGAAGTTGTGAATTTCCAATATTTACAAAAGTAATTTTTGTACAATTGAACTGGAGGGGTGTGTGAAAGAGGAAAAGGGAGAGGGGGGCTTGGGAGAGTGTAGGTTTGAGGGTTGTTCAGTAATATAATCTCTCTCTCCTCTAGAAAATAAATAGGAAACAAGCAAAGTAACAGAATACGAGTCATTCGGTATTAAATATTAGTTCTTGACAAACAAGATACTGTTTGCGTTACGTTATTAAAATTGTATATAAATCTATAATAATAATAAGAATAATAAACTTCAAAGAGTGACACCTGCCGACGAGGGGAACTCAAAGGGTTGTTCAAACAAGTTCTTCATTTCCTGGCCAGGTAGCAGCACATAAGTATCTGGTTTCAAAACGTGCCCCGGATATAATTTTTTAAAAAGGTTTGTGTGTCGGCAAATATTTGTCTTTATGACCAACTCTAATTGTTCGTTTTTTGTGTGACACAAGGCACTAAGTCTATTCACATATTTTTTTTAAAAATAAATAATTAGTCAAAGAACAAGATAAATATGATTTTCAATAGATGCGGGAAATGTATGAGTCAATAAATAATCTATAAACATTTTCAACTAAGTCCATGCATTTTTTTTAAATATTTTGTTGGTTTGTAGCTAGTAAGGGGATTAATTATATAATAAATATAAGAACCACTTTGATGACCACATGGTCTAAGGCGTCACTCTCGCTATAGACCAGATTGCTGATGACTGGGAGATCGAAATTCGAATCTCAATCAGGTGTACTGAGGGTGGTTTCTACAAAATGGCTTTTGACTCTTCCTCTACGCAAATGTGGATACACTTACTCTTGATATAACCTTCCTCATCCCTAAAAACCATTATCATAGTGAGTATAACACCTACGGGTATTAAAACCCTGCGACGAAAAAAAACTATAAGAAATAACATAAAGTGAGACTTATAAAGTAAAATAGATTCTTAAGCTTTTAAAGTTCAAAATAGATTAAATAAGATAGATAGATTGTACATTTATTGTAATTATTAGTTGGTGAACCTTGGTGGTTTTGTACCTGATTTTCGTGGTTTCAAACCTGGCTGGGCTGTACGGATTTTTCTTGAGCTCATAAAAATCTACACCACAACTTCCTTCAGAGGGGAAGTCCCGTGTCGATTGTATCGTGTGAAAGATCTCTGGAAGGTATGTGAAAATACCTTTCTTTCCCTGCAACATGTGTACACTCTTTCTCACTCGCTCGTAGAAACTCAGTGGCCGAAAGTAAGAGGTAAATACAGACTTTTCAGGGCTTCTCGTAATACGTGTGCTTGTTTACCAGATGGTGCGGGAAGCACTAACTGGCTGAAAGGATGAGTGTATGCCCATATCCGGATGGATCTGAAGCACATCGACACTAGGATCGAGGACTTATTATTATTATTATTATTATTATTATTATTATTATTATTATTATTTGTGAGCAACGACACGGCGAATTTTATCGAGACTGTGCGAATACTTATATATATATATATATATAAGTACACGGTCCAAGCTCAAACCAGTGTTTTTCCTTTTTCCCTCTCTCAAAAACCTGCGTATGTCAAAAACTATTTCCTTCTGCTTCCTTTCTGCAGGCTGAAAACAAAAAACAACTAACAACCTCCTTCCCACTTGCCCCCCTCAACACAAGCGCATACAAACAGAAGCTTCGGACTCAAGACTCGTTTGTGTGTCAGTCCAAAAATTCTTTTCACGTTTCTCCACATTTTTTTTTTCTAGAGAGAAATAAAAGGACCCCCCTTCAAAAGAAAAAAAAAAGATCTAGAAAGAGGTAAAATGCGGGGAACGCAACAAATGCCCTGAAGGAAGAACCTTGTAGGGTGGTTTTCTAGACAAAATGGGGTGAGAATGTAAAGGGGTGATGTTGGTAGCCATATTCTTCATACAAACTAAACTCTAAAATTTTGTGTATGACATTTATTGTGAGAATGATAGTGGCCTCGCAAGGAAACTAAATATATCCCCAAATATTTTACGAATGGACATATTATATTATAGATAGAAAAATGTATTAGATCTACGTACTTTCACATATTCATACGTCATTTCATCTGATTTGCAGCTGATACTTTTGACAAATATTTTCATCATCAATAAATAAAGTAACACTAATAAGTATAAAATTCTATCAATGTTGTAGAAAAAATATATGTATTTGCATTTTCTAAAACTTCTTTATACAGAGTAAAAAGAGCTGTCAAAGTGATTTAATTTTTATTTTATTATTTCTCATAGTACTGAAGTAGAGAGAAAGTATTGTGATTTATGAAATGTATCTCTGGACGTTAAAAATGTTCGAGCGTGTTTGAATGTTTTTAAAATCTTTTATTTGGTTGTCATTTTTGAGAAACAATTTTCAATCTGTTTCTTGACAGTTTTTTTAAATAAAATAATTTGGGAAAATTTCTTTACATTTTCATTGGTGTGGACAAAGTAGTCTAATGTTTATTGAACTTTTATTCATTTAAATCCAGGGAGTATAAAATAAATTCTTATCGATTCTGGTTCATGTTTTAAGTTCTTAAAACAAAATTTTAAAGATTCCAATTCAAGATAAATAAAAGTTCCTGTTCTTTTTAGTTCTTAATTAGGTTTCGATTCTAGTTCCGGTTCTTAAAAATGTATATTTACTAGTTTTAGTTCCATTAAAAATCTTTTAAACAAAATATAATATAATACAACATAAGTTACTGATATAATAAATACAAATAATTTAGAAGCTTGATTAATGAACAATTTATTCAAAATTCAGAGTTCCAGATATAGGCGCATAATATTCAATAATACTGTTTTTAATAAAACGTGAGAACCTCTAAGAACCGATAGGAGCCATTATTAACCCAAAATATATATTAATTCCATTTCCAATTCTTAAGAAATTTTACTTTTTTGTTTCTACTTAGGTTCTGGTTCCTTAAAAAAAGACTATAAATTTCTGCTATCAGTTCCGTTTCAACTCCCTGTTTAAATCATTAAAATTCAATACACATTTAGGTATTTGCTATAGGTCTATAGCAATGAGAATGTTAATTATTAAGGTATTCAAATATGCGTATTTTAGAGTAAAGTTAGTTAAATTTGTTTCTTATCTAACACAATAAAATGTTGAAAACAATTAATAGCGTTCTTGAACACCATTAATGAACATCCGTCTAAAATTTTAAATTCTATTACGTATACATATAATTAAACAAGCTGTTTTTAAACTCGCTGGTCAAACTTAAACCACATTACACACAAAAGAGAAAGAAACGGAAAATCTCTTAAAAAAATTATCCTGATACGTCATCTTGTATTACTTAATTCAAGGAAGAAGTTATCTTTGTACCACAACGCCAGGCGTATGCAGTTGTAAGTACGTACATGTACAACAGATTGCATATCACTATGTGGGCAGAAGTGCCCGGCCGCGAGTTGCGTGTTCGATCTGTGAGCGCGCGTAACATGCAACAGTCGCGTTGAATACTGCTGTGACCAATCAACACACATGATGTGCCCGGCTATTGATATGCAACTTGTTGTACACGTATATATTTACAGCTGCGTATTCCCGGCGTTGTTACGGTAAACTTCAAATTACATTCATTAGTAACACAAGATGACTTTTACTGACAATTTGTTACCAAATTTTCTCTTTCTTTCTGCCTGCAGTTGTTGTGATTTAAAATTGGCTAGAGCGTTTAGAAACATCCTGTATACAGATGATCCATCGATATAGAATATACATATATTATAACCAATTTGAAAAAAAAACAACCCAAAAAACCAGTTTTGATTTTACAAAAATATACATGCACTTTTAATCTAATAAAGTTTTTAAAATGAATATTATATTCTGTATCGCACCTTTAAATGTATCTCTGTTTAAAGAATGAGATAAAGAAGAAATTCCCCTAAAGTGGAAGGGTTTTTGACTTTCTTCTTTAATTATCAATTTCACCAGTTTTATCTATCGAGTGTTTCTTCCTTACGTTAACGGAGCCATATTTTCTCAAATACCTCAGTTTTTATGATATTTTAAATTTTATTTTACTTGTTTAAAGATCCTATTTGGGGTATATGACTTTAATTAGCACTTTTATGTCGAAGTCTCTCCAACCTAATTCAGGGATGGCAATACTATGGTACGTGAACACAGTTTAGGTGCCAAGATGACACGAAAAAAAAACCCCAATTTTTCCCAACGTTTTATAATTTTTTTAATCAATAATATTTTAACAGCTATGTCATTCAATGTCATGTCATAGTGAACTTTATTAAGGGAACGGTTACAGATCGTCTTGGCTCGTACTTAAATTCATCTTGTGCTGCTTTTTAAGACAAGATATGAACCAAAAACAAATATCTTGTCTAGCAAAATACAACATGTTTCAAACCAATATGGAAAAGATTATGTAAGTTTTTGATTTTAATTATATAAATCTCAATTTATTGGTTTTTTCCACTAAAGGTGCGTTAAAATTTTTACTTTAAGGCAATTGGCCCTTTTCACTTGGCGTGGAAATGCAGAGCCATAGGAACAAACGGTTATCTTCAAGCACTTTTATTGTTTTACAATTTTCTTTTCGGGAACGGTTTGTTCAAGAATAGAAGCATATTAATTAAGTTATACTTTCTATACAGACACCTCTTCTACAATTTTAACAGTGATCAAATATCGATAAAATTGACATTTTTCAATAGAAAACTGCCGGTTGCATGACAAAAAGGGAAGAAAATGTAACACCCAATAAACACTGATACACCATCTTAGAAGAGTTTCTGAAAATATTACAATAATAATTTCACTCGTTCTTGAGAAAACTGATATTTCCAAAAGTATGATTTTTCCGCAAAACCTGTCAGGTAATCAATCAGTGCCATCAACTATTTCAATTATCCACCTGTTATTGTTGTCGCGGAAGGATACTTTGGTCGGTTGAGAAGCCACGCCACGCTTTTCACCCTCCCGGCCACCATCCCACAAAATAGGTTTTAGACTTGTTCTCGACAGGGCCAAGGGCCTTAAGTATATTGAAATCAACATAGTCAAAGATATTCACTTTGTCAGTTTAATAAATTACCCTTCTTTAAAAAATGTAGTCCCAGATGTTATCAAACTATTTAAATTTTGTATTTGAGTTATTCATTATATTTCATAAGATTCAACACTTTTTGCTTATTAAATTCTCATTAAAAGTCTACGCTAAATAAGAGGTGGCACTCTAAATTATTTCAAAATACATCTCGACCTTAAGTGGCAGTGTGGGTTCTTTCAAGAATCAGCTAGTACTTAAGTGGCACACTGGCGGGAAAATTATCGCCATCCCTGCACCAGTGATATTAATCTAGATTTTTTAAAGAAAAAACAAGTTTTTTCCCTCCGTCCAAGTTATATATAAATTTACTTTACTGAGGCAAGGATGAATAATCTAGAATTTAAGATAAAATGTACCCGCATTCGATTTAAAGGATAAAGTAAACAATATATAAAAAACCACCACATTTAACCCGGCCGGTATTCGAGCCTAAAACTTCTCTGTCCCATGAAACCAGACAACACAAGACGGGCGCCTTTACTCGCGTCTTCACCGAGGAGAATTAGAAAAAAAAATATGTTCAAAACAAATTTGAAGCTTTTTTTTTTAAGTTTACTCTTTAAAATAGTTAACATAACTCTTGACTACTAATCAAATTTAGTTAGATTTTTATTTGTTTGATACAGATTATTTCACCAGCTAAACTTTGTTTGGTTTTTCCTTATTTATTTGACAGTTTTTTTTTTTGACTAATTGCAATACATGGGTGAAAAAAAAAAGTATCGATAAATTGAGTATCAGAATTGTTAGAAAAGTTTGAGTTTTTTTCCTTCTTTATTTTTCACAGAAATCACATGTCACACACATGTGCGACTTGTGGCACTTTTATAAGTTGGTCAAAAGACGTCTGAAGACGCTATATATTTCTGTAGAGCTATGAAAGAAGAAGAAATACAGACACGTTCCCAACACTCATCACAGCCACTTCTTTGCGACTAACCATATTGCTCCCAAACTTGATGCGGCCTAGGCGTATTTTTGGTTTAGCAGTTCTGCGTTCATAGACGTATAATGGAACAATTTAAAAACTACCAGATTCACTGAGATTTTGATGCTATCTTGGCCTACTCTTGTTTTATTATTGTTTTCATAGATGTCCAATATAATTACTGTAAAATAAACTGTACTGCTTTTATGTGACCTTACTGAGCATTTGGTTGGTCACTGTTTACGTAAATATATAGGAGAATAATTGTCAAGTAATTGTACAGCTCTTAGCTTTATATGGTCTTGCTGAACATTCGGTTAGTTGCTGTGCTTATAGTTACATAACATAGCTTTTATTATGTGCACCACATCCTTTTAATTGATAAGGCATGTTTAGACCAAAGGATTAAGGAGGAGAAATGAAGAATTTAAAGGAAACTCTCCCAAATTCACACGGGAGAAGAGCGGTAATCCATTGAGGAAAAACCAGCCTCGGAACACCTGACCGGGATTTGAACCCCGATTTCCTCCTTACCAGAAATCCGTTCTATTACCAGAGTGATAACTTGCGTGTACCTTGGGTGCAGATGGAGGGCCACCAAGCTGTGTGCACTAGAGGGCCATTGGGGCCCTAGTATTAGGAGGGTAAGCGGTGTTGAAAATAATGTAGGGAAAACATTATTTTATTTAGGAAATTCTATTTTAAGACTAGAAATACAATACAAAAAAGAATGTATTAAATTAAATATTTAAAAAAATATTCTATATTTACGTTGAATTCGTAAGTAATTTGTTGGTGTTTTCTAACATTCTTAACTTAATTTTTTTTAAATAAATATTGTTTGGATTTGTTCACTTAAGATTGGTACAGACTTCCTTTTTAATTTTACTTGCATCTACTGAGATACAGTAGAGTATTCATATTTCATATTTAATCTTTTGCATTTCAAATTTTTGTGTTGTATGAGATCAATATTCTTTAATTCATTTTTATTACGAAACTTCCTGGGATCCTGCGGACCACTTGATGGACTACCGTGGACCACACTTTGAGAAATACCACCTTCTTATTTTAACTTGAGGCTATCTTGCTGAACATTTGGATAGTCACCTTGTTCATAGATGTATAATGAGAACGTTTTGAAATATATCCCTATTAACTGAGACTTGAGGCTGCTTTGATGTTCTTTTGGTTTATTTGTATGTTTATATATGTATAATGAAATTATTTTCAAATAACTGGAATGTCTGAAGGTGTATGTTTTATGAACTACGTTTTACTACCCATCCAGGATATCTACATATTTACACTAATTGGTTAAGGGTGATTAAGGTTGAATTTAGATTAAATGTACCCGAATTTGCTTGGAAAAAAATGGAAAACATTTTGGAAATAAACACAATCACTACACTCGTCTGAGATTTGAAAACTGACTTCTCCATTGCCTGAAAAACAGACCAAAACTGATTAACCCAAAGACCCGTGATCACCAATGTGGATAAAAAATATAAATCTTAAAATATACTGCACTGTCGTACGTTTGGTTTATCACTGGGTTCATAGATATATAATTATACAATCCTCAGATTACTTGATTTTTCTAAAATTGATGCTGTCAAGGTAGAATTATAGCTTAGATATTGCTTACCCTGAAAGGTAGCAGTCTAACCTTGATGGATTACACTATAACCCTATCGCATAAGATTCACCATAGTGGAATCATGCAAGGCAAGGTTGCTACCTTTCATGGTAAACGGTAAATATATTATATAACCACTTTGCTAGAAACCTGATAATGCTATGGTGTAATTTTTGTTCATAGATGCATGGTAAAACCCTTTACGTAATCGTATTGCCTGAAATTTGACGGAGTGTTAATAGATGTACGGTATAATAAAGCAGTTTATAATAGTGGCCGTATGGATTTAATCTTGAATTTGCCTTTTCATTATTTTAAACTAATAACTCAATGCGGTTTTGCCTTCATTTTGGTTTGTTTATGGTTGTAAGATACCTTAAACATTTTTTTTATAAAAAAAACAAATGAAATATTTGTGAGTTAGAATTTTGTTATGTATTATTTAAAACTATTTATTTTTAGTCTTATAGCTATATTCACACTGCCTAAAGTGAGAGGCGTGTTTGTTTAATATTGCTGTGCTCTGGATTGTGAATGACATAACAAGCATTGCAAGGTGTTGTGATTAGCTTGTAAGCAAATAGAATAGAACCTATGCACTGACAACATAAACAGAGTGTCAGCATTCCTCACGGTAAGCCAGGTCATAAGGCAGAATAAAAAGTGGTGTATCCAGCTAACATGGCTGACTAATCACGATCGAGTCTAGGGGGTCACTCCGCCCGTTTTGGAGCTGCGTGGATTAGGACACAGAGATCATCAGTTCATGTAATAGAAGGCTACCATCAAGCCCATGGTACATAAACAGTGTAGGATCACCTAGAGGTCAATCAGTTGGTTATTCCTTGCAATATTTCATTCTGCTTCAAGCTTCCAAATATACTTTTAAATTTACATTAATGTTGATCAGTTTATAAAAACACATCTAAGGGTCTGATATATTATGCTTAAAAAATCAACAAATTTACTTTATTTGAAATATAGAAGGAGCAGCATAAAGGTTATAGGAACTTAATTTGATTATTTATACATTTAAAATACAAAGCTATTCGTTTGGACGATGATTCATAGTTGTACCAAAAATTATTAACGTTATTATTTTTTTGTTGAAACATAATGTGTCCTAGAATTTTAAATTTCAAAAATATTAAAAGGGAAAACCACAAATTCAGAAAGTGACAATTTATTTCGACGTAAATTTCTGGAGTTTTATCAAATTACTTTTAGTTTTAAAAAAAGCATTTAATTCTAGGATTAGCAAATTAAAAATATTACAAACTTTCAATAGAAAAACAAATAATTATATAATTTTCTTTAGTCGATGAATGTATTAACACCTTTAAAACAGAGCTACTGATGTCATGTAAAAAGGTGGTTGAGGTATTTTAACAAAAGTTTTAGTTTTTGTTAAAACTTACTGCAAGATCCGTTAATTTATTAAGTCAGAAAGTTTTTTTAAACTATTTTTATCTTTGTTACGATTCGTTAAAGATAAATTTATGATACTGAAAATATATACATTATAGCCTTCACAGTATGTATTCACTTATAAACGTATATTTATGTGTTATACATATATAAATACACACATAGATTAATAATTTGTATGTAAGTAGCAAACACAACACATTAAGTGATTTAATTCACGCTGAAGTTAAAATACAAATAGATTATCAAAGCTACAAAATAATTCTCGGTTGAGTTCTGTAATCTTCTTATCTTAGGTAGGAAACAGCGTATTAGACTCCTTTCCTTTCATTACCAATAAAAGGATCTAGGAAGGTTTTTTTCATTTTAAACACTGATTTTCAGTTAAATTCAAAATAATAGTCATAGTATGAGTGTTTGAGAAACGTCTCGTATGTACTGTTTTTGTATCAACAAAAGCAGCAATTTTAATGTAAAATTAAATTTAAAAAACATTTCTCTTTACTGTTTTGAATTTTATACAAACACACATTTTTGGACAAAATTTTTCAAGAACTTTGTCAAATCACTTAAGAATACTCAATCAAATTGTATTACCTCCACAAAGAAAAAAAGTTTCATAAACCAAGTGGTGCTTATTTCAGGAAATTAAAATATGAAAGAGAAAGAACTGAAGCAAGCACCCAAGCTGTTATGAAAGATTTCTTAAGATGCAAAATTCCTTCATCACTTTCGCACATTCAAGCTACAGAGAGTGAGGGAGATTAAAATATAATAACTGTAAACCATTTGAAATATGGCCAAGCTACCTTTCACGATTATTATAATGAGTATATATTGGCTAAGTTTGCAAGATGTGAAGACCACCATGATGTGGACCAATTTTCTGAAGGTACTGAAATGGCGATACGCAGCAAAAGCACTGAGGATACAAATCTTCAACTAGCATACAAATAAGTATCTACGAAATGGATGAAGAGACCACTGTGTTTATTGAATTAAGTAGAATGGCCTTTTAATGCAGCAACACAAGACATGGGTTCATGGCTGATTCCAATTTCTGATAGCTTCTGTAATTTTATGGTAAAGAGGGGAACTTGTACTCCTCAGAACATTGACAGTGATTTTCCTCAGGACAAAAGGGGCTCGTTCGCTAAACAAACAATTGTTTGAAAAAAAGCTTCAAAATTGTGAAAAAGAGTGCTATACTTGGATGTGTTTTTCTCCTAAAGAGCGCTACACACACACACACACACACACACACACACACACACACACACACACACACACACACCAACTTGTTGGGCCAACAAGCTGGTAAATTGTATAATTGTGTAAATTGTCTTGTTGTCCGACCAAATATTATTTTTTTCCAAGTTGGTCGGCTGGTCGGTACAAACCACCCGATCGACAACTTCCCCACCTCATCGGCTGACAAGATGTTGTGTTTGTAGCGTTTAATCAAGCACCCACTTTGCAAGCATTCAGGCAGGTAGAGTCACAGTGCGTTCTTTTGTTCTATCTAAAATGATGGCAACATACTGAGTATCTCAGAGAAACATTCATGATACATTCTTAAAAAATTATGATAATCATTTGAATCCAATTCTTTTAATAAAATTGCCTGGGTGATTTTTTTTCTTTCTAACAACCAATTTTTGCCCACATTTTAATATTTTTTTCTTACAATATTTTTATGAATTGATAATGATGCTAACGCGATTCCATTTTTTTTTTAAATTTTTATAGATGGAGCCATGTTGTGTGTTCGTTCTGAGATCACGATGGCTACTGACAAATTGTGCCGCTAGTTGGGAATGTAGAGGCTCTCTTCCTATTTGTTGCCTCAACGATCGGGCTAAAAAGTTAGTGTGTGTATAGGATCTTTAAAAGAGGAGCTACTTACTGCTTCTGTTGCAAATTGCTTAGTCAAACTTAACATCAAAGAAGCAGTTTCAACAGTGATAGTTGGTTTAAAACCCGCCGTAAACCCAATCCTCTTATCAAGACTATGAAAACAGCCCTGTACAATGTTCTGCATTTCTAACACTTAAGGAATTAGGACGAGGTTTGAGCAAAGGTGGAATAATTGACGACCATCTCCAAAAAACAAATGGCTCGAGAAGCTAAAACTCTGAGAGATATTCTTGAACGTATTGTTGCAACAATTCAGACCTTTGTTTAACAAAATGTCTGTTCGAGATCATCGGGAGTTTGTGGATGGTGATATAGATTTAAGAAATTTTCTGTAACTATTGAAATATTTGTTAAAATTTAATATTGTAATGAGAGGGCGTTTAGATTCATTTGCTAAAAAGGCTGGCTTTTTGTTATATCTTTCTCCTGATGATGAAAATGAATGAATAAGTATAACATAAAAATTATTTTGTCAAACTATTATTGAATCAATCTAGAATGAGAAGCGCTACAATAACATATTTGCTACAACTGCGCACGTGGGAAAAATGGCCCCAATAATCAGATTTGTTGGGATACAGCTTGACTCTGTATACATCAATGGATATTTTATTGATTTTATTACAATTGACGTCAAAACTGCTGTGACAATCACGGTGGTAATAGCAAGGAAGCTGAATAATGATAAAATGAATATTTAATACTGCACGGGTCAGTCATTGGACAATACAGTAACAATGTCTGGTATTCATTCTGGTAGTCAACAGTGAATTTATAACCTGAATTCATTGGCTGTTTTGGTTCCGTGTAATAATCACTCTCTAAATTTGGTTGATGTTTATGCTGCTCAAGTAAATGTCCAAGCAGTAACATTTTTGGTACTGATTTTCTTCTGTTCCGAGGTTCTCTCCTCGATTGATTGGGTTCAGAAATGCCTTCAAGCTAAATAAATAAATTTTACCAAGTGCAAAATCAAATTGGAACTTTTATGGAAAGAGTTGATAACTGGAAAAAATAAATCTATGAAACGATCATTTATAAAAATTAACATTTGTGCGGATAATGGAGTGTGACATTGAGAAAGCTTTTAGAAAAAAATCAGTAAAAATGTCTTGTGCCTAGTTAAATACCCGACAAGAGTTTCGTCAGTGTCTAAGAAAAATTCTAGATAAAATACAAGCTGAAATATCAGACAGTTTTTCACAGTTGCAAAAAACTAGCGAGACGCTTTGGTTTCCTTTGTAATACTGTCTTTGTTAAGTGAGTTGAATCTTCAAAGTCCTCAGCATATTACTGAACTCCAACGTAAATTTAATAATCTGTCTCGACTTTATTCAGAATATTTAAACGGATCAGAGCTGTACTATGACTACAGGGACATAATTACATCTCTCAAAAGAGCTCAACAGAATGGTGAACTAGACTACTCTCCAAAGGAACTCCTCATATACAATTCCTCGCGGGGATTAGAGTAGTATAAGACATTGGCTAGAGCTCTACATATAATATTGACATTTCCAGTGCCAGTAGCACCTTGTGAAAGATACTTTAGCAAATTAAAACTCATAAGATCAGTAATGTCTCAAGATATATTTACGAATCTGGCGGCCCTTTCAATAGAAAGTGAAGTAGCCTCTAGTCTTGATTTTAGTGAGGTCATAAAAACTTTGCAGCCATTGAGGGTAGGAAAATTCAATTTGAGTAGCATATATTATTATTATTATTATTATTATTATTATTATTATTATTATTATTATTATTATTAGCACCGCGTCTTACTACCCGTTTGGTTTATGTCCACTTACGCTAATGTGTAGGCCTATTTGGTAGGGTGATTGTGAGATGAAATGGAGGACCTACAGTTTAACGTGGGGTCCGAACCACAGTGGATACCTGGCAATCCACACATTCACAAGATGTGATTAATACACGTCTTGTCAGAGGTGAAAGAAGGGTTTGGCAATAAGATAGATCTGTGCTGAGACCGAGGATTGAACCCCGGACCGTATAATAATAATAATAATAATAATAATAATAATAATAATAGCAAACTATAATTAGATGAAAATAAACTTAATAGAATAATTATGCTTATTTTACTTCTGTATTTTGCTTAGGTTGGTGGAATAGTAGGAGTGAAGGGGGGAACTATTTTAACAATCCTCCCGGGCGCCAAAAAAAGTCAGTATGCCACTGATTAGGATAATTCTTTAAATATAAGATATAAAACGTCAACAGATTGAGCTGGCATTAAATTAGAATGACTCATTTCTTAAAAATAAGCAAAGTGGTTATGTTACAAATCTATAATAATATAATATGTATATTTAAATAAAATTAAAAAATATTCTACTTGATTAAACCAAGAAAACAATATGTAGTTCCAAGCAAATAAAAGGTTTTATCTGGTTTAGAATTTTTCTAAATATTTGTAAACTCGCTAGTTTTATAGTAGGATTTTGTTTTGAAAGAAATTTTCGAAAATAAAAACATAGCTTTTGACGGTCAACATTGACAACATTTTTCTAAATTGATGAGTTATTTTAAAGTTATTGATAATATTTATCGTATTATAGCACCGCGTATTACAATACTTGACCTATGAATAGATGAAACTAATAGATTAGGTTCTGCCAATGAAAATTGAGTTGTAGATATCTATTTATTTTTATGGTATTATAAAGTGGCTATGTTATTATTTTGAAGTAAATAATTTCTTTTAACAGTTGTATGGCCTGGATAACGTGATCATTTCGTCTAAAACCCAACAAATAATAATCTCTAAACTCACTTAGGTGATCGGACGGTCTAAGGCATCATTTCTAACTACACGTATCGTATCCGCTCCAGCGTCCTTGGTTCAGATATTGACAGGGTTAGTATATTATCAGATCGCCTTGAATTCATGTGCGTCAATTCAAAGCTTAGCGCCGGATTTAATTATAGAGTTTATGGGGGGGCCAGATAGTTTTACGTTCCCTACCAAAGATTGTAATAAAAGCTTTGAGTTAAATGAAAGATCTCAAATCTTTAATTAGGGTTAGCTTAGACCAAACTTTGATTCTGATTAACATTCAAAGAATGTGTATAATGGAATTTTAGTTGAAGTGCCTAGTTCATCTCTACCCTCTTTTACTGCCCGTACCTATCACACGTCTTCTGAACAGCCGTCAGATCGCGTAAGTTTAACTCACGTCCTTACTGGATGATGCTACGACGCTAGTGAATGGATGTCGTGAGGGATTCTTGCACCCTCACCGTGCTCAAAAAAAATAAAGGTCAACTCACCCCTTGTGCGCGATTTCCTTTGCTACAAGGAAACCAATCAAGGTCACTTTCACTGTCTTAAAAAAAACTGTAACTCGAGTCAGCGAAATCTTTTAAAAATTGTCCTCTTTCTCACTGATAGTTTTTTTTTTGTCTCAGGATTGCAAACCCTAAAAAAACACAAATGTATTGTATCTTGGCTTGAGAAAGCTAGAACAAGAAATTAAGCTTGGTATGTCCTTCACTATGACTCATAAATTCACAAAAAAATGACATTAAATAATTTATTCTTCACACTCTCGCAATGATGACGGAGAGATTGGGGCTCGAATGCTGGTTGGGTGTAATAAGGGTTGTGTTTACAAAATGGTTTACCCTATTTTCCTCCACGTAGGTGAAGGCACACTTCCTATAAATTTTACCTTTAGCATGCCTAACCCATTACCGTAATTAATATATAGTCCTAAAGCTAGAACATGTAGTAAGCCATAGTGAATAATAATAATAATAATAATAATCCATATAAGTTGTCAAATGCGTCACTCTCGTACTAGATTTGGATGCAGGTAATGGGGATATTATAATTTGAATCCCATTTGAGTTTACTAGATAGTTTCTCACTCTTTCTCGACGCAAATACCATTAACTCGCCTCTAAAATTTTACCCTCTAATTCCTCTATTTCAACCTCTTAATCAATTGGGGTGTACAATCCACACGGCTACTCAAACCCGAATGAAAAAAATAAGTATCCGGAAACTCGGAAGTAATTTAATCATATGTCTATGTAAATGTATTGTTAGGTTGGTCTCAGCGGCTCAATCGGTTATCTAAAGCGAAAAGAAGAGATATCTTTGCTTTCCAGTTCGTCACAATGATCTTTCCTTTTTGGGCTCCCATGAGCATTGTGCCAACTTTTACTTTTTTCAAATCTACTTCAACCTCTCTTTCCCCC